>OU015494.1:68368362-68636365 GCA_907164885.2 Dolomedes plantarius | reverse complement strand
AGGTTAAGACCTATATAATAATGATAACTTACACAAATGTTGTTTCGCAATGGGAAATTTTGTTCACATTCTTGTGAACATAACTTTCTAATCATGTATGAGCGGGTAATGTTATGGTTCTACATTGAAATGGGATCAAGTAAAAATTAAAATTTCAAATGGTAAAAATAAAAAGTTCAACTTAATATTTTCTCGGATGAAAAATTGAAGTATGAAATTATAAGTAATGTTTAACTTTCATGAATGCAAAAATTGTAACTGTGTGGAATTAACTTTATAGCATAAATATTAATGTGCGTGTGCATGTATGCATATATGGGCAGATAATAGACAAAATAAAGAAACACTGAGTTATTATTGGGTCACTTATGGTTTTCTACAACTAAGCGTCCTCGAAACACGTATCGCAAATGCAGTTATATGAAGATATACTCCTGAAATTTCCCAACGATGTAAAGACAAATGAACGCTTACATTCATTAGTTCAAGTTAAAAGAACATCAACAGGGAACCTTGGGGATTCCTATCGGATATTCGCTGTTTGTCTGAGATTGGCCAGATACATTTATGACTACAAATTTTGAATCATCACTTGTTAATGAAACGGTGTTTAAGGCTATGTCAGCAGGACTGTAAACAGATGCATCATCATCAGCGAAATGCAATAACACGTGAAAGTGCTGACTGTAACAAAAAGTCGTTCAATCATTAGACGACTTCTTAAAGAATATCTTGACAAATATCAGTTTTTTTTTAAGGTTTCCTCTGATTTTCACCCAGGTTGTGGAAGAATATACTTGAATTAATTTAAAGGGAATGATATTGATTGAGAAACTTGAGTGTGTAGAAAGTGACCATAAGACCATTTAGTTTATGCCATGCAGAGCTAGGATATTAGAGTGTATCATTTAATAAGAAGTTAATTTTAAAAATATTCTGAATTTAAAAATCTTTTTTTTAAAAAATCATGTCATAATATCGATTGGTACTTAGGTATGGGTGATGATACGGGTTTTTTTTACTACAGGAGAACTAAATACGCATTGAGTCTTACCAGTTTCCAAACAACTACAAACACCCACGACAATCGCGGGTCCGAAAAACCGCATCAGTACTATTGGAAACTAGCCCTTTAGCAGTTCGGTCACCGTCTGGCTTTTAGTATCAACAGAAAATAATACACAATCGCATACTAATAGATATAGATGTACAGATATAGCTGTTATTTGATCCACAATAACTGATCATATTTTCTGGCTTTTTCTAGTATTATTGATAACATAAACTATTTCACAAAATTAATAATGCAAAAACACTTAATTTCGGAGAGAGAGAAGAAATGCGTAGAATTTGTAATAAAAATCTAAACATAGTGTTTCAGTCTATCAATATTATCTGATTTATAAATTTCCGAGTTTCTATCCCCAGCGAAAAAAAAAATGTACAGAAATCATAATTCCAATGCCCATTTTATTGTATGACTCCCCAAAGAGTTTTCTCCCCAAGTTTTTAAATGAAACTTTTAGAAAGACATTAAAAGCTGTTGGAGAGAATTATACTGCTATTCCATAGCAGCGACAAGAATCGAAAGCTCCGAACCGCTATGTTGAAAGTACAAGCCCGGCAGCTACAAAAGCGATGTCATCCGAAGAAATGCAGGAATGCTCTTCAAATGTGTGAGCGCAGATAAAATATCATTATATTCGTTCCCAGCCCTACTAAATCCTTCCATTCACTTGATGCTGGGACCGGATGTCAGCAATGAGGAATCCGGTTTCTCCTGTTCACTGTGGTCGATGAGTGGCGGGGGATGGGGGGTTGATCGGGGGCCGAAGCATGTTGAATTCAGGAGCCACTGATAATAGTGGAGTGTTGATCTTTTGTACGGGAATTAAGAATCCCCTTTAAATGAAGCACACGACCATTGTGTAAGAGGCTTAACTCCACCAGCCTCGTCCACTGATTTCCCTGGCGGCCTGAGTCCCTTTTCAAACAATGGTCCACAATTAAGTAGTTAAAGCATCAGCGAGTGCCAGGAGTGTCTGTTTTCATCGAGTGCAGCCACTCATCGTTAATGGTTCTTGGCGGGAAGCGATGGAACGCTCAAAGTTGACCAGATTAGCGAAGACATCATCCAAATTAATAGATGCAATCACGGCGACTCCGTTTTAAAGCAGTGATTGCATGCCGGGATTGATGTTTTCATTTGCGATCTATTGTTGTTGCGCCCGATTAAATATTTGGTTGCTTTATTGCCATAAATGGGGAGGGATTTAATAAATGTAGCGGGTATAGTAATAATTGAAGGGAGGCTGAACTATTTAAGTATTCTGTTTTGAAAGGAAAAATTTTGCAGTCAGTACTGAGAGATAAGATTCTGTAGTGCTGCTAGTGGATGATAATATTTTTCTTATTCCGTCCCAAGAAAAATTTGTTTTTTAAACATTTTGGAAAAAAAATGAGTTACATTGTGTTACTTTTTGGAACGTTTTAAACAGATGACGGCAATGCTAGGTCTTTTCTTGTTGTAAAATAATTAATACAAACGGCATATAATATAATGCCAAACTCAAGAAAATAGGAAATAAAAGAGAATTTTTAAAGGAAGTATATTCTTTTCCATTATTCTTTTCCTTTTTTCAAGATTTAGTATGAAATTTTTTTACTGCATTAAATGAAATCACCATTTCCCTCATGAAATCTTCTTAAGCATTCTTTAGTTTGTTTACTGAAAAGGCTAAAAATTATTTGTTACTGAAAATCTTTACTGAAAGCAGTTTCTGAGTGTTGTATTATGAGTGTATGTGGTGACTCCATGTTCATAAATATTTTCGCCTCCAAAATTTCCCTGTTTTGGATTGGCAACACTGTCTGTTTATGTTCGCGCGTTTCGTTCTCTTGCTAGCTGCGACGATGTTTTCGCTTAGCTAGAGGCAATTAGCAATATGATTAGTATGTTGTAAATAAAGTGTAAATAATATAAAAATTATATTTCCTTGAACATCAGTGAATCAACATACGCCTCACTAGTGAATACCGGACTTGGAACATTTATTCTGTTTATTAGAATGTTTACTTCTGATTTAGATCCTCAGCAATCGTCCCGCCAACTGTCTACGATTCTAGCATTTACCGTCTGCTGCGTAGTATTTCAGATTCGAAAGAGAGTGTTTCATTTTTGTTTTCTTTGGTCGCTGAAATTTTTTTTACATTTTAAATGATTATGGCTTTCGATGATTCAAATCTGGGTGTTGAAAAAATAGGAATGAAAGTTCCGCAGTTTTCTTCAACAAATGTTAAGTTATATTTTGTTCATCTAGAAGCTAATTCGGTATAGCGAATATCACAGAGAAGAAAACCAAATCAGTTATTTAATAGCTGCTATCCATATTAAATATTTGAAATATATATCGGATGTTGTTTTTACGCCACCTGCGCAAGATCCATATTCCGTTTTGAAAACCAAACTTTTAGAACAATTGAACATTCGGAAAATAAAAGTTAAAAACTTTGTTACAGGATTTAGTACTAGGACGATAAGAAGCCTTCGCAGTTGTTACACGAAATGAGAGAGCTAAGCAACAATAAATTGGATGATTCTTTTCTAAAAAAAATTGTGGTTAGGTCATTTACCGAACAATATGCAGGTAATTTTAGCTGCGAGTACAGGCACTTTATCAAAGCTTGCAATGCTGGCTGATAAAATTGCTGAAGTAATACAAACTCCTTCGATAGCAGCTGAACTCATAATAACAGTGGTAGAGATATAGGTACAGAGGCTGTTCACACATTTTTTAGACGATATATATTGTATTCACAAAACTAATTACATAAATTCTTGTGTTTTAAATGTTCTATTTGACATCCTTATTCTGAACTATCTTTAGACACCACAATTTCCAGGATAATAATGCCTTTTGAAGTGTCAGAAGAGGTATTCTATCCCATTTCTCCTGAACAGCTTCCAGAGTCCTGTAACGGTTTTGGGACGACGTTTGGATAATGGCAGATTTTAAAGTCCGAAAGCACAAAAATCCATAGGTGATACATCGGGAGATTAGTAGGGATATCAGTGAAGGGTATGGCCTTGATACTAGTTTTTTGTTCCATTTCTTTTAGGAAATTTACAGTGGATTTTCATGTGTTACTGCTAGCTTTGTCCTGATGGAGTCTCACAGATTGATGGCACTGAGGGTAAAGCGATGGTATTTCATTCAGAAAAATTGGCGATAAAAATGTTCCTGATAGTATTTGGAGTTAATCTTGACATTTTTTTTCACTCTCTTTATTTTTAACTTGCCATTATAAGAAAAAACCAGCAACAATCAGCAATCCCTTAGAAAAACTTTCTTTCGATTCTTTGAACCATGTACTTAAATTTTTTTCTCCCTTGTTATGATAATAATGGCTCTTTTTTTTGTTGCAATCATTGAAATACACCAATGATTCATCTATTGTGACAATTGTTTTCCATTTTTTCTTTCGATAGGTGTTTCTCATATAGAATTCTGCAGCGTGTCCTGCGTTCAGCGATATGATTTGGAAGAAGACGATGCACATTGCGTTTTTTTCGCTTTCTTAAGATTTAAATCAACGTTTATCATTTTGCTTACAGTGAACACCGAGCATTTTATGATTTTGCAACTGTCCTTTGACTAGGGGGATTTTCTTTTAACATTAAACAACGAACCTTTGCAATAGTAGAAGATGTCCGTTATTTCTTGGATACTTGTTTGGAATTTTTGTCCCACTTGAGGCTCCAATTTTGACGTTTTTTTTCCTTTCTTGTTGACGATATTACTATCGACGCTTTAGATATCACAAAACCATGACTCTCACATCGTTTTTGGATAACGGAGTATGCATATTTTCTCTTCGGAAGAGCATAAATGTAGCCTTCGAACCACTGCTTGTTAAAACCGCCATTTTGAATAAAAACAAAACTTTCAAGCCGCAGACGATAATTTTGGACTTTTAAACATAGTACAATTGCAATTATTTCTTTTGCAGCAAAACGATTTTTTATTACGCTTACCAAAATCGTCTAAAAAATGTGCGAACAGCCTCTGTAGTAGTGAAACCATTGCAAGGTTGGAACGTCAGGTTCATGATTTCACCGTTAAGCTTGAAAAATTGTGTACTAGTCAGTCACGTGCTCGAAATCGAAATTTTTCGTCATCGCGCTCTCCCAGTAAATCTGGTCCTCGATCAGCTAAGGATTCTTCAAATACACAAGGTGCGTGCTGGTATCATCGTACTTTTGCTGAAAGAGCAACTAAATGTAGATCCCCCTGTACCCTTTATCTCAAAAAAACCAACAAAGCTGTCTGTAAGCACGGCGGTTTACTGCACAGTTTTCGGGAAATCGTCGTCTTTTCATAATGATACTTCCACAGCAGCGCAGTTTTTAGTTGATACCGGAAGTGACGTCAGCTGCTGACCTCAAGACCGCTATAAAAATAGAAATGCGACTCCTTTATTATTGTCGGCCGCGAACGGCTCTAATATCAAAACTTTTGGAACTAAATTATTATCACTTAACCTTGGTTTACGCCGAGATTTTAAATGGCAATTTATTATTGCAGATGTTGGTAAACCAATCATTGGAGCCAATTTTCTTCAACATTTTGGACTTATCGTTAATATCAAACGCAAAATTCTTATAGATCCACTTACATCTCTCACTTTCTTCCGGTCGAAGCCTTAAATGTTCTTTACCTTCAATTAAAGCATATCCGGTTCTTCCAAATTTCATGACATTCTACATGAATTCAAAATTCTTACTCAAGTTAATTCTCATTCGCCTGATGAAGTTTCTCACAATACATTTCATTATAATCAGACTTCTGGATCCCCTGTTCAAGCGGGAGCTCGGCGTTTGCACCCGGCAAAATATACAATCGCTAAACAAGAATTCGAATACATACTTGAACGTGGTATTTGTCGCCCTTCTCGTAGCAATTGGTCCAGCCCACTGCATATGGTCCCTAAAGCTTCTGGCGAGTGGCGACCAACAGGGGACTATAGACAATTAAACAAGATTACTCGCAAAGATCGCTATCCCCTGCCTTACTTAAGATTTTGCACAACAACTTCATAATACCACAATCTTTTCCAAAATCGATCTACTTAAGGCTTTCCATCAGATTCCGGTAAATCCTGACGACGTTTGTAAAACTGCCATAATAACACCTTTTGGTTTGTATGAGTTCCCATACATGAACTTTGGCCTTTGTGGGACTGCCCAAACTTCCCAGAGATTTATGGATGAAGTAGTTCGTGGGCTAAATTAATGTTTTGTCTACATTGATGATATCCTTGTGGCCAGTACTGACGAAGCTGAACATGAAACACATCTCCGAATACTCTTTCAGCGTTTCAAAGATTAAGGGTATAAAAATTAATGCTGGAAAATGTGTTTTCGGCGTCTCTGAAATTTCCTTCTTGGGACATGTTATTACTAAATCAGGATTCAAACCATTACCTGGTTTCGTTGAAGTCATTCTCCAGTTTAGCAAACCAACTACCGTAAAAGGTCTACGTCAGTTTTCAGGCATGTTAAATTTTTATCATTCTTTCTTATCTAATATCGCTGCTACTCAGATACCTCTTAATACCTTTTACATGGTAGTGATGGTAAAGGCAAAACTGATATTATTTGGACAGAGGAAGCCATTTCTGCTTTTGAGAAATGTAAAGCAATGTTAACATCAGCTACTCTTTTACATTTTCCCTCTCCGGATGCTAACTTGGCATTACTTACAGATTGTAGTATTCTTGCCATGGGAGCTGCTTTACATGAAATCACACCCGAAGGAGCCAAGCCATTGGGTTTCTTCTCTAAAAAGCTAACTGCTTCGCAACAGAACTATTCTACTTATGACCGTGAACTTTTAGCTGTATATTCTGCCATAGTTCATTTTCGATACATGTTGGAAGCGCGATCTTTTATTGTTTATACTGATCATAAACCTCTCACCTTTGCGTTTGCTCGGACAGAGGATTTTTAAGCATCCTCTAGACGTTCGAGGCAACTAGATTTTATCTCGCAATTCTCCACCGACATTCGATATGTCACTGGAAAGGATAATTTCATAGCCGATGCTCTATCCCGTATAGAGGAGATATCACTTCCGTCTACAATCGACATGGAATCCTTAGCTGACGCACAAACTACTGATCCCGGCTTCCCAGAAATTTTGGCTAACACGGAGAAACATTCCTTGCTACCAAAACAATTTCCTATTCCAAATTCTGATAAACTTTTGTTTTGTGATACTCCTACCTCTAAAATTCGACCTATTGTTCCTTCTACCTTTCGTAAAGTTGTTTTTGATGCTGTCCATGGATTATCACATCCAGGCATTCGAGCAACCACAAAGCTCATTCCCTTCGCTATGTCTGGCCGAATATGAAAGACGATATTAAATTATGGTGTCGCACATGTGTGCACTGTCAACGAACGAAAGTCTATAAGCATACTGTCACACCTTATGGTAACTTTACCCTCCCTGAAGGTAGGTTTTAACACATACATATTGATCTTGTTGGCCCTTTGCCAACTTGCCGTGGTTTCACTTACTGTTTAACAGTTGTTGACCGCTTTACTCGTTGGCCCGAGGTTATTCCTTTAACCGATATAACTGCGGAGACAGTTGCTAAAGCATTATACTTTAACTGGATTTCGCGATTTGGTACCCCAGTGCGTGTTACCAGCGTCCAGGGGAAACAATTTGAATCGTCACTATTTCGAGCTTTTACTTCACTTTTGGCATTCAAATTCACCGTTCATCTGCGTACAATCCAAAATGCAATTGCAGGCCATTATGTGCCTATCGCATCTCAATTGGGTTGATGCACTTTCTCCAGTACTTTTAGGCCTCCGATCTGTGTACAGAGAGGACCTTAAAGCGTCATCTGCAGAGCTTGTCTATGGTGAGACAATTCTTCTACCTGGGGACTTTTATGATGATACTACCCTTCCTCCCTTGACACCAGCTTTTATTGAAACTCTCCATAATGTCATCCGGGAATCACGTCCATGTGCTGCCTCTCGTCATATATTATCCAAGTTATATGTGCCGAAAGACTTCGAGACTTGCAGTCATGTTTTTCTCCGACACGATGCAGTTCGTCGCTTTTTGCAACCTCAGTATGACGGACCATTTCAGATTGTCAAGCGTTTACCAAAGGACTTCGTAATTTCTGTCAGCGGTACTAAAAAACTGTGTCCATCGACAGACTGAAACCAGCATATTTATTATGTACGGATAGTGACAACACAGTTATTTCAACGACAACCAATCCAATACGTCCCAGCACAACTGTGACTCGTTCCGGTAGAAAAGTACATTTTCCTAAACGATTCGTCTTCACTGATTGAAGACTAGGGGAGTGATGTGGTGACCCCATGTTCATAAATATTTTCGCCTCCAAAATTTTCCTGTTTTGGATTGGCAACACTGTCTGTTTATGTTCGCGCGCTTCGTTTCTCTTTGCTAGCTGCGACGATGTTTTTCGCTTAGCTAGAGGCAATTAGCAATATGATTAGTATGTTGTAAATAAAGTGTAAATAATATAAAAATTATATTTCCTTGAACATCAGTGCATCAACATACGCCTCATGTAGTTCTAATTTCAGTTTACGATATATGAATTACATATTTTAAGCACTATATCTTTTATGTATTTTAAAATATACTTTGCTGTTCCCTTGTATCAAACAAATATCATATCTTTAAAAAAATCTTTATGGGCCCCACAGGCATTTTTCCGTTAACATACTAAGTGAAATATAAAGTAAGGCACAGGATGACTCTCCTCTGTTAAATTTTCATTACAAAAATTAGGCGATTAATGTTTTAACCATTATGTTTAAGGCAATTCTTTAACCTCTTGAGTCCCACGGTACCCAATTGGGTACCTTTTTTAAAACATCCCCAGAAACATTAATTACCTTTATCATCTTCGAAACCGACGGCACCCAACTAGGTAAAGTCTATTTTAAGCGATTCATGTTAGATGGTGCTACCAGTTCCATATCCGAAGTCAGATTCTTGAGTTAAAGTGGCAGGAAATCTGTAAAATGGCTTCTAGACGTACTAGAGGTAAGAAAACTATTTATCTTTATTCTTTAAAAGTTTTCGTTTACATTTTGTGTTATTTTTATTTAAAGTTTAGGCCATAGTAACTATATAAACATGAATTAATGCACATTATTTATATTATTTGTGTTATTAATGATGTTCAAAAAGAAGGTACCCAATTGGGGACCTCGGGTCTCGAATGCTAAAAAAATTTGCTATTTTTTTTTTAGTTCGTTATCTGACAGAAGAGGAAATTCAAGCTCTTCTTGCGCAAAGTGTTAGAAAATTATCAGATACTGATAATCCTGATTTTCTTGAGAATTTCGAACCTGAAAGTGAAGACTGTGCACAATGGAGAAGAAATAATTACTCCTGTAAAGGTACTACCTGCTTCTCCAAACCAGAAAAGAAAAAGGGAAAAAGATCTGCCTCGGAAAAAATGTTTGTCCACTGATTAGCAGATGATCCCATTTTCTGGTCGTTATGCAATGAGACAATATGTCCCATCAAAGTCTAACCCTATAGGATTGAAAAATTTTGTACTCACTACACAGGATGGGTTAGTTTTGGATTTTGTTATCTATACGGGTGCAGATACAGTGCCAACAGAGGAAAAGGCATCTTATGGTTTAGGAGGAGCTATAGTAAAGCATTTAGTTAGTACAGTGCCAGAAACATAATTTTTTCCTCTTTTTCCGACAGGTTTTTCACAGGTATACCAATTCTTGATTACCTTAGTGCCAAATTTTTTTTTTGACTGGAACCGTAATGAGCAAACGAACTGATGGTACTACAGCTAATTTTTCCGCAAGATCGAGATATGGAAAGAGCCTCTTTTAAATTCCGAACTCGTGAAGATGGAAAAGCATGTTTAGATAAATGTAAGGACAATAAGTCGGTATTGATGTTGTCCAGTGCATTTTGCATCAATCCAGAAGGAATTTTCAAGAGATGGAGCAAGGAAGCAAATAGGAAGATAGATTTCAAGCAACCTGCTGCTGTGAAAGCATATAATACTCATAAAAGTGGAGTAGATCTAATGGATAGATTTATTTCATACTATCCTATTTCAACACGCACCAAAAAAATGGCCAATGGGTATTTTTGCACATTTCCTTGACATGGCAACGTGTAATGCATGGATACTCTACACATGACATTGCGAACAAAGTCAGGTGCTAAGAAAAGACTATCTACAATAGATACAATTCAAACTTGTAATTGCAGAAAGTTTAATTCTTAAAGAAACCTCAAAATTATTAGAAGAAAACAGTTCAGCGAAAAATATGTCCAAAATGTGATTCCCATACCAGGCAATCATATGAGGTACGACAAAATTGGCCTTTCAAAGTGCAGTCCAAATTGCAAAATCAGAAGTAATGCCGCAATTCAGGCTGTAAAGGAAAATCCAGACTTAGATGCATTAAATGTAATCTATTTTTGAGCTTTCAAAACAGAAACTGTTTCTTAGAATTCCATGAGAAGTAACTGATTTTTGTCTGTATATAAATCCAAGGTACCCATTTGGGTACCACTTAATTAACATAATTAAAACTTTGGAGTTGAAATTTTTTGTTTATATTTATTTCACTTAATGTTATTTATGCTAGATAAAGTTAAAAATTATGAATAAAGTGCATTATTTTAGGCTCGGGTCTCTAGAGGTTAAGATAAAACTTTATTTACTTTTTATTAATAAAACACAATTTGATACCAAAACGGCATACATAAAATGCAGATTACCCAGATCGGTTGATAATTTAAGATAAAAATTTTTTTTAAGTACCACATAATGTTTTCAGTCCACATAATGTGTCAGTGGAAGTCACAAAAATCTAATAACACAAAAAACATTTCAAGATAAGGTCAGTCATTAAAGTAAATCATCTGCCTTATACAGTGGCTCCCAAAAGTGTTCGTACACTACGAATTTCAATGAAATAGGGGTCTTTCCATTAATTAAAATGAATATTTCAGAATAGGTATTTAATTATAAGATCTAAAATCTATTCTTAACAAAACTACATGAAATATTTTGAAAACATATTAAAAGATTATTTTTAAGAAACCAGTAATCAAAAGTAACAAAAACTTTATCTCACAAAAGCCATCGTACACTGAAATATTTTCGGATAAATTCATAATTAAAATTATCGTCTGGCTCTTTATTTTTATTTTTGAATTGTGGTGGCATTTAAAATATCGTTTGGCTTTAATTTTTGCTTGCCTATTCCGTAATATTCTATTTATTATTTAAAATGGCTCGTAGTCGTAAAGAAACAACAAACAGCATTCGAAAATTGATTATTTTTCATCATAGTAGTGGTAAATCAGTTCGGAATATTGCTAAATTACTTAATTTATCCCATTATACTGTGCAGTATGTGAAAAAACGCTTTAAAGAAGAAAATTGGATCGAAAACAAGGTAAGAAAAGGCAGTCCGGCAAAGTTAACAAAACGTGATCAGAGATTTCTAATTAGAAAATTTGTGAAAAATTCACGTTTGAGTGCTGTAAAAGTTTCTGCAGAATTTAATGAAACATTTTCTACTTCAATTTCACCTGAAATGTTTTGACGAGTTCTCAGAACAGCTGGATTACATGGGCGTTCTGCGGCCAACTCGTAATGTGGCACTTAAGTCGAATTCCCAGTTCTTAGGCAATGGTCTAACTGAGTGTCAGTGAGTCTTGATCTGTACTTTTATTTTAAGTATTTCATATTGGAAAACAAAGATTCACAAGTACAGAAGGTCGTTCGCACTTTATGGAAATGATTTTGTAATTTGTTTTTGGCGTTTGCATTTTGAGATAAATATTTGGCAACTTCAAAATAATCGTCTGCTATTGTTTTGCTTTGATTGGAATGTAAAATAAAAGATTTATATTGAAAATGGCTCCTAAAATTGATAGATGGCTCGAAGGTTAAGTAACTGCACTTTCTGGGGAGAAATATTCGTATCAACAAATTATAAAGAGGTGTAAAAATTGCGGTTATGGCATTTCAAAAAGAGCTATTTATAATATATTAAATTTGAAAGGGAAAAAACGTCTAACTAAAAGTAAAAATGAAAACATGACCACTAAACCTCATCCTAAGGCTGTTCGAACGCAGGTAAATATCAAGAAAGTGAAGTCTCTGATCCGAAAAGAAAGATTCATTGCATCGAAACTAGGAATGTCTTTTGGCACTGTAAGTAAAATCATTCATAAAGATTTGAAGTTAAAAAAGATGTTTAAACCTAAAGTTCATCTGCTTTTGCCAAAGCATATTGCTGAAAGAAAAACAAATTGTAGAAAATTATATGAAAACACCTAGCTGCTGAAAAATGGAAATTTGTGGTAACACTCGATGGGGCATGGGTGTATTTAAGTGAATGTAGAAAAAAAGATCAATTTTCTATTGCTCAACTGACGGGAATGACCGTACGAAATGGCTACGGCAGTGTACTGAAAAGTTCTCAAAGGAGTCTATGATAGTAGCAGGATTTTGTTACAACGACAATTTAAAAATAAAAAAAGTCTCGAGTAAAGCCAAAATTAATTCACTCTACTATCAGCAGAATATTTTAGAACCAGGTTTTGAAGAAGAAATTCCAGCCTTATATGGAAAGGACATTGATAAATTTAAGCTTCTTATGGAAAAAGCCTCTAGTCACACGTCTAAATCAACTGCCGCTTATTTAGCAAAGAAAGAATCAGAAACAGGAATAAAATGTATCCTATTTAATGAAATACCTGTAAAATTACCTGACTCTTCTCCAATAGACTTTTGCGATTTCGGTTTTTTATACGAGCCTTAGGAAAACGGCATCTAAGAACACTGAACGGACTTTGGAAAACGGTCCAAGAGGACTGAGGTAAAACTGACATGACAGTAAAAAGCAAAAATTTACTTTCATGGAAAATTCGAGATAGAGCTATTGTCAAGAACCATGGCTATCAGACAGAAGCAAATCACCGCATAAAATACGGCATTATACATAAAACTTAACTATCAAAATCGTTTCCATAAAGTGCGAACGACCTTCTGTATTTATCGACGCATAAAGAGAGTTCAATTTCAGAGCACATTTTCTCAACAATGGGAAGCTATTTGCATTCATTAAATTCCAGAATTTTTCTTCGTTATGATGTAATTTTAATTTAATGTCATTTCTTATATTTATAATTTCCAATTCTAAGTCCGTCCACCGTATTGGTAACTGCGTTGCCGACCCCCGAGCTAGACGGTTTGTCGTGATGATTCTTCTAACTGTCGAATAACGACTTTCCTTTTTTTCATCATTCCATAAGTTTTACTAACTAAACTAAATAATAGTAATGTCATAGTAATTTATCATCATCTCACTTAAAAGCTAACTCAGTATTAATTAATAGTTTATTATTTTTTTTGTGTTTTACTGTCCCCCCTTTTATTTTGTTTGGCTAAATGGCGAATTCGCCATTTTGTTCGAAGTGTCCGCCATGTTTTTCCTCTTCTTGAAGAGTTGGGGGAGAAGGGCCGGACTTAGGCTTGAATGACCACTTCTTGGTCCAATGAAAAGACGGCACTGCAGCGTCGACTCTGGGCGACCAGACGGGTTTTGGGAGAAAGCAGCAGTATCGCTGAAGTGCGTGAGCGTGTAGGTCGGAGGTTTTTTTACTCGCTGCGATGCTGGACGCGCTGGAAAATTCTAAGTTACTACGAGGTGTAGAAGTGAAAATAGTGTAATTCCCCACGGTGTGTGGACAATAAAGAATGTACCATAAAGGATGCAGAGGCAGGGGCAAATACAGGATTGTAAAACAATAAAAAAATAGAAGAATAGCTGTCGGTGTGGCCAGTGATAGCGATCTGAAGTTTATATTTTACAAGATGGATGGTCGTTATTTTATGGCCCACAGTAAAAACGTCAGAGGAGAAGAATCAAAGTTGTTTTACAAAATAAACGTATGTGGGGGGAGGTACTAAATAGCCCATGGACAGAGGCGGCAGAGGCGGTATAATAAAGGACCAATTAGGGATAGGAACCACTGAAGGAGAAACAGCCCACTGCCCAATGAAAGTGAGGGGCGTGCTAGAATGGCCCCCTGTAAACGGACAACAGCTTCGCTAAGGACGAGAGGAATCAAGAAAAAAAAAGGAGACGGTCTTCAGATTGGGTTCCTGAGAGTTAGATGTCGGAGGCTCTCGTCTGCCATATAGCCGTGGAGAAGTGCCAATATACTGCCAACGTTTTCATACACTGGAGATGATACTGGGTCCCGGTCGCCGATGCTACGATCATCGTTGCATACATCCGTGATAGTAAGTGCCTCCCCGTTAGATTCTAAAAATCATATTTGACTCTATAGTTTGCCTCTGCTTCTGGGTATTGTACGTCAAAATTATTAACATAAAACAGATTGTAATACTATAGTGCTGACATGTAAATTGAAATTTAGGTTGTCTAATAAACGTATGTGTAAGGTCAATGCGTTGTATTCCTTGCGTATTCCAACCCTTGCATGCATCTATTGCTTCTAGGTGATTAACTCCTACACGAGGGATTTTGTGCTTCAGAACCACCTCCGTACTGACGTGTTCCAGTTTGTAGACCTCGTGTTTCCCTCTATCCAAGATTTACCCTGCGATGATTCACAGTTTTTTGCACCGACCAGACGGGTTCCGGAGAACATCAGAAATTTTGATCCGGTAGTCGCCATTTCTTCCACGACACAGGAGTGCAATTCCTGCCGGAAGCCTGGAACGCTGCCTTTGTAGCCATTCATCCAAGCTCCTTCACAGTGTGGATTCATCATACGTATTCCCATGGATAGCAGATAATTTTTGATCCAGGAGTCGCATTCTTCCCCACGACTTAGGAGTATAGAATCAGACTGAAGCCTGGAGCACCACAATTTCGGCCCTTCAATCGAACTCCTTCACCGCGCGAAATTTTGTGAAACGGGTGACGTTCTTATTCTTTTTATGTTATAATTACCTTTCCTAATTTTATTTTACACCAAGTAGAATCCTTCCTCTAGGGTAATTTTATATGTTATTTGTGATATGTACTAATGTTTTATATGATGTGTTTAGAATGGTCAGGAAGCTTATGACTATTAAATTTTGACATACCAATCCTTAATTTTTTATGATCAGTTCTTAATTTTTTTGATGTGTAATGAAATGTAATATTATTCTTTATTAAATGAATGTGTTTGTAATTGATAGTGTCTGTCATTTTTATTCACTCTATGGACATATATTGCGCAGAGGCAACCAAGGAAAATTTGATTCTTTTGAACCTGGGTTAGCGAAAAAGTGCTAGTGGTGTAAGCACTAACTTACGAAAATCTCTAAATAATCAACACGACAGGTTTCGCTGATATGACACAGATACAATAGACCAACGATAAATTCAAGATATATACGCTCTATCAATCTAAATGTTCTTTATTTCCAGGACGAGTAAACAAAATGAATAGTTTGTTTCGATGTTTTCGAACGATCAAAGTATGATGTAGCAATCGAAGCACATAAGTTGATCAGAATTTTCTGCCAGAGAATCAGAATTAGAATTTTCTGCGAGATTAAATGTGCTCCAGGAATAATAGGCGCAAGAAAGTGATTTATCGATGTCAGCGAGCTCTAATGCGAGTTGTGTTGTCAAGGGATATCGTTACTCACCCCCAGCATCTATCGCAAATGATTCCCGTATGAGGCCAATGATAAGATCCGTTAAAAGCATCGTGCGCTTGGTTTTCACAGCCGTGTGTTCCTATGAAGCCTTTGATCTCACATGCCGATCCCCGATGTAAGTTAGAATGGTACAAACAACTCCAACATTGAAATGCGGTTTTATAGAAGACGGTTCTTTGGGCCGATGAGACACAGTTTATAATATGGTAATCCGATTAATGTGTCTGAACCTCGTAGAAGATCGGCCGTTTCTGATTTTTGCTGGCATGTCTTGTTGTAAGATTTGTCCACTTTAAATTAACATCCTGAATCAGCCTCGGTCTTTCGGTTTCATGATCTTTAAATGCTGACGTGTTCCAAAACATTTTGAATAGTTTTGAATTTTTTGCTTTTCATTCTATGAAAATGGTCTGGAGTTGGTTCTTTCTTCATTCAGTATGACAAAGATAATTTAAAATCAAGATTCTTTTATAAAGTCCCATACTTCGATATTTGAGGACATGATGGTGGAAAAGTTTATTTGGTCGGCCCAAAGCCCCTACTTTAACCAGCATCTTTGGGATGAACTGGAGTGAAGGTTGTGCACTAGACCTACTTGACCACTTACTACACGTTATCTGTTAGCCATACTGCAAGAGAAATGAAGACAAAGTCCAACAGCAGTTTAACTTGCCCAAATGTAGTTGAAAATCTACCCCAATGTAATAAAGCTGAATTATGAACAAAATGATGCCCATTCCTCTATCAAGAAGAAAGCTGTAGCTTAAGAACATCTCTTAATTTTGTAAGGGTCCAGTGGAATAAGATGGGTATAAAATATACTGCTTTAGGTGTTCAGATAAAATTTTCTAGTAAAATGTTTAATGACTCAAACTTTTTGTGCTTTTCTTTTCATTACCTTTTATGAGAAGAAAATCACACAATTTTTATCGATTATCATTGTACATTAATATTTCTGGGAGAAAATATTCCCCAGTTGCACGTTTGCTGTACTTATTTTATACCAGACAGGCAAAAATGGATATAGAGTGGGATAAATGGGTATATATTAGTTAAAGAGCGAAAACAGGGAAATAAATGAATTTATTAAACATTTTATGATAAAATAAAAGGAAAAATGATGTAGTAAATCAAAATTTAAAAAAAATCTATTTGCTTTAAAAGTTAAAAATTGTGAAATAATACATAAAAGAGAAATTTAACTCTGGGTTCAAAGCTTAGCAATTCAATTATCTTCAAGTTTCCATTTATAAAATCTTTATTCATTTTTGCTATGTAACATCATATGAATGAAAAATAATATTTATTACTTTTCAAATTTTGTTTGTCAAAAGCAAAATGTACTTTTTTTTCCCCTGTGAGAACTTTTGTTTGAAAGCATTCACGCTCAAGTTTCGAATTTTTCATGCATTTTCGAATTTGGGGTTCATTTGTTGTAACTCTTGAATATTTTTAAGATATGCCTAATAAAGCTTATAAACTAATAAGTTTTATAAGGAGAAGCGATAACAGCATTTTGAAATAACTCTTCTTCCTTATTTGCGCAGGTGGTATAAGTGTCCTGAGAAATTTAGGCTTCAATTCATTAAAATCAGCAACAACTCAAGACAATACAGAAAAATGGAACTTTAAATAACATCATCTATTAATTGGCGTCATCTGTGTGCATCCCGCTTCAGGATTAGGAGAATAAATACCACTTCCTTTAAAAATGATGTGTTATCGTGGATATGTCTTGAAAATAGTTTAAATAATCAAGATATATATATATATGTGTGTGTGTGTGTGTGTGTGTGTGCATACGTCTGGAAAATACATCATCATAATTTCCTTATTATTATATGTAATTTATTCATTTAATTGGCGTCATCTGTGTGCATCCCGCTTCAGGATTAGGAGAATAAATACCACTTACTTTAAAAATGATGTGTTATAGTGGATATGTCTTGAAAATAGTTTAAATAATCAAGATATATATATATATATATATATATATATATATATATATATATATATGTGTGTGTGTGTGTGTGTGTGTGTGTGTGTGTGTGTGTGTGCGTGCGTGTGTGTGCATACGTCTGGAAAATACATCATCATAATTTCCTTATTATTATATGTAATTTATTCATCATAATTTCCGTATTTGAAAAATTCGTTATTAAACAGCTTGTAAGGCAAAAAAGATTAACCAACGCCCCGGATGACATCAGCTCAAAATCTTTTGTTATAGATTCTAAAATGTCGGAATCTGTTCCTTCCTAATGCTCGGGAATTTATACACTGCCTAAGATTTTATGTGCTCGAAAGTTAGACGAAATTAGACGTTCTCTCAAACATTGACATAAAACAGTAGTTAAATACAAACGGCATGGAGAAAAAGAAAATAGAACGCGGGTGCTTGACATTAAGACTCTTCAAATGAGTTTTAAATCCTATATAGAACGAAATGGCGCCATGCAAATATTGTGATGCTTCATAGTAATACAGGTTGTGAATTACACAACAAATTATCTCTTTTTACTTTGGAGTATGAGATTTCCTTCAGTCAGTTTACAATACGGCACGCAGGAAAATAGACATGCTTGGTGAACCACTTTCGCCGAATATATATTCGCAGTGCAGTTTAAATGAATTATACGACTCATGATAGGAAGCAGGTTGAAAACTCCGGATCTTGAATAAGTGTGTTTACATGCTTATTAAGATTAGACAACGCATCTAGAAATGGAAGGGGGGGGGGACGTCCCCTGACGCGGTTTTAAGAGTTGCTGAACTCCTGTTCATTATGTGCGCAGTAAACGCCACTTTAATATCATTTATTTTAAGAGCATCTAAAGAACTTGCATTGTAGTCATGTGTGTATGTGTTTATATATGGTTATCAATATTTATCTTTTAATAAAAAAGTTGTAAAGAATTCTAATTGCTGTGTGACTGCTAATTAAAGCAATGAAATACGGAAAGTGTCAGGTACCAAATAACTAGTAAATTGATAAGATTTTAAAATGACGTTTAAGAACACGATGTACAAAGTAAAAATATAAGGCAAACAGGCACATGTGTTTGAAGAGTTACGCGAGGCTTACAACCGACGCTTTATAAATTATGCCAAGAAAAGGTCATGCAAAATGAAATTATGAATAAAGATCGAACCATCATGACCAGATTATCTGCAATTTCCTTACCGGCGAGAGAATCTGAATAGACAAATGATGTAGGATTCATTGGCTGGCATGACAGAAAACACAAACAATGAAAATAATTCAACATGAAATAAAACGTATAAAGAGAGCATAGACTGCCGAACAAATTAAAAGAAAACCTACCCTAGCGTTGAAAATTTTAACTTTTCAATAAAAGATTGCACAGTTGCAACAAATCCTCATACTGAAAACGGACAAAAATAACTAAAAGTAAAATAATTCAACAAAGCAAGATAATTATTCTTCCTGCTAATAATTATCTTGCTTTGTTGATTTTTTTTTTACTTTTAGTTATATCTGGCATGACAGAAATCTCAGAGAGGCTTGAGGAGAAATGAAAGAAGAGGCTAAAAAACGGAACTCTACAAGCTAATGAATCGCAAACAAAGCACTTAATTTTTACCTTAGAAAGTTGTAAGTTTGAAAATATCCAGAAATTTACAGTTGATCAAAACAATTTAAAGAGTACAACAGTTTTCATATTTAGGTACAACAATAACAAAAAGTTATGATATTTCAGTTCATACTACTGTAGAACAGCTTCGGCTAGTTTAGAGTAGTATCAACTGAACTGTAGTGTTCAGTCACTTCTTAAAATATTCTTTGATCTCCCATTAAAAAAAGGTAAAATCCATTTATATAAAGTTAATAGCCGGGCTTCGCCTAGCTACGCTCAAGCCATCCGTCCACCAGATGAAGTTTCAATAAAGTGTGAAAAATTTTCATATTGGAACACAAAATTGCGTGTATTATTTTTGCATTTTAAATTTTCTCTTAGATTTTAGGTCATTTTGAAGATAACTGTCATATGTATCATGTGTGAGAGGGAAATTAAAATATCATGTGTGAGATTAAGATTTTGTGCATAGTGATAGGTGTTTTAGGTAAATTTCATTAAAAATTACTTCAAATTGACCAATTTATAAAAAAGTATGCTATTTACAGGTAAGTTTTTGTCTCTTTTTTTTAATTTTTAAGTGCTATTTTCCCATAAAAGATGAAAAAAACCTTTAAATTATTTTTTTAAATTGACTCCGAACGTAGACAGTCACCTTAATTCCTACTTGAGAATGATAATGAAAAATGATGAAAGAATAAACTGTACCCCCAGACCCATTGAAATATTTAAAGTAATAAATTCTGTTTGAACATTTAATTTGTGAACAACTGTTTTTATAAGGAAAGGAATGACGAATCGGGGAAAATGATCATATTGAAACATAATTTTGTTTTAACAATTAATTTCTGAACAATTAGAAAATTAAGTAAATGGAAAAGTAAAGACCATAATTATATTTCACTGGCTTTCAAAAATATCCAATAATAACACAATTTCCTTAGCAAATACAAAATAAACAATATTTCACTGGTATTCAAAAATATCTAATAACAACACAATTTCCTTAGCAAATACAAAATAAACAAAAAGTGAACAATAATTGTTGGTGTATAATAAATAGTTTTTTATTTAGGTCTGTTTTTATAAGGAAAGGAATCACGAATCGGGGAAATTTTTCAGATAGAAATATAAAATTGCATGTATTATTTTTGCATTTTAAAATTTTCTCTTAGATTGTAGGTAATTTAGAAGATAACTGTCATATGTATCATGTGTGAGAGGGAAATTAAAATATCACGTGTGAGGGCTTTAAGATTTTGTGCAGAGAGATAGGTTTTTTAGGTAAATTTCATCAAAAATTACTTCAAATTGACAAATTTATAAAAAAGTATGCTATTTACAGGTAAGTTTTTGTCTCTTTTTTTAATT
This sequence comes from Dolomedes plantarius, assembly GCA_907164885.2. NCBI lineage: Eukaryota > Metazoa > Arthropoda > Arachnida > Araneae > Dolomedidae > Dolomedes > Dolomedes plantarius. The sequence continues at coordinate 68,615,645 of OU015494.1, read as the reverse complement.
TTTAAGTGTTATTTTATCATAAAAGATGAAAAAACCTTTAATTTTTTTTTTTTAAATTGACTCCGAACGTAGACAGTCACCTTAATTCCTACTTGAGAATGATAATAAAAAATGATGAAAGAATAAACTGTAACCTCCTTCCCCTATTGAAATATTTAAAGTAATAAATTCTGTTTGAATAATTAATTTCTGAACAATTGGAAAATTAACTAAACGCAAAATAGAAAAGTAAATAAAACATAATTATATTTCACTCGCCTTCAAAAATATCCAATAATAACAAAATTTGCTTAGCAAATACAAAATAAACAAAAAAAAACAATAATTGGTGTATAATAAATAGTTTTTTATTTGCGTCTGTTTTATAAGGAAAGGAATGACGAATCGTGGAAAATTTTAATATTAGAACATAAAATTGTGTGTATTATTTTTGCATTTTAAAATTTTCTCTTAGATTGTAGGCCATTTTGAAGATAACTGTCATAGGTATCATGTGTGAGAAGGAAATTAAAATATTAGCATTAGGATTTTGTGGAGAGTAATAAGCGTTTCAGCTAAATTTCAGACTAATATTCTACGTTCGGAGTCAATTTTTGAAAAAAAATAAATTTTTAAAGATTTTTTTTCTCTTTTATGGTAAAATAGCACTACTTTATTTGAATATTCTTTCTTTTTATGCTTCTGTCTACAAATCTTTGCAATATTTCTGAGATATAATTATAGTTTTTTATTTTGGGCTGTTTTTATAAGGAAAGGAATGACGAATCGGGGAATATTTTCATTAGAACATAAAATTGCGTGTATTATTTTTGCATTTTAAAATTTTCTCGTAGATTGTAGGCCATTTTGAAGATAACTGTCATATGTATCATGTATGAGAAGGAAATTAAAATATTAGCATTAGGATTTTGTGGAGATTGATAGGCGTTTTAGATAAATTTCAGATTAATATTCTACGTTTGGAGTGAATTTAAAAAAAATTAAGACTTTTTTGGTTTTTTATGGTAAAATAGCACTTAAAAATGAAAAAAAAACTTACCTGTAAATAGCATACTTTTTTCATAAATTGGTCGATTTGAAGTAATTTGTATTGAAATTTAGCTAAAATGCTTATAACTCTGCACAAAATTATATTGCTACTATTTTAATTTCCTTCTCACACATGATACATATGACAGTTATCTTTGACTGCGGCTTCTCCACTTATTATAGTCGCTTCTATAAAGTTCTTCATCAATCTCTTTATACATAATCTTGAAGGTGGATTCAAATTCCTGAGAAGCATAATAGGTACACCAATCTTTAATTCCAATATATGCGGTGATACTCCAGATGGCCACAGAGAGTTCAAAAATGTGTGTTTCTCAGAATATGTTTTTTAGCACAAATCTCTACGGTTATCATATCTCACATAATGTATATAATTTGATAAAATTTTCAGAAAATATTTTAGATGCTATTATTAATGAAATGAGGCACAATAATTGGTGTATAATAAATAGTTTTCTTATTTGGGGCTGTTTTTATAAAGAAAGGAATGACGAATCGGGAAAATTTTCATATTGGAACATAAAATTGAGTGTATTATTTTTTGCATTTTGAAATTTTCTCTTAAGATTGTAGGTCATTTTGAATCTAACTGTCATATGTATCATGTGTGAGAAGGAAATTAAAATAGTAGCATTAAGATTTTTATGGAGAGTTATAGGCATTTTTTGCTAAATTTCAATAAAAATTACTTGAAATTGACCAATTTATAAAAAAAGTATGCTATTTACAGGTAAGTTTTTGTTCCTTTTTTTAATTTTTAAGTGCTATTTTACCATAAAACACCAAAAAAAACTTTAAATAATTATTGTTAATTAGTAGTTGTTTGGTGTTATTTAAAGTTAATTTTCTTATATTACTCCTTTTGTTTTCTTTTCGTTAATCCTTTTTTACATGGTTAATTTTCAGTATACGGATTACGATTGAAACTCTTTACCGTTGAAACCCCTATGTGACTTGCTAACTTGCGATTATTTACTTTCTGAAATTCGGCAATTAGGTATTTTGCAAATTGTGTTTGTGCAACTCTTTACAATATTTCTGCGATATAATTGTACTTTTTTATTTTTATTTTGGGCTGTTTTTATAAGGAAAGGAATGACGAATCGGGGAATATTTTCATATCGGAGCATAAAATTGCATGTATTATTTTTGCATTTTCAAATTTTCTCTTAGATTGTAGGTCATTTTGATAGATAACTGTCATATCTATCATGTATGAGAAGGAAATTAAAATAGTAGCATTAAGATTTTTATGCACAGTTATAGGCATTTTAGCTAAATTTTAATAAAAATTACTTCAAATTGACCAATTTGTAAAAAACGTATGCTATTTACAGGTCAGTTTTTGTTCCTTTTAAAAAATTTTAAGTGCTATTTTACCATAAAAGACCAAAAAAACCTTTAAACAATTTTTTTAATTGACTCCAAACGTAGAATATTAATCTGAAATTTAGCTAAGACGCCTATCACTGTGCCCAAAAATCCTAATACTAATATTTTAATTTCCTTTTCACACATGATATATATGACAGTTATCTTTCCCTGTGGCTTGACCACTTATTATACAGAGGCTGTTCACACATTTTTTAGACGATGTATATTGTATTCACAAAAGTAAATTACATAAAATTCTTGTGTTTTAAATGTTCTATTTTACATCCCTTATTCTGAACTATCTTTCGACACCGCAATTTCCAGGATAATAATGCATTTCGAAATGTCAGAAGAGGTATTCTATCCCATTCCTCCTGAACAGCTTTCCAGAGTCCTGTAAGGGTTTTGGGACGACGTTTGGATAATGCAGATTTTAAAAGTCCGAAAGCACAAAAATCCTTAGGTGATACTTCGGGAGATTTAGTAGGGATATCAGTGAAGGGTATGGCCTTGATACCAGTTTTTTGTTCCATTTCTTTTAGGAAATTTACAGTGGATTTTGTTGTGTGACTGCTAGCTTTGTCCTGATGGAGTCTCACAGATTGATGGCACTGTGGGTAAAGTGATGGTATTTCATTCAGAAAAATTGGCGATAAAATATGTTCCTGATAGTATTTGGAGTTAATTTTGACATTTTTTCCACTCTCTTTATTTTTAACTTGCCATTATAAGAAAAACCAGCAACAATCATGAATCCCTTAGAAAAACTTTCTTTCGATTCTTTGAACCATGTACTTAAATTTTTTTCTCCCCTTTTATGATAATAAATGGCTCTTTTTTTGTTGCAATCATTTAACTACACCCATGATTCATCTATTGTGACAATTGTTTTCCATTTCTCTTTGGATAAGTGTTTCTCATATAGAATTCTGCAGCGTGTCCTGCGTTCAGCGATATGATTTGGAAGAAGACGATGCACATTGCGTTTTTTTCGCTTTCTTAAGATTTAAATTAACGTTTATCATTTTGTTTACAGTGGACACCGATCATTTTAATGATTTTGCAAGTGTCCTTTGACTAGGGGGATTTTCTTTTAACATTAAACAACGTACCTTTGCAATAGTCGAAGATGTCCGTTTTTTCCTTGGATACTTGTTTGGAATTTTTGTCCCACTTGAGGCTCCAATTTGACGTTTTTTTCCTTTCTTGTTGACGATATTACCTATCGACGTTTTAGATATCACAAAACCATGACTCTCACATCGTTTTTGGATAACGGAGTATGCATATTTCTCTTCGGAAAGAGCATAAATGTAGCCTTCGAACCACTGCTTTGTTAAAAATGCCATTTTGAATAAAAACAAAACTTTCAAGCCGGAGACGATAATTTTGACTTTTAAAAACATAGTACAATTGCAATTATTTCTTTTGCAGCAAACGATCTTTCATTACCGCTTACCAAAATCGTCTAAAAAATGTGCGAACAGCCTCTGTAGTCGCTTCTATAAAGTTCTTCATCAATCTCTTTATACATAATCTTGTCCCATTACACAGTGAAGGTGTATCCAAATTCCTGAGAAGCATAATAGGTGCACCAATCTTTAATTCCAATATATGAGTCGGTATTCCAGATGGCCACAGAGAGTTAAAAAATTAGTGTTTCTCAGAATTATGGTTTTTGGCACAAATCTCTATGGAAAAGAAAACAAAAGGGGTAATATAAGAAAATTAACTTTAAATAACACCAAACAACTACTAATTACCTTGTAAACAACCGTTTATTTACCTGCGCATGCGCAGTTCTTATGAATGATGAATTCCAACGCCTTGAGATGAAATATTATTTAAAAACTGTATTTATATATAAGCATTTTAAAGCTTCCAAACTTATATTAGAATTATCTCCAGGCTTCAAAACATAAGTACACGAAGTTTGAACCAGATTTGTCAAGAAATGCAGAAACGAAAAAAATACAAAATGTAATCATTTCACACAAAAATCAGTAAATCCACCAAATATCAGTATATATCTATTTAGTTTCAATAAAGTATTTTTTATTATTAAACAATTTGAATATTTAGTTTTTCAAATAAAAAGACACGGTGACACATTTCATTTCAGTGATTCATTTTTAGTGAGAATCACGCTGTGAATGATTCACCTTTTGTTTACATCGTTAAAGAGCGATGACACTTCATTAGAATCCAAATATCTCTAAAACTATTGAATTAATAGAATAAGTGTACGCAGAAAAAATTATCAGTTTTCGAAGCTCTTTCCAAATATGTAACATTTATGTACTTTCATGAGAAAAAAAATACACCGATTCCTGTATATTTCTCGGCCATTTTTTTTCGAGGAGTGGTCCACCCGGGCGCGTTACGGTCACGTGATGATCTCGACATCCCCTTGTCTCTTTATTAATATAGACTAGCTGAAAACCCTCACTTCGCTACGGAGTACATTCAAATTAAACTCAACGCTCAATGTATGCAATTGATGTAATATATATATATATATATATATATATATATATATGTATAAAAAAAATCGTAATAGATATTTTTATAGACAAAATAATGTAGAATAAAATATTCAAATTAAATCTAATAGAACATACTAAAGAATATAGTACAGTTAATATAGTGCAGTTTGAGGAACATATCTTTTACTGTATTTTAATATTTTTTTGGATAATGTCCAATCACCTGCCACATTAAAATATTTTTTTTGTCAATTTCGTTGTATGCACGTGACGATAAATTAATTTAAAGTACCAGAAAAAGAAATCACGTGATCAGCATTTAATAAATTAAATTCTAAAAATTAATCTTTAAAAATTCACCAAAAATCAGAAAATGGAGGTAAAGATTCGAAAAAGATTTCGTTTTAAAGGAAATTTTTGGATTTTTCTCGTGATTTAAATTTTATAACCCTCAAATTATGATTTTAAGTGCAAACTTAAAAAGAGTTACTAAAACAGCTTAAAAATTTAATTTTAAAAAATCTAAGAATTTTTCAAAAATCTTTCTTAGTGCACCCCTACACTATAAGATGAATCACCATGCAAAATTTCAGATCCAGCGGTTTGGTCTGTGCGTTGTATGTCAGTCAGTCAGTCAGTTAAGGAACTGTTTTTTATATATAGATTCTAAACCCAGACCTACGTGAAACTTGGACATTAGTCTAGGGCAGCGCTTCTTAAACCTTTTTTCATTCATGACCCCTTTTTATCCTCGAGATTTTTTCGCGATCCCATCAGGAAATAAGGATATAAAGATAAATATTATCTCAAAAATAATTTATTTCTTTAGTAAACAATATACATATGAAAAATAGTAGTATATATGAAAAACAGTAGTAAATAAAATAAAATATAATCTGTGGCGTTATGGCAGATGTCCGAAAAATTCAATTTTATGTTTTAAGTTGATATATCACACGTAAAATTGGTTCTTTATTGTGGCAAAAGGTGATATGTGGAATTATTAAATAATGCTAAGTTATTCATAATTTGGCAAAAATTGATGTTTTCTTTTTTTTCTCAACCCACCCCAAAGTTTTAGTCCCTAATTTGAAAAAAATACTTTCATTGAAGACCAGCCATATGCTTGAGGTTGAATATGAGTACTAACCAAAAAATATTTGGACTGAAAAACTTAATTGAGCGATTTTATATTTCACAACAAAAGTTTCTTTTTTAATTTGCCGAAAACATGAAAAAATGACATAACAACATCTGCCATAACGCCACAGATATGTCTTAGTTATTCGCGGCGGGCGACCCCAAAATTTCGCTTTACGAGTCTATTTGGATATCGCGATCCATGCACAGTTTAAGAAACGCTGGTCTAGAGAGATGCAAATCAGTCAGAGGAAAGAAAGGTGCTTAAGAAAATTTTGGGTCCAATCAACGCAAATGGAAAATAAGGGATATATTTTTAACGTGATATGGATTTATCCTGAGAACATTCACCGATATAGACCTCGAGACTTGTTTTCTACTCCATTAGGGGAGCACCAGTGTTGCTCCCGATGAGTGAACAACGCAGGAACATCCATGCCTTGACAGGGATTTGAACTCGGGTCCACTCGGGGGCAGCTTGTGTCGCTAACCACTGTATAACGTGAGCTACGAATGCAGCGAATAAGAATTATGGAGAGATAATAGAAAAAGATGATGAAAATCAAATAGTTACAGAATTAAAAATTAGGAGGTTATGATGCTGAGGCAAAATTAGCGAATGAATTTAACAAAACCACAAAATAGGTCTTTATTTGAGGCCCTGTGGAGTCTTAAGCCTCGAAAACGGCCAAGATGGTGGTTTCGTGATATAGTGGATGGCCTAAGGAAAACGGCGAAACAGAATACTGGGAGAAAGCCTGAAGTATGGAGTACCGACCGGACGTAGACTTGGGTCCCGAAGGGAATGCATAAGTACGAGGGTAATTTTTAAGTAAGAACCGTTTTGTAATGGAGTAAGAGAAACTTTAGTTATGAACATAAATTTTATCACAAACTAAAATATGAACATTTTTTCACTTTTCAACATAGTCACCATTAACATTTAAACATTTGTCAAGTCGTGTCACCAGCTTTTGGATCCCATCATCAAAGAACTCTCCGCCTGACCGTTAAACCAGTTAGTAACAGTTTCTTTCAACATGTCATCATTTTCCAAGCGCTTTCCACCAAGAAATTCCTTAAGTTTTAGAAACAGATGAGAGTCTGATGGTGCTAAGTCAGGGCTGTATGGTGGATGATCCAGTAATTCCCAATGAAAATTGTCAAAATCGACGGCGGGGACTGCTCTCTAGCGGCGTCGTTCTGCTTCACGACAAAGCTCGGCCTCACGTTGCGGCAAGAACAAAGACGCTACAGGACAATTTTCATTGGGAATTACTGGATCATCCACCATACAGCCATAACTTAGCACCATCAGACTCTCCTCTGTTTCCAAAACTTAAGGAATTTCTTCATGGAAAACGCTTGGAAAATGATGACATGTTGAAAGAAATTGTTACTAACTGGTTTAACGGTCAGGCGGAGAGTTCTTTGATGATGGGATCCAAAAGCTGGTGACACGACTCGACAAATGTTTAAATGTTAATGGTGACTATGTTGAAAAGTGAAAAAATGTTCATATTTTAGTTTGTGATAGAATTTACGTTCATAACTAAAGTTTCTCTTACTCCATTACAAAACGGTTCTTACTTAAAAAATGACCCTCGTAGTTGGGAGAAATTATTCTGTACAGAAAAATTCATCAAAAAAAACACTATAGTTGAAAAGTAGCTTTATATTTTCTTTACAGAAAATTCTTAAAATGAACATACTTGTGATAAACTGACGAATTAAGGTAACTGATTTCTGTTTAGTTTGTAATTTTTTAACAATTAATTTTCAAAATTTCAAAACAACTTCAGCTACCTACGGGAGATATATTTTATTTAGTTGTGAATCGCTGTATTCTCTCTGAAAATTATTTTTACTAAAAAATCCGATGTCAAAATGTACCTATCAGGTACGGAATTTTTTTTTAAACTTTTAATTTAATAGTTCTAAACTCGTAACATCCAGCTGATAGATTTTTTTTTCAGGCGTAAATGAATGTACAAACATTTCGTTTTCGAGCAAAAGGATTGTTCACCTGTCAGTGCCAGTGATCAGTCGGACGGGCATTCTCTTAAGATACACTGTGCATTCGTAAATCCCTCTTCCCCTTCTCCTAACTGAGCTTTAAAGGTCTTGCAGAAAATGTGTGCTGAGCATATGGATCAAAGGCACAGCGAAAAATCTGCATAATGGATTATGCAAAACCAGAGAGAAAGCAAGATATCTGCATAAGTGTGTTATTATTATACCTTTTTCCATTCTCCGCTGCAAATTCTTTCCGGTGATTCTGGAGAGCAAATTTAAAAGAGCTGACAATCACAATGTAAGGATGGGAATTCGAAAAGTGAGAGTTCCTCTCAGCGCTAATACAGCTCAGTTGGTAGGACAACGGTTTGAGGTCAGGAAACCTGGGACCAATCTCCGATCCTGGGAGGCTGCAATTAAAAGTAGCGCTTCACCGCTGGAAAGAACGATTATGGGCTATTAGTCAAATATGTGGTAAAAGCTCAGGGTGGAACAAACTCTGCATAATCTAAATAAAAAATTAAATAATATATATATATATATATATATATATATATATTATATATATATACAAAGGCTGTTCACACATTTTTTAGACGATGTATATTGTATTCACAAAACTAAATTACATAAAATTCTTGTGTTTTAAATGTTATATTTGACATCCCTTATTCTGAACTATCTTTCGACACCGCAATTTCCAGGATAATAATGCCTTTTGAAGTGTCAGAAGAGGTATTCTATCCCATTCCTCTTGAAGAGCTTTCCAGAGTCCTGTAAGGGTTTTGGGATGACGTTTGGATAATGCAGATTTTAAAAGTCCGAAAGAACAAAATCCATAAGTGATACATCGGGAGATTTAGTAGGGATATCAGTGAAGGGTATGGCCTTGATACTAGTTTTTTGTTCCATTTCTTTTAGGAAATTTACAGTGGATTTTGATGTGTGACTGCTAGCTTTGTCCTGATGGAGTCTCACAGATTGATGGCACTGTGGGTAAAGCGATGGTATTTCATTCAGAAAAATTGTCGATGAAATATGTTCCTGATAGTATTTGGAGTTAATCTTGACCTTTTTTTCCACTCTCTTTATTTTTAACTTGCCATTATAAGAAAAACCAGCAACAATCATGAATCCCTTAGAAAAACTTTCTTTCGATTCTGTGAACCATGTACTTAAATTTTTCTCCCCTTTTATGATAATAAATGGCTCTTTTTTTGTTGCAATCATTAAGTACACCCATGATTCATCTATTGTGACAATTGTTTTCCATTTTTCTTTGATAAGTGTTTCTCATATAGAATTTCTGCAGCGTGTCCTGCGTTCAGCGATATGATTTGGAAGAAGACGGTGCACATTGCGTTTTTTTCGCTTTCTTAAGATTTAAATCAACGTTTATCATTTGTTTACAGTGGACACCGAGCATTTTTAATGATTTTGCAACTGTCCTTTAAACTATTGGGATTTTCTTTTAACATTAAACAACGTACCTTTGCAATAGTCGAAGATGTCCGTTTTTTCCTTGGATACTTGTTTGGAATTTTTGTCCCACTTGAGGCTCCAATTTGACGTTTTTTTTCCTTTCTTGTTGACGATATTACCTATCGACGCTTTAGATATCACAAAACCATGACTCTCACATCGTTTTTGGATAACGGAGTATGCATATTTCTCTTCGGAAAGAGCATAATGTAGCCTTCGAACCACTGCTTTGTTAAAAACGCCATTTTGAATAAAAACAAAACTTTCAAGCCGCGGATGATAATTTTGGCTTTTAAAAACATAGTACACAATTGCAATTATTTCTTTTGCAGCAAACGATTTTTTATACCGCTTACCAAAATCGTCTAAAAAATGCACGAACAGCCTCTGTATATATATATATATATATATATAATATATATATATATAGAGAGAGAGAGAGAGAGAGAGAGAGAGGGAGAGAGAGAGAGAGAGAGAGACTAGAAGACTAGAATCCTGTATCGTTGGCTTCAAGAAAAAAGATAATTTATCGGAGGAATGGATATCAAAGAGAAGTTCCTCAGATAGTTCAGTTTGTAGAACACCTGCTGGAGACCTTGACGACCTGACCCTAGTTCGATCCTCTGTTCAGAAAGACTGCCCTTACAATCTATGTATAGTAGATTATGCTTTTTGACTTGAAAGTTCTGTGACAAATGGAATTATTAACTAGAACACAGTATTTGGCGATAAACAGAATACTTTAAAAGATTCATACTTAATAATTTAATTTCTTTGGCTATTTATTTTCTATATGTGTACACTGATTTTTTTTTTTTGGTGTGAGAAAGATTGCTTTGTTTTCTGATAATAGTAGCTATACAGGATAGAAAATATCAGTAAGGCTACGAAAATTTGTTGAATTTATTAAATATACAAAGAAGTATTTATCAAAAAAAAGTTGCAAAAGTTATATGTAGAGATAATTTACTATTGGCTTAGCATTTATGAAGTAACAGTTTAATACTCTCATTTTAAGTTTTTTTTTTTAAAAGTTCTGCTGAAAATTGACCTTTTCTATAAAAAATATCAATTTTATTGAAATTTTTTGTTTAAAGCGACTTTTTTTCTCATCTTCCAAAATATGTGACGGAAATTATATCTGGTAAGATGACGAAAACTACATACGTAACACTCTCGTATCATATAAAATTCTTAAATTATAGAAAATACTGCTTAGAGGAAAAGTTGTACAAAATTGTCTTGCTTTTAGCGATAAGTTTCTCTTGGTTGAACATGAGATTTACAACCGAAATTTCCGGCCAAAACTGTTACTTTTATGGAAAAATTTTTTGTGAAAATTTTAATTTTTGTCAACTTCCGTAAAATTTTAGATGCTAATAGGCAGAGAAAAATGCAGGTCATACCCTTCATAGGAAAAGGTCTCTGAATTCGAAAGATTCAGTGTTTCTCTTCATAACACATTTAATGAACGAAAGTAAATACCGTCATCAGTAAAAGTAAGCCGTAATTTCACCAATGAAGTTACGTTATGCTAATCAGTTCAATGCCCACTTCATGCTAAAGGTTCATCATGAGGGTTAAACCTACATCTATGACCATTCAAAAATACGGTGGAGAAACACGTTAATTTTACATTTGTGTTTTTACTTATATAACAGGAGCATAAAAGTATGTATTCATTAATTATACTGTTAAAAGTTCTATTAATGGTACAATTTTCAAAATTTACGCATACTAGCTAACAGCTTTTCAAATACGTACCAATGCAGTTATATTTATACAAACATATTTTCATGCGTATAACTCTTGAGTTAACCAATTCATTTGTTCTTGAGAGGTGCGTGTAAGAATGAAGCAACATTATGAAGTTTTTTAAATGTACATGATATAAAATTTGCTCAAAAAAATTCATAGATCTACTACTTCTACAGAACTTTTTTTTTAATTAAAGGCTGACATTTGGCCAATATTAGGGAATTTGTATTTATTCAAATGTCTGATTTAACGAAAATGTATTCCCAGTAAAATTGCTAAATCTTTCGTGTATATTTTATGATATCGACATGCATTAAACATACACGCGTAATATCGTATAGATCCCCAATATCCATTTTACAAAATTTGACATTTCAAGATTAAAAACAAAATTTTGCGATTCTGGTATTTTTTCCTAAAACGTTTGGTCGTTTTATGGGATTCGAAGACTTTGCATGAAACAAATTTCTTAGTTAAGAAATGTGGGAATAAAGCATACCAAAACAAATAGTTTTTTTACGATAATTGCAACCGTACTTCAATGTCAATTATACCAATGTTCAGGGTTAACAACAAAACAAAGGTTTAAAAAAAAATGCCGTCGACTCATCCCATTAGTGGGGAACAGGGTTGTAGGTTCCCCGCGATAGAGGAAAAATCACGACCTTTCTCAAACCCACCCTCCTTTAAATCTATAATACTGATGACTATGCTTAGCACCCCCCAAAAAAAGTAAAACTGTACGTTGTTCTGCAACAATATGATTTATAAATTTCAAATTTTAGTATCAACAATGGACGGTAAATAAATAAAAAAGGGACAGTATAAAGTACATGTAGAGAATTTAGCACAATACGGGCACAAAATTTATATAGCAGCAACTAATAAAGTTTAGGCTTTCAAAAGCGTTGGACCTATAATTAATATGGGTATTTTAATTTACTTTAAAGGTGCAACAATATAAGTAAATGAGAGATGTATCCCATACTCAGGGACGAAATATGTGTGTCAAATCAGCTATTACCGAAACAAAGAGCACTGCGTCTAAATAAAATGTGATGCGCATAGTTTTAAGATCCCCGTATTTAGTTTTTTCTTTCGTTTTCTAATCTACGCATGTCTTTTGTAGTTTTCCTGAGTAGATCGAAAATCTAATTAATATATATCTATATATATATGTGTGTGTGTGTGTGTGTGTGTATGTATGTATCCTTTGCTTACAAAATGAAACTCAAAATATTAAACTATCGAACAATCATATCCGAGGAAGTCGAGGATCAACTATGTTGGTATCGTGACTCTATTTAAAATTACATTGCGAGATACGGCTCGTGCTTCAGGTTGGAGGGGGGGGGGGGGGGGGGGAACGGATGTCATTCATTTTAGTTCACTGTAGGTCAATTTGTTTAGCTCCGGGGAAATTCCTTGAGACGTTCAGCCGAAACCTCCCTCTACGAAATAGGCCTGCCTCAGCTATTGAAAAAAAATATGATTTTCTTACCAGGACACCCGTATAAATTTACCAGCTCAGAAATTTCAATATTTTTTTTTATTTCATTAAATTATTCCAACTAAATTGGCCTCTCTAACTTTGGCTGATGAAAGTAATGCCTAAAAGTTTTTGTTAAACTTTAAGTTAAAAATATCACTTTCACTGCCTGCTCCCACTGTCCAGTGCTTAGTACGAAGGTTTTTAGGAAACTAGAGATTTTTCTTCTGTGGACCACAGACAAGCATCTGACAAATCCGCGAGAGTACGTTAACTGCATTTACGAAATTATTGCTTAAAAGTATTACTAACTTAAAATAATCTCTGCCTCACTTGCATACATTAATCCTCTTCTATAGCGTTTATTCATAAGTAAATCATTTATCGCTGCTTAAAAGAACGGTAGATCATTCTGCGTGTTTGGAATCTCCTTACGGATTTTCCTTTTACATTTCTGCCTATTTTACGTCTGTTAGAAAATTCAATGTCATTGCAAGCATAGTTTGAAATCTTTCTATGTCGGCAAGCAATATGTGACTTTTGTAAATTCTGTATAAAATACAGCATTTAGAAACAGGTTAATACTAATATGCAAAATACATCCATGGGTTCGCATAAAAAGTATTTATAATTGATCCTCCTCAGATTCGTAGGGCAAGATCGCGTTTTTACGCCGTCGAAATCCTGACGCAATCGTGTATTTCTACAAGTCATAAAAAGAGTGTATAAGAGAAACCATCGAAAACAGCACTTCCTCACACACTAGGATAGTTCAGTTGGTAGGATACCGGCTTGGGGTTTAGAGAAAAGAGTGTATAAGGAAAACCATCGAAAACAGCACTTCCTCACACCACTAGGATAGTTCAGTTGGTAGGATACCAGCTTGGGTTAGAGAAAAAGAGTGTAAGGAAAACCATCGAAAACAGCACTTCCTCACACCACTAGGATAGTTCAATTGGTAGGATACCGGTTTGAGGTTTAGAGAAAAAGAGTGTATAAGGGGAAACTATCGAAAACAGCACTTCCTCACACCAATAGGATAGTTCAATTGGTAGGATACTGGCTTGGGGTTTAGAGAAAAATATTTGATTCCCAGTCCTGATAGATCTTTGTTACGGGGACATTCGACTGTTAAAGTACAATTATGGACGGCTGAGAATCATAACATAAATGTTCCTCGAAGGAAAAAAAACGCCAGCATTTTCAAATAATTGGATAGAAAAAAATAAAGCATTAGGTTTTTAGGGATATCCTGTGTAGTTGGCTTCAAAAAGAATGTGAGGATTATGTTAAGGGAAGTCATTTAAACAAACACTTTCTCATATTGCCGGGATAGTCCAGATGGTAGAACACCGGTCCCAGATTTGAATATCTGTGTGTGAAGCTCACGACAAAATGACTTGTTAACACTAGAAAGACAGGAATTTTTTTCTTACTAAAAAGACTGAACGCCGTCATTTTGACGGTTAAACATAAAATCAAGAATATAAAATATTAATGTTTTTTAAATATGGTTAAAAACTTTAAATTTTGAACTATTTCATACCAATATATAATAAATTAGTATATATTTATATATCTTTTTATGCAGGTATTCCGAGCTGACAACCTGGTATGGTTTATCCGTAAAAATATATGCATGGTTTGTACAGTCCTTATTTTGCAACACCAATATTTCCGAAAAGCCAATATTTCTGTTATTTGCAAAAGGGGGGGAGAGACGAAAAGTAACTAACATTTTTCTGGTATTATTTTAAAGATTTCTGACGTTTTCTATATTGCCGTCAAATTGATGGCTTTCAGTCTTAGTAGTTTACAACACATTTTCTCCCCCTCCTTACTATCGAATAAATTTTGTAAATGTGTGTGCATATTTCGCTTAAAATTAGAATAAGTCATAAAATTTCCGAAGCCTGTGGACATAAATACAGACATAGCGCTCAGTAGTATGTCAGAAACCGTCAAAATGACGGCAGCCGTCTTTCTAGTGTTAAAAGAGTATAAATTAAGTATATAATTGTTAATTCAAAAACCCGAAGGAAACTACCTTTCAATTGCCCTGATCATCCTTCACATAATACGTCGAGTGTAGTATAATAAAAGATATTCTTTATAAGAATATTCCTAATAGCAAAATTTCGTTATTATGTCAACTAGAAACACTCTACGGAGTTTATACTCGTACCGCAGTAGTTTATGCACAACCCAGATTTTAAGGGAAATGCCTTTTTATAATAACATACCCGCGATATGATTATCATATGTTTCATATGTAATTGCAAGTTTTATTCGCATCAATTATGTCAGCAAAAATTGATCGTATATACCTGAAAGTTTACACATTTACTTCCACTAAAAGAAGTGATGCAATTAGGTTTATCTATTTCATCAAGCTCGGCCTTCAATAGTAAACCATGGCATGCTTCCAGAAGCACTACCAGGCTTTCACAAATTCGACCATCTACCTTGCGAGCCATTTATCATGAGTCTTTATTCTCACTAGCAGTCATTTTTACGAGGAGAGACAACCTAAACATTAGCGTATCCTGAGAGCTGATGGCTTCATTTTTCTCGATGATCACCTCTTCTCCATTTAACAGCTATTATTTATTTGGGAGTGGTTGTTCCCCCCTCGGACTGCTAACAATGGATGTTCTGATAGCGTCCTACAATTTTCTCTCCCGGGACGGTGCAATGACGGGTTTTCGGAGGGCCCCTGTGATACCGGAGCATCTGCCCTTCTAGCCTCGTTTTATACATCTGGGAATTATAATGGGATAGGACAGAGAGACGAGAGTCTTAATTCCATCTGCTAGGAAGAGAGATATAAACATGGTTAGGTTAGCTAACATTCTTGTTATTTTGTGATTGTTCCACGTTGAATGAGTCGCCAAAAACTACAGTTTGCGTGTCAACTATGAAGTTATGCTAAACTATGATCATATTATAATCATAGTTGCCTAAAACTATGGCGATATTTTTCTAGTTGGATCACCCTTTGTATAAATAAAAGCTTTGTATAAATAAAAGCTATATATATATATATATATATATATATATATATATATATATATATATAGAGAGAGAGAGAGAGAGATTACCTAGTACTAATAATAATAAGAAAATAATAAATTTCTTAAATGCTGATTTAGATAAATTTATATACAAAATAGCTATAATTATTCTATACCTACAGAAGCCTTCAACCAATGGAAATTTATTTACTAAAGTTAGTACATTCTAACTTCCCAATTATAGTAATTTAATTAATAATCCTATAAACACTTGAAAGATGCTATAACAAAATTACAAGAATATTTTATAATCACTTATGTAGATAAGCAGCCAACAACTATGCAATTATTTGTAAAAAATATTTTTGCCATAAGTTTAAAAAACAGCTAGAAAATAGTGATCTTTTTCAGCCTTTTGAAAGAAACTACTAGTATTATTATTAAGAAAATTATAGCAAAATATACACTACTAGGTATATCATCGAACAACTATCTCTTTCCATATATTACTTTAGTTCCTAAATTTCATAAAACACCTATTGCTTTTAGAGCAGTAACCTGTGGTCACAACACTTATGCTACTAAAGCAAGTGTAATTTTATTAAATTACCTAAAATTAATCTATAAACTATAACTTCTGGTGTTTGTGGTATAATTGATAATAGCTTTAGTCTAATAGAAAACTACAAACATTATATAATTGTAAAACAGTAGTAACTTATGATTTTAAAGATTTATTTAATAACATTAATATAATTTGATTTAAACAGAATAATCATACAAGTTAGTACAAAATAATTTCAATACTTAGGCATAAAATTTATCTTACTCGTTTCAATAGGCTCCTAGATTTGGTAACTAAACATAATTACATAGTTCATAATAATAGAATATACTTACAGACCAAAGGTGTACTACAAGGTGGAAATGCTTCAAGTATGCTAGCTAATTTATACTTACATATTTGAAATTAATATATAGATAATTGCAATTACAATATATTTAGGTATATAGATGATATAATAGTAATTAATAAAAGTAATGATCCTATAGACTTAAATTTTACCCTCCAATATGGAATTAATTAAAAGTAGCCAATATAGTGTAAACTTCCAGATATTAACATAAATAAATTCTCAAAGCAAATTTACTTTTGATTTATACGACAAAAAGCCTCTGATTATGATTTTAATATTGTAAATTTCAAAATTACCTAACCTGTTTACATAATCTGTTTTTAATAACATTATTGTAAATCAGTTGTAAATCAGTTAGGTCGTATAAATAGGATAGTTCTAAAGACAATAGGAATAGCACTATTTTAGACTTGATAGCTGTGCTAACACGCAATTATTACCCCGAAGTCTATCCAAACACTAATGGTGTTTTAGTTTTAATGAATAGTTGGTTCTGTTGCAATTAATAAGTAAATCATAATAATAAGTAAATTAAAAAAAATAAAAAAAAAAAAAAAAAAAGTGAAAAAATAAAAAAAAAAAAAAAAAAAAAAAAAAGTAAAAATAAAAATAAGATAAATAACTCTTAGTAATAAAAATTAAAAAAACTAAATCAATAAAGGATTAATAGTCCTTAAACACAGTATCCATAGTAGGTCAGTTTCTGTGTTTCCATAATCTCCATGGTTGCAAGTTTTGTGACGTCAGTCATCTTGCGGTTACTTATTCTTAACTTCCACTCTGTCTAGCGCCAGTCTTGGTGTTATATGGTATGTGGTTCTTTTTTTCTTTTTTTCTACATCACTAGGCACTCTTCGTGCGAGGGATAACTCTAGAATAACTTCTTTGGCACTCTTCGTGCGAGGGATACTAACATATACAGACTTGGGGCTTCCAAATAATACACAATCAGTACCGCAACCCGGTACTAAGAAACTAAAGGTCGCAATGAATCCCTCAGGCAGAGTATGAATTCACTAAACATACCCGTAAACCTCGGCTCTGAGCTAATTCTCGAAGTCGTGCAGCCACCTCGGCTAAATACCAATACACGCTCTATCCGTATCGCTACTCCAGTCTTGAGCTCTCTCAGTATCGCTACTCCCGTCTTGGGCTTTTTCAGTATTGGGCTCTTGCCAACTCAGCGTGTGCCCTTTAAATAGCTCAAACATCTGCGCCGAACTCACTTTGGCTGGCATGTACAGCGCTGCTAGTCGAAATTTGCATCTGAGCAACACGCGAACCCTACAATGGTTAGTAACTCTTAATTCAATTCTTCTGTTATTGATGGACTGTATGATGTCTGAGTATGTTTATTGTATAGATCATGCTTATCTGAAACAGTCCGTTAGGTTTTTAGACAGTATTGACACCGCTGATGAAGAAATGCTGTCAAAAACCTTATTCATACTTTTCTTTTCAGGTTGTTTGTTCCTGGCTGCAAGTAGCTTTAGAGCTATTACTCGTTTTCTCTTTCATCTTATTCTTATATATATATATATATATATATATATATATAATATATATATATATATATATATATATATATATATATATATATATATATATATATATATATATATATATAAGAATAAGATGAAAGAGAAGAAATTCACACATATATATAATATATATATATATTATATATATATATATATATATATTATATATAATATATATATATATATATGTGTGTGTGTGATGGTATTTAGTTCTTAGGAGCTAAAAAAATTTCAGAGAATGGATGTTTGAATAGAGTTTTCCAGTGGTATAACAACTTGAAAAAATACAAGTGAATAAATTATATGTAGGGCATGAGATTATCATCAACATTTGGCAAGTGTTCTGTGGCATCACTATGACTAAAATTTTTCTGAGAATTAAACTTTGTTTAAACCTTGAAAAGGAGTAATAAGATCTGTTTCCTTTACATTTATGCTGCCTGATGTTTTCCATTTTCAGCATCTAAGTGCATCTGTCGTCGACCTATATTATGGACTTTTTTCTTTCCTTATCTCCTCTAGAGCAGAAGACTGAACAGTTAAAACCTACCTTAAAGTTGATGTAAATTCATTATCAGTTATGAGTAGGCTGATCCCTTCAAAAGACAAAAATAGATTTACTGGTTCAAACATAGGTTCACTGCTGAAGTATGTTATGTAACCGTCGCTGTGAAGCACAGAAGTAGTAGTTTGGTTCCTGACTCTATTCTATCACCACTAAATTCAGAACTACCACGAAAAGCTTTTTTTATTACAACTGTAAAAAAAATTAGGCAGAAAATTACAGACAGAAAGATTTTCTCAAAAATAAAGTATGTGCATTTTTATTAAAAATATTTTAATGAATGCGTTGATTCCTAAATCTCAAAATAACTTTGGAAACGTTTCTGTATACGAAAATAAAATGTATTGGAAGTAAGGTTAATTTTCGATGCAATATGTTTTGTTAAAAGCAAACCTCTTGTAAAACATTATTCTCAAATAAATAAAAAAATAGGACAAGTATTTCTGATATAATAAATACACTTCTAATATATAAATACACTTTTGTATACTAAATATTTATTTTTTATAAAGTATAAGACTAGAATATGCGTAGCTGCTTTATTTTTGTCTTTGATGTATACTAAAGATCTAAAATAATATTCTAGGTAAACTTTCATTAAACTAATCTCCTGTATTTCTCTGTGCGCAAAATCTTTCAAATCAAGTAATGAAGATAGAAAAAGAGCCTAAAGTTTTTAACTCAGTGAATTTTAGGGAAACTATGGATTTGGTGACACCTGGAACCTCAAGTAATAATTGTCTAGCATTGTCTTTAAAATTTCTCAAGATTTTTTAAATTTTAAATATATGCATAATGCGACTCGTGTATGGCATTTCCCTGTTTAACAATTAAATGTAAATTACGTTATAATCGAATTAATGGTTTCAGCTAAGTTTTAAAAACTTATTCCTATACTTATAGTGCTGCCATCTATTGCCGGCTGGTACATCTAATAATTTCATTAAAAGTATGAACATCTGATGTGTTTTATATATTGACAATAGGTCTCTTTTATTCATAGTAGTAATGAAGGAAGTCTAGTTTAAAGGTTAAGAATAGTGAAAATGTTCGGGCTGTGTTGTAACCTTGATATGTAAGAACGTAAAATAATGCATGAGAGAGAAAATAATTCATACTTCAGCTAATGAACCACATATTTCGAATTTCAGGGTAAAATTTTTTAAGGTCTGTCTGCTGCAAAGACATTTTTTCCAGCAGATTTTCCACTCTACTTTAAAAGTTGTCACTGAATTTATACTTCGAAGGAAATTTTCAGCAAAAGTTTTCGAACAGAAATTAATATGCAAATCTCTAAGGCTCTGTGTAAGAGTTGAGGAGCTTCAGTAATATACTTGTTCTCCACAAATATGTGGTGGGAAAAAGGAGGATAAGTTTTTTTCCATCAAAACATCATTAAATGTATTTTTTTTTTTTTTTTGAGAAAACGTGTTCATTTCATTTTGTTTTAAATGATAAATGAAAGCAACTCAAGTTCCCTTTACATGCAGATTAACGTTTTTAAAACTGATTCATGTGGTAAAATTTTATTTAAAAATTCATAAATGTTTATAAGCAACAAACGCTATCGAAGTGAAATTACTCCGGAGGAATGCTAGGTTTTTTAATAAAATAACTAATTTTCCTAGATTTAAGTATGAAAAATTCAGAAAAAGAATACTTTTTATTATTAAATATAATACTTTGTTGGTATCACTAAGCAACTACATTATCTGAATTTTATACTGATTTGGGGAAAGTTATTTTTGACAGCTAATACAATCCAGGGGCGGCTCCAGCCCACAGTTTCGGAGGGGGGGGGGAACGTCAGGAGGGCAACGCTTTTTTTTTGGGGGGGGGGGGCAATAATATATATATGTATATATATAGTGTATATATATATGTACATCTGTATATATATATATTATATATATATATAAATAATATAATATATTATATATATATAAATATATATATATATATATACATACATCTATATAAATACTAAGCTGAAGTACCCGGCGTTGCCCGGGAATTTAATAATGTTTGTTAACCAAAATCAATTTAAAAATTAACACAGTATAAATAACATAGAAAAAATATATGTGAAATGTTATACACATCTCAGAATTTAGGAATTTCAGCCTTTCATCATTCTAGCACTAAAATCTGAAAAGTAAAAATGTCAAATTGTTTAATGTTTGTTAACCAAATTAATGAAGTTAACGTTACGCATAAAGTTAACGTTACGATATGAAGATAGTAATAATATATAAACCGCGTGCATAAAATATTTAGCTATTCAAGCGAAATAAATTAATTTTTAGAAAAAAACTACTTTTAATCGAAATTAAATACATTGCACAAAATTTTGATTTTACCAACTTTCTACCCTACAATTTACACCCTACTTCTTTGAAGTTGGGTGTTGAAACATCCTCTTTGAAAATGTACACCCTACTTCTTTTAAATAGGGTGTAAATATAAAGTTTAACAGCCAATTAAATGCCAGTTAAAAACGATTGTTGTTTAAAATCGTATGACAATTACTCTATTATAAAGATAAAAAAAGCATAGGAAAATAATGCGTGCGCATGAAGTTAACGTTACGATATAAAGATAGTAATAATAATCTATATAAAACAGTTCCGTAACTGACTGACTGACTGACTAACATGCAACGTACAGACCAAACCGCGGTACCTAAAGGGCTGAAATTTTGCATGGCGATTCTTCTTATAGTGTAGGGTGCACTAAGAAAGATTTTTGAAAAATTCTTCTTAGATTTTTTTTTTAATTAAATTTTTAAGCCGCTTTAGTAACTTTTTTAAAGTTTGCATTTAAAATAATAATTTGAGGGTTAAAAATTGATATCACGAAAAAGATTATAAAATTTCCTTTAAAATGAACTCTTTTTAGAATCTTTACTTCCATTTTCTGATTTTGGTGAATTTTTAAAGATTAATTTTTAGAATTTAATTTATTAAACGCTGATCACGTGATTTTTTTCTGGTACTTTAAATAAATTTATCGTCACATAACAACGAAATAGACAAAAAAAATATTTTTTCTTCCTAATGCGGCAAACGATTGGACATTATCCAAAAAACTATTAAAATAATGTAAAAGATATGTTTCTCAAACTGTACTACATTAACTGTACTATATTCTTTAGTATGTCCTATGAGATTTAATTTGAATATTTTCTTCTACATTATTTTGTCTATAAAAATATCCCTTACGATTTTTTTATAAATATATATTTTTTACATCATATGTATACATTGATCGTCGTATTTATTATTTATTTATATATATATATATATATATATATATATATATATATTGGCATTAATTGCATGCACTGACGTTGTATTTAATTTGAATGTACTCCGTAGCGAAGTGTGGGTTTTCAGCTTTCTTATAAGGAAAAATTACAAATGGGTTGGAATACTAAAAGTTTAAAATAGTGTCACCATCTACTAAACGTCTGTGAATCGAGAGTCACAACCTTCAAATATTGTTGGTTATTTTATTAAAAATATTGGAAAGTTCTTGGGGATCGGTAAATATACATGTGGGAACAGTTTTAAAATTTATAAATTATCAACCCACACAGGCAGGGGCGGATTTCCCATAAGGCCGACCTAGGCCATGGCCTATGGCGCAGCCGTTAAGAGGGCGTAAATTTAGAAGAAGTAACAACCAAATTATAAAATTTTTATCGATATAAAACTAGAAAGTTCAATTTTTTTTTTCTTTTTCATTTTTATTTATATATTAGCGGCCCGTCCCGACTTTGTCCGGGTTGAACAAAATATTATACCAATAAATTTCCAGTTGATAGCCAATAAATTGTAAATCTTTTTTACCTTAATAATAACCTAAATAATACCTTAAATTAATTTTACGTTAGTTAATTAAAATAAATTTTTTAAAAGAAAAGGCGTGCCGGAGAACTGCCAGGTTCGAACCGCTAGCGTCAGAACAGAAGCCCACCGCGATAGCACCACGTTAAGGATCGTTGAAATCTTCGGAACAAAAAGCGGTAGAAGACAGTAGCGGAAACAATGGAGATTGTTAGGATTAAGCCCCTAACTTTATTTCTACTGATCAGATATACTAATATAGCCTATGTCCATCTGGAATAATGTACCTTTCAAACAGTGAAGAATTTTTCAATAGGTACAGTGGTTCTAAAGACCCTCCACGTACAAAATCGCTCTCTCTCTTTATAATAAGTATAGATAGCACCACGCTAAGAATCGTTGAAGACTTCGGAACAAAAAGCGGTAGAGGACAGTAGCGGAAAGAATGGAGATTGTTAGGATTAAGCCCCTAACTTTATTTCTACTGATCAGATATACATATATATAGCCTATGTCCATCTGGAATAATGTACCTTTCAAACAGTGAAAGAATTTTTCAAATAGGTACAGTGGTTCTGAAGATTACCCTCCACGTACAAAATCGCTCTCTCTTATATTAAGTATAGATAGCGCCACGCTAAGAATCGTTGAAGACTTCGGCACAAAAAGCGGTAGAGGACAGTAGCGGAAAGAATGGAGATTGTTAGGATTAAGCCCCTAACTTTATTTCTACTGATCAGATATACATAATATATAGCCTATGTCCATCTGGAATAATGTACCTTTCAAACAGTGAAAGAATTTTTCAAATAGGTACAGTGGTTCTGAAGATTACCCTCCAAGTACAAAATCGCTCTCTCTTTATATATAAGTATAGATAGCGCCCCGCTAAGGCTCGTTGAAGACTTCAGCACAAAAGCGGTAGAGGACAGTAGCGGAAAGAATGGATCTAGTAAAGCGCTTTTAAATAAAAAGCTGGCTTTATTACATGTTTGCGATAAAAGTCGGAATCAAATTTAACGCCGACAGATAATTATAGAGTTGAGTGGAGTAATTTAAGACGTAGCCTGTTGCAAGACAGTTTTATGAGTTTTGAAGATGGGAAGGTCTGAGATGGAGACACAGATAAGGTGACGGAACCAAACAATGACGTTATATTTACAAAAGCCTTTTATTGTTAGATTTATGGCAGTACGGTTCGTAAAGTGGTCATTTTGAAAACCAGGTGGTCGCAAGGGCAGGCAGTGAGGGCGTAACGTTTTTGAGTTAAGAAGCCAATGAGAAAGTGAGAGAGGGAGTACAGCAAATGAAAAGTTTACGGTGGCCGAATTGGCTGATGGAAGTTTATGAGAAGGTGGAGTCATAAGTATGAAAGGGGATTAAAATAATATATTGGAGAGTTTGAAAAAAGAGAGAGAGAGTGAGTCTTGATCAGGGAGGATGTAGGTCCCCATCTCCAGCACGACTTAAATATATATACCTTAAGTGGACTTGAGGGTTCAACATAAACCTGTGACGGCAACTGCGAGACTGCGTTGACCAAGTGAACTAGAGAGGTCCGCACCCAGATTGCAGCCGAGACCAAGAGACTCAGCTCCCGTGCCCCAGCCGAGAAGTTAAACGACGAGAAGTGCCCCCACCATCCCGTTTCACGACGTGAAGAGATACCCAGCGCCCGTGCAAAGATAGTGAAGGTACGCGCCAAGGAGAGCCCAGCTACAATTTATCGACTGAGAAAAAGTGGTAATTCACCATGAAAGGAATAAAGTTAGCCCCCTGCCTGGCGTAGCAACGTGATCCCTGACCGTAGGCGAGGCGAGAAGGCCAAGAGAGCACTTTGAATTGATGAAGAATAATTGGGTGAGTGTTAAATAAATGATTTTGATTTGTTCAGTTCCGATTCAGGCTAAGTGAATTTAGTTTTTCGTGAGGAAGGAGTTTTTTGTGAAAGGGTTTAATAGTGTTGAACTAATAGTAAAGTTTAGTTGTCGTTGCTCTCGGGACGCTCCCTAACCTTAGCAAAGTAAATAAAAAAATATATTTTATGAATGATATAAATATTATTATGTTTTTGTTTTCGGAAAATGAAAGATTCTTTGATCACATGTAATATTAAGTGTGTAAATAAACAAAATTTTCTTATGTTAAACTTTTTAGTCTGTCTAGATTGAAAGTTGTTGATGTTAATTTACAAAATCTAAAACTGAGAATAGTATTTGGTTTTTGTTCGGTTGCTAAGTTCGACATCCAGAGCTTTGGGTTGGATTCAAGAAAATAAATATTAAACACAACGCACCCAAATAAATCTTAAGAAAAAAAATACATTGTACTAACCCAAATAAATTTACGATACGAGCCCAATTGATTTAAAAACTGGATGTAGCAACACGACAATGGAGATTGTTAGGATTAAGCCCCTAACTTTATTTCTACTGATCAGATATACATAATATATAGCCTATGTCCATCTGGAATAATGTACCTTTCAAACAGTAAAAGAATTTTTCAAATTGGTACAGTGGTTCTGAAGATTACCCTCCACATACAAAATCGCTCTCTCTCTTTATATATAAGTATAGATAGCACCACGCTAAGAATCGTTGAAGACTTCGGAACAAAAAGCGGTAGAGGACAGTAGCGGAAAGAATGGAGATTGTTAGGATTAAGCCCCTAACTTTATTTCTACTGATCAGATATACATAGTATATAGCCTATGTACATCTGGAATAATGTACCTTTCAAACAGTGAAATAATTTTTCAAATAGGTACAGTGGTTCTGAAGATTAACCTCCACGTACAAAATCGCTCTCTCTTTAATATAAGTATAGATTCTTAGTATCGCTAAAAATGTTATTTGCAATATACGCATTTTGAAATAACTTTTTCGTCAACTGACTAATTTTTTCCTTCTTTTTCTTTCATTCTTTTCCCAAACATCCATTATGGGTTAACAAGAAGCAGCTTAAGAATTCTTGCAATTTGAACGGATAATTATTGCAGAAAGCAGTCGGACTTGAACCTCACAAAATACAACTTCTGCTGTATCTTTCGATACATTTGACAAACAGAAAACAGCTCTCGCTTTTTCCTCCAAAAACAGATTTCAGACCAGGGGCAGTCCGATAAGAAGACTACTGGTTTTTAAACTAGCAACCCATCGTCATCTGTCCAGTAATTGCTGTCCCGTTGTCAAAGGAACGATGGCACCCTCCAGGTTTAGAAACTGTTTCAAGGTGAAAGAATCATTGTGTGAACACCGGACTAGGGTGTCTTTCTGTGCAAGGCGTTTCTTTCAAGTAAAATAGACTATTATATGGAAACCGCCAGGGTGTCTGCAACCTGAATGGGTCGTCTTAGAAAAGAGACAGTTAATTTTGTCAACGGGAACTGAAATATTTGTCGGTTCTTTTCTTCTAAATTTTTCCTTGGGAGGGGCCTCAAGTTGCGCAAATCAGGTTCCCAAAAGTGAACATGCAAGAGGATCGCGTACCAATCCCGGATGAGAGGAAATTAAAAGGAAGGAGAAGACGATTGAGCCTCAAGGGTTAAAGGGCAGGGCCCGTGTTTAGTTTTGATACGAAAATAGACATGTTTTTCCGTTAGAGTGTGATCTGCAAGCTCATTTTGGCTGAGTGTTTTTTCAACTTTTTGCAGTATACAAAACAAATTGTTTTGAGCTTATAGCCCAGTAGCTATGTACATCTTACCGAGCAAAAGATCGGGTGTTAGATTTTTTTCCTACTGGTATGTGTTTAGTCCAGTAGTAAAAAACCGAGTTTTCCAATTCGAAAGACCTCGGCGGAATTTTCTGAAGCCCGAAAACAACGAATTTTTTAAAGACTTTTTTGGTTTTTTTTCAAATATCTCGGCAATGATTGGTTCTAGAGCTTAGATTGCAATTATAATCTTAAAGTGGATAAAATTTTGAACAAATCTTATATTTACATCTTTTTTCTAAACCCAATAACAAGCGCGCTACAGAGTCAGGAAAATGGGATATTTTCAACTTGTCGAGAAAGACGCAAAACTTACTTCTCTAACACACTAACTCATACAATTGTTATATAATATCCATATTTGAAAAATGCACAATATGTGTATTACAACATATATTTTTTTTACTAGCACATACTTGAATAGTGTGCATATTTATATAATTATCTAGCGAGACCTATCTAATATTCTATGTTTAAGTTAGAATTTTCGGATTGCGTTTTTAAATGGAAAAATTTAAGCTTTGAAACAGTGTGGATGAAAATCCGGGGCTACCTTCGTCTAAACTCAAATATTTAAAACAAGAACATAATTTTCCGGAGTAAGTTTACCTCCCAAAACCTAGGGTAATACAAAGTAGAGAAATATTATGTTAAGAGATGGCGCTACAAGCCCATCTGATTTTGATTTTATTCTCAGAAATGTTTGGAATTTAGAATTTGCTTTTTTCTCTTCTTGTTGCTAGAGTGTTGAATCAGTTTTAAAATGTAGTTTTCTTTGAAGGAGATTAAGATCCCATAATATGTCTATTCTTTTGAATTTAGTTAATTTTACAGGCTTTCCAGCCTATTATCATCTTCTTGTAAATATGTAAATATTAAATTCATTCAAAAACATGCAAAATGATTTAAACTTTGCATCACTTTTGTTTTGAAGTTTTTCTCACTCCTTAGTTTAGTTTCTAGTAGAACATAGTAGTTAAATTTATCCATAGTGCATCCGTTTCGGGAAGTAACCTAATAGTTTAGTATAGAGTAAAAATATTTAATCGTTCGTGAGTTCGTGAATATTTCAAGCAATTGGATAGCATTTTATGCGAAAACTGCCAAAGGTAAAGTTTTTTAATACTTTATTTATTATGGATACCAAAGCATTAAACAAAAAAAGAGCTACTTTACGTTCTTCCATCACGAATATTGTTAAAAATGTTTATAAATTGATTGAAGATCTGAATAGAGTAGAATTGGACGATTGTTTTGAACTGTTAAAATCGAAAAAATAGAAACTCGGGATTTAGATGAAAAAATCCAAAGTTTGATTAAAGATGAGGATAGTAAATTAGAATTAGATATTGAAACTTCCATGGAATATAGTGATAAAATAATAATACGAAATCAAAAATCAAACGATATTTCAAGAGCGTCGAATCTCAAAAATTGAACTTAAATATTTCTAAAAATATTTCTAGCGACTCGCATTCTTAAATCGGAAACAAAAAAGAAAAAAAAATTGAAAGTAATGTTAAATTACCCAAAATGCCAATACAAAAGTTTTATGGCGATTGTAATGAACGGAGCAACTTTTGGAATTCATTTAAAATTACAATTCACGAAAATTCAACGCTTTCAAAAGTAGAGAAGTTCAACTATTTAAAATCGTATTTAGGTGAAAATGCAGCAAGTTCTATTGATGGATTTTCGATTTCAGAATCCAATTATGATTCGGCTGTAGAGATAGATTCTTACCAAAAGATTTGGTCAAACCCATTTGATAATAAATACGCACATTTTAAATCTCTTGAATTTAATCCCTGTACAAAACTTGAATGATGTAACAAAATTAAGAAAATTATATGACACAATAAATGTTCAAATTAGAAGTCTTTCCTCTCTTGATGTAAAACCAGAATCCTATTCTAACATGTTAATTCCGGTTTTGATGAAAATCATTCCCAACGATATTGCTTTGGAGTTCCACCGTACTAATATAGATAGTCCAACTTTTGATTTAGACAATTTTCTCAAATTTTAACGGACTGAGATAGAATCCCGGGAAAAAAAATCTCCTGTTTGTCGCTTTCTCACAAATCAAAACAACTTCCGGAATCCAAGAACACATATAACAAATTTGACTCAAAGTATACGTGGAATTCTAATATTAAAAGAAAAGACTTTAACAAATATTCAAAACAAAAACCGTCGGTTACCACACATGAATTTATTGCGACGACATTACCAAACCGAAAGTGTTTTTTTTTTTCAGGAACACTTATCGGAAAACTGCGGAGTGTTTACAGTAAATGAAAAAAGAGACATTTTAAAACAGAGAAATAGATGTTTTTTGTGCACGTCTTTGAAACATAAAATTGCATTTTGCCCCTATCGACAAACAAAGGCTTGTAGGATCTGTGGGGGCAAGCACTATGAAGGTACAGTGATTTCCGCTTATAAGAATCATGTTTGTTATTACTGTTTTTGATTCTTATAAGCGGTTGATTCTTATAGCTGAAATTTAGGTTTTTGGACAGACACACGCACACCTATATATACATATATTAGACAATTTACCATAAAATAATCTTTAATTTACGTTAATTATCTTTTATTAAAATTATTTTTTATAATTTTAAAAATACAACTTAATTTCTAGACCTATAAGTAGATACACATTATAGTAAGAGAAGAAAAAAAACAATATTTGGTACAACATACCTGCTTAACACTTTAACATTTCAGCTACAGGAAGGGTGCAAGAAAAAGTTTTCTATGGTAGCTTGACGTAATGAAGTTTTCAGGAGGCTGTTTATACCTCTTTCAATACCAATAGTCTCAGACTAAGATTCACCTTCTACTTACGTTTCACGGTTTGATAACGTGCTGAATCTAATAATGTCACGTTTGCCAAAGTGATAGTAGCCACTTCGCCGAAGATTTATGTGTTTCAGGGTCCAGAAAGCCGCAACCAGGATGTGGGAGGTGGAAGAAAAGAGTCCCTGTCTTTGTTTGTCAGTGGAGAAAAGTGAAATTGGATCCGGACGGGTAGGATGCCCTTGGGTCAAGCTACTGGAACAGTTATAGCTAAAGCGTTTAAGGGGAAACTATTATGTTATGTCTAACAAAGAAAGGGATGCATTTTACGACTGTATTCCATCCCATCTTATCACTCTTTCTTTAAAAACAGAAAGAAAGAACTTCGTGCCTTTTGAGGGTTTAAGTGGATTTTTTGGAAAAATGAAAGGAAGCGAAAAGTGTAAACTGATTCTTAAAACCGGTGGATTGATTCTTTAAAGCGAAAATTTTAACATGGAAATAATGCATTTGTTTTTGTTTTTACGATATTGATTCTTATAAACGGTTGATTCTTATAACCTGATCACTATAAGCGGTGGTTACTGTATATGTTTTAAATCAAACACGGCAGTCAAAAATGCGGAAGCTGATAAATGTGAAGTTTCTTCAATTTCAAAAATTGAAACACAAGTTGAACCACGAAGTGAAAAAATTGTTTCCGCCGTTTCACATGTTAACAATGTGATACTTTTGCAGACCTGCACGATAAAAATTAAAGCAGGGAAAGGAAAAAATGTTTGCCAGGCTCCTTCTTGATACGGGATCCATGAAAAGTTTTATCACTCGTGAATTAGCTAACAAATTAAATCTCGAAGTAACCAGGAAAGAAAAATTAACTGTTTACACCTTTGGGAACACCACCCCTCTTCAAAGAAATTTTGACGTGGTTAAATTGAGTTTGGAACATAAAAGTTCTTCTGACTCTAAAATAGAAGTTGAATTATTAGTAACGGATCAAATTTCAGGCTCAAACGTTCCAACTTCTAGATTAGAAGGAATTAGACAAATTCGACAACTAAAGAATTTGATACTCGCAGATTCGCTCGATAGCGAAGAATCAATTGGCATTTTAATCGGAGCAGACTATTATTATGATATTGTCATGGGACACATTAAACGTTTGAAAAAAAATCTTGTCGCAGTAGAGACTATTTTCGGTTGGTGTTTACAAGGAAGGGAGAGTCAGAATGAAGTCTCTCTATCATTCAATGTTGTTGTAGGGGAAGATCTAATTTCTAAACAAATAACAAAATTTTGGCGTCTAGAAAATTCAGGACTTATTAGTGAAAAAGAAATTTTAGATTCAACCGAAAATGAAGCACTTAAACATTTCGAATCCAATATAACATACGAAAATTCTCGCTACAAAGTTAGATTGCCTTGGAAACATGACACTTCAGATTTGAATGATAATTGGGAA
Source organism: Dolomedes plantarius (assembly GCA_907164885.2). NCBI lineage: Eukaryota > Metazoa > Arthropoda > Arachnida > Araneae > Dolomedidae > Dolomedes > Dolomedes plantarius. Next base: position 68,584,981 of record OU015494.1, on the reverse strand, counting down.
ATCGCGGAACAAAGGTTCGATCGACTTAGAAAACGGTTTAAAAGAAATCCAGATCTATTTTTTGAATATCAAATGTAATACAAGATTATTTAAATCAAAATATCATAGAACGAGTAACAGATGTTCAAGGTGAAGAAACGTTACATTTTACTTGCCACATAGGGAAGTAATACGCGAGGATCGAACCACGAGCAGATTACGTATCGTTTTTGATGCGTCATCGCATCCCCCAGGCTCGAGTTCTTTAAATGACTGTCTTCATGTTGGACCTAATGTATACCCCGAGATATTCGACATCCTATTAAGGTTTAGATATAATCCTATTGCATTCACTGCAGACATCAGACAGGCCTTTTTGCAAATTCTCATAGATGAAAGGGGCCGAGATGTAACTAGATTTCTATTCTCCGAATTTCCCTCTGATGAAACCATCCCCCCTAATATATATTTACTTGAGTGTTATTTGGGATGAACTGTTCTCCGTTTCTGTTGGCAGCGACTATTAGATACCACCTGAAAAAATATAGAGAAGTCTATCCTACAACTGTGGACCTTTTAGATGACAATATTTACGTAGATGACGCAATCGGAAGTCAGCTGACAGTCAGAGAAACTTTAGCTACGACTCTAGAATCGATCAAAAATTTCAAAGAAGCTAGTATACACTTGCATAAGTTTCGTACAAACTCGAAAGAATCACATGAACTGTGGATAAAGGAAGGTATCGTTTCAGATGAAGATCCCGAAACTTTTAATAAAGAAAATCTCCCATTTAAAGTCTTAGGTATGGCGTGGGATAATTCTAACGATCTGTTGTATTTTGATGTTCGAAGTTTGTCATTTTTGTCTAAACCTATAGAAACAAAAGGTTTATCCTACAGGTGTTGGGTCGGATTTTCGACCCTCTAGGAATTTTAGGACCCTTCACTGCTAGAATAGAGTGTTTGATACAAAGGATCTGGTCATCGAGTATAGATTGGGATGAACCACTACCAGAAGATTTGACCTCCCAATGGAGAAACTGGTGTGAGGAGATTCCTCAAATGGCCGAATTTTCTTTCCCTCGTCATTACTTTTTCAAATTCTCGAACTTTTATGTCCAAAATATCGAATTACATTGTTTCTGAGACGCAAGCACGAAAGCCTATGGTACAGTTGCCTACTTACGTTTCACAACAAACAATAATGAAATTAAAACTGCCTTCGTTGCTTCTAAAAATAGGGTAGCTCCACTAAAAGCTCTCACTTTGCCTAAATTGGAGTTGATGGGAGCATTATTGTCAGCAAAGTTAAGTAACAATATTTTAAAATCGATAAAGTTAAATATACCTTGCCTTTTTTGGACAGACTCGACAATTGTTTATTTTTGGATCAGAAAACAACCTGAAACTTTCAAACCCTTCGTAAAGAATCGTGTCGAGGAAATTCAAAAATTGACCTCGCCTCAAAATTGGCATTACTGTCCACGCGTGGACAATCCTGCAGATCTCGTATCTCGGGGATCGAAAATATCTAAATCAACGAATGAACCCATTTGGACACAAGGTCCACGGTGGCTTGATCTCACTCCTGATCTTTGGCCAAAATTAGACCTTACAGACACAATTGAAGAAGCCAAACTTGAATGTCGGAAAAAATCTACTGATATACATCAGCTTGAATGTACTACCGAAAATATTGATGACCTCTTTGACTTATCAAAATAGTAATTTAGAGAAACTGTTGAGGGTAACCGCTTGGATAAAACGCTTCGTTTCAAAATTGAGAAAATGTAGCAGTGTTGAGGGAACTCTAGAAACAGAAGAACTATTAGAAGCTGAAAATTTCTGGATTCGGTCTGAACAAAAAACGTTTTTTGCCGAAGAATATAAATCCTTAAAAGAGGTAAACCGATTGACAAGAATTCCCCTCTGTACAATTTTGTTCCATATATTGATGAAAAGGGAATCATGAGATTAGGAGGAAGATTAGAATTTTCTGACTTTACACTAGATAATAAGCATCCAATAATTCTACCTAAAAATTCTAGATTGACAAATTTAGTTGTACGTAAACAATACGAGAAGATAATGCATGGAGGGACTGCTGCAACTTTGGCTAAAGTTAGATCTCGCTTCTGGGTCCCGAAAAGACGTCAGTTAGTCAAAAAGACTATAAAAAGTTGTTTAATTTGCCAAAAATATTCAGCCAAACCTGCAGACCAGATGACAGCGCCCTTACCTAAAGACAGAATCTTTGAATCACCCTCATTTGCTGTTTGTGGTGTTGATTTTGCTAGACCGGTTTACGTAAAGAATTCAAAGGATACTCAAAAATCATACATCACGTTATTCACATGTGCTGTAACCCGAGCTATACACCTGGAACTAGTTTCAAACATGTCGACAGAATCATTTTTACTTGCATTTCGCAGATTTTTGAGTAGAAGGGGAAAGTGTAAAATCATTTATTCTGATAACGCAAAAACCTTCAAAAAGGCTAAAAAAGAAGTTGAAAACTTTCCTAGAATTTTAGAAGATGATGTTTAAAACTTTCATTGCCAAAGAGAGAACTCGGTGGAAGTTTTAATCGAGCGAGCCGCATGGTGGGGAGGGTTTTATGAAAGACTCGTAAGATCCGTCAAAAACTGTTTGAGAATAGTTGTAGGAAAAGCGTTGTTGACCTTCGAAGAAATGTCTACTCTACTCGTCGAGGTAGAAAGTGTTCTTAATTCACGACCTTTGAGATACGTTTATAATGAAAATGATGAGCCCAACCCTTGACTCCAATGCGTTTCCTGAACTTTGGACAAACTGATCCTAAGTACCCTTTGACTTTCGCTGAAATCATCGGTAGGGAAACAACAAGAAAGACTCTCTTAAAAAGAAAACGCTATCAAGAATTGCTGTTAAAACAGTTGTGGAGTAAATGGAAACAGCAATATTTTTTAGACCTTAGAACAGCCCATTCTTTAAAAATCCTGACTTTCAACCCGAACTAAAATTAGGTGATGTTGTGCTGATTCAAGGAGATAACAAAAACAAACTGTTATGGAAACTAGGCAAAATCATTAAAGCCGTTCCTGGACGTGACGGTAAAGTCCGATCTTATGAATTAAAAAATGGGGACTTTGAAACGAACTGCACAACACTTATATCCTCTTGAACTATATTGAACTCTAACGTTTTTATATATCCTTTTTTATTTTACTTAAATATTGAATTGAATAATTTGAAATGTTCTTTAGTTTATTATTCCTTTAAGTTTGAAGTTTCAAACTTCACTATTTGAATTTGTTTAATAATTTACTTTCTTTATATTTGCATTTATTTTAATAATAATTCCTACTAATTTTTAATTTGTTAAACGCTTTCTTATTTTATTTTAGATAGAACTTTATGCCTATTATATACTCTAGATATTGAAAAGTATTGGTGATATTGATGTAATTTAATTCAAGTATTAACCTATTGTTTCTTTTTTTTGTACTGTATTTTTGAAAAATCTGATTGATTAGAAATTTTGCTTTTTAGAAATGTGAATTTTTTGTTTATGATTGTATTTAAGTAGATGAACTCCTATCAGAGTTCAGGTGGTAGAGTGTGTAGAGAAATATTATGTTAAGAGTTGGCGCTACATACCCATCTGTTTTTGATTTTATTCTCAGAAATCTTTGGAATTTAGAATTCGCTTTTTTCTCTTCTTGTTGCTAGAGTGTTGAATCAGTTTTAAATGTAGTTTTCTTTGAAGGGGATTAAGATCCCATAATATGTCTATTCTTTTGAATTTAGTTAATTTTAGAGGCTTTCCAGCCTATTATCATCTTCTTGTAAATATGTAAATATTAAATTCATTAAAAAAATATGCAAAAATGATTTAAACTTTGCATCACTTTCGTTTTGAAGTTTTTCTCACTCCTTAGTTTAGTTTCTAGTAGAACATAGTAGTTAAATTTCTTCGTGTTAAAAAATCACTAGTTTTCATTAAAAAAAGTTTTATATATAAATCTTTTGTAATCACATTTTAAGGTCTTTTAAAACAAAGTATATTTTTTTAATTAAAATTAAAGCTCTGCAAATAAATTTCCAAAATGAAGCGATCTCTGTTAGAGTAAAGTAACCTTTTCTTATACTTATCTGGAATTGTGCTTTGAGATAAATTCTTAAAATGTTGATATTTTATATAATAACTGTAAAATCAAATGCAATTAAAGATAAACAAATTTATCATTTTATTTTTTAAGCTAACTACCGCATAAACATGAAACAATCAATTTTAGCTGAAAAGCAAAAATGCATTTTATCTCCCTTATAAATGAACTTTTATATTAATAATAAGGGATAATTGTCATAAATTATTATAAAAACTTAGATTTTTAGTGTTGGGTAAATGTGTTGTTGAAATATCTTTTCAAATTTCTGCTTTGAACAATGCAACCTTTCTATGCCAGGTCATCAGGAGCCAGGAGTATATATTATAACAAACATTTTTTGAAACGTAGAGGAGCTAAACTTGGAAGAATCGATCTGCACCTAACTAAAATGGTTGATTGAGAAACTGAATACTAGAGAAATGTGTTATACAGAGTGGTTGTAGTAATTAAAGCTCTTGCTTCGCGTGGCTTGTCATTTAGAGGTCGAAATGAAATATTTGGTTCTAATAATAATGGCAACTACATGCTGATGTTGGAGACAATTTCTGTGTTTGATCCGTTTTTGGCTGATCACATCAGGAAATTCGGGAATCCAGGTAGTGGACAGACATTCTATCTCTCATTTACTATTTGTGATGATTTCATCGAGCTCCTAGCTAAAAAAGTACTATCGCATATTGCTAATGAAGCTAAAACATCAAATTACTATTCCTTGTTGTAGATTCAACTCCTGGTATCTCGCATGTGGATCAGCTGTCGTTTGTTTTGAGATATGTGAAAGAAAATGAGAAACCTGTTGAGAGATTTATAAAATTTTTACCTAACGTTGGCCACAAAGCCCATGAAATGTTTGAAGCTGTTATTAAGACTGTCACTGATCTCCACCTTAGTATCTTGAAATGTCGTGGTCAATCATATGACAATGCAGCTAATATGGCTGGTGTTTACTCAGGTCTTCAGGCTAGGATACTTGAAGTTTCTCCTCTTGCATCCTTCATACCGTGTGCAGGACACTCTAAATTTAGTGGGCACACATGCTGTAGATTGCTGCATTGAAATCATATCGTTTTTAATTTGCTTCAAGAACTTTATAATTTTCTCGTCGTCTACAGCGAGGTGGGAAGCATTCAAGAAAAATAGCATCCTCACCGCAAAAAGCCTCTCCACGACACGATGGTCGGCAAGATATGATGCTTGTAGAGCATTAAAAGAAGATTGGTTTGCAGTCATAAAAGCTCTAAAATACTTTAAATGTGACGAAAGTCAAAAATCAGGAACAAGAGCAGAATCTAGAGCTTTACTAACGAAGTTGCAAAGGCTCGAAACAGTATTCATGGCACAGTTTTTGGGAACGGTGCTGATTAGACTTCACCAAGTCAATAAGTATGTACAAAACGTAGAACTTCATGTTTCAAAAGTTCCCACAGTTCTTCAGTCACTCGTAAATTTCTTGTTAGAACTGCGAGAACAATTTGATATACACTGCTGGCCACTGTAAATGCAACACCCCGAAGGAAAGATGCAAATAACATGAAATTTACAACATGCATTAGCGGAGGTGAGATATGCAAATGATTAGAATTTCAGCGCAGACGCACATCACGAGCGCCTGTGGCGCCACTTCAAAGCGCTATTTAAGGCTTGGAGATTTCGACGATTTCAAGTTCGGCAATTGTGTTTTTCTTGTGGTTTTTTTCAAAAAAACGATCAATTATACCTCGTCGAAAACAGCGATCATCTTTTGATCAAGTATCCGAGTTCGACAGAGGAAGGATAGTGGCCTACCGAGATTGTGGATTATCTTTCAGGGAAATCGGTAGTCGTGTTGGACGAAACCAACAACTGTAATGCGGATATGTGATCGTTGGATGCAGGAGGGTACGACGGACCGGCGTGTTCGATCGCATCCACCTCAGCGCACCACTTCAAGTAATGACAGGCAAATTGTGCGCATGGCAGTGACAAATCGCTCAGTCACATCACGAACCATAGCACAGCACATGCAGTCTGTAACGCATCATCCAGTGTCTGCGCGTACCATTCGACGCCGTTTACAGCAGAGTGGTCTGTCCGCAAGACGTCCATTGCTTTGTCTACCCTTGACGCAGAACCACAGACGTCTCCGCCGCCAATGGTGCGATGACAGAACGATGTGGACGGCAGAATGGAATGAAATTGTCTTTACTGACGAGTCACGCTTCTGTCTGCAACACCACGATGGTCGCATTCGAGTCTGGAGACACCGTGAAGAGAGGATGCTGAACAGCTGCGTTATGCACCGCCACACTGGTCCTGCACCGGGTATTATGGTATGGGGCGGTATTGGATATCACTCTCGCACACCTCTAGTACGCATTGCCGGTACTTTAAACAGCCAGCGCTACATCTCCGAGGTGTTGGAGCCAGTTGTCCTTCCTTACCTTCAGGGCTTGCCCACAGCCATATTTCAACAGGATAAAGCGCGACCACACGTAGCACGCATTGTCCAACGGTTCTTCGTCAATCGCCAGATTGAATTGCTTCCCTGGCCGCCTCGCTCTCCGGATCTTTCGCCGATAGAAAACATGCGGTCCATGGTTGCTCTACGATTAACCCATATTTCATCCCCAGCTGCCACAGCAGATCAATTTGGCAACGTGTGGAAGCTGCTTGGTCTGCTGTGCCCCAAGAACTCATCCAAAGTCTCTTTGAATCAATGCCGAGGCGTGTGGCAGCGGTGATCTCCAACAATGGCGGTTACTCTGGCTACTGATTTTGGCAGGAACCACACTTCACAGAAGTCTATAAATTTAATCATTTGATACTTGGTGAACATGTTCTACAAAATAAATTTTGTTGTGATATCTCTTGTCTTTCTTGGTGTTGCAATTTGGGTGTCCAGCAGTGTATATGAAAACAAAGTTTTGGATATTTCAGAAAAGAAAGTTTATGAGCGGGATGAAAAGCGTCAGGTTTCAGAAAACTACAAGCTGACGAAAAACGTGAAGGCGAAGTTAATTCAAACGGGCGTGATATCTTTAGAGTTAATACCTATTTCACGATTGTGGACAACTCAAAGCAGAGCTTGAGAAGAGGTCACAAGCTTATAGAGAGCTCGGTGAAAAATTTAAAGGAATTACGAAAATTTGGTCACTGACTTCTCCTGAGCTTGAAGAAGAGGGAAGAAATTACAGGCAATTTTTAAAGATGATTTGGAGCCTGCATTATGTGATGAACTGCAACATCTAAAATCTCACATAACTGAGTGCAGCATAGGTTCGAAAAATCCCTTAGCAATTTGCAAGTGGCTTCGTGAAAGTGGATTACAAACAGTGTATCCAAATGTTGATATCGTATTGAGAATGTTTGTGTGCACACCTGCCACAAATGCCTCTGCAGAAAGATCTTTTTTGCACTAAAAAGAATCAAAGATCATTTAAGATCTTTGCTGCAACAAGACAAACTAAATGCCTTGGCACTTCTTTGCATTGAATCAGATTTAACAAGATCTGTTGACTTCAATGAAACTATTGAAAATTTTCATGGGCGAAAGCACGAAGGAAAAATTTTTAATTCAAATTTTTAGATAAATTAGAAGAAATTGTGTAGAATTTTTTTAAAAAATATGTTATTCAAATGTTTATTAAGTTTATATGTTTCAAAAACTCTTACTGTATATCAAATCTAATGTTATAAGTCAAAATTTGATTGGAAGGAAGGGGGCGCAAAATGGTGCTTTGGCCTAGAGCAGTGGTCGACAAACCGTGGCTCGCGAGCCACATGTGGCTCTTTGGCTCCTTAAGTGTGGCTCTTCCACAAATACCACGTGCGGGCGCGCACATACAGTGCGATTGAAACTTCGTGATTACTGGTTTTCTTATTTATATTTTTACATACTTGGTGTTTATGTGTCTTTATCTTTAGGCGAGTGCTCTGAAGCGACTTAATGAGAAAACATTTCCAGAAAGATTAAATGTCAACGCGTATCGTCAAGTCGTATCTTTGCATCGTGTTTTACAATGTATTACTTCCGAGAGCGTCTCCCGGTAGAAAACACTAGACTAGTCAAAATGGTCTTCGAATATAACCAACCAGCACGCCGAAGATCTTAAATTGGTTTTAGCTTTATCAATAGCAGTTGACAAGTCTTGTGACATAAATGATACAGCGCTAGTTTCACTTTTTGTACGATTTATTTCATCTACAGGTTCTAAAGAAGAACATTTAGAATTATTGTCACTCAAAGGTCAAACACGGAGATAGGATATAGCAAATGCTGTAATTGAGTGCATTGAAAAAATTCATATTCTACTCGATAAAATTGTCTCACTTTCAACAGATGGGGAGAAAAGTATGACCGGCGTAAGAAACGGGTTTGTTGCTATTTTGAGAGAAAATCACGAGGTACTTACAATGAGTCCATTACCATTGCATCATTCATCTAGATGCGCTTGTGTTCAGACATTTTCAGAAGAAATTTGCAAAGTTATGAAATTGGTGATTATCAACCGATGGAGTTGAAAATGGTAAGATTATCAACTCCACTATAGCTGAAGCTCTTAATCATCGCCAATTTATAGACTTTTTAGTTGAAATGGAGAGTGAGTAGGAAGATCTTCTGCTGCATAACAAGGTACATTGGTTTTCAAGAGCAAACGTTTTGAAACGTTTCGCTTTCTTAAAAAACAGAAATTAACATTTCTCCTTGAGAAGGGTGTTCACTTTCCAGAACTAACGAACGATCAGTGGATCCAGAAATTTTATTATGGTCTCATCTAAATCAGCTTAATCGTAAACCAGAGGAGAAATGATACACAATTTTTTCGATGTTAGAAGTTATTTCATACAAAAACAAATTATCTCTTTTTACTCAAGATTTTGATAGAGAAACTTAGATTCACTTTCCAAGCCCGTTGAAACATCGCCAAGAAGATAATTCTGATATTGACATTTTCTATTTCAAAACACACTTTTAAATATTAGGGAAACTTTTCTCGACAGGTTTCAGGAAGTCAGAAACAGCAAAGCAACGTTAGATTCTGTTAAAAAAACTCTTAATGCTACTGTAACAGAATTAAATTTTTCTTCCTTTAATACTGAGCCGGTGATGGCCGAATGGCTAGGGCGTTGGCCTTCAGTACCAGAATCTGTGGGTTCGAGTCCCACAATCGGCATGGATGTTTGTAGCCGTTCGGAATCGGTTTTAAGCAGTAGGTCACGGTCTAATTATCCCTCGTGTAGCAAAAAATGACGTAGAGCTCCAAGACCAAACCAAATCCTTTAATACTGACATTAGAAACTTTGAAATGCAGTTACTGGATTCAAAAAACAAATGTGGAGTTTGAAATTTGAACGTCTTTGTGCTGATATAGAAATATTGGAGATAAACAAATGTGAATTTAGTTCACAGCACAAGTGGTCTGCCTTGAAAGATCTGGAGAAGGAAGATATGATTTTTTACACTTAGAATTGTATTGCTGACTCATATAATCAGCTGGAAAAACTAGTGTTTGTTGTTCTTTCTTATTCGGGTCAACATATTCATACGAACAATCATTTTCACGAATGAACCTTATCAAGAGTAAATTGAGAAGTCATCTTATTGATGAGAACCTCGAATCGTGCCTAAAATAAAAACAACATACAAACTTGACTTACCCAAACTTTCCAAGGAGATGCGAAACCATTGTTCATATTAGTGTTTGTCTGTCATTGTCATGATTTAATTTTATGGATACTTCACAATTTAATTTTATCAATAATATATCGATATTAAGTATGATATCAAGTTTTATTCAACGTACCTATAGTTTAACTTAGACATAAAAAAAAACTTTAAGTTCACTTTATTAAGTTAATGTTAGGGAGCGCTGTGGAGTGAAAGATGTAGTGTCGGGGATTGAGAAAGGTATGTTGAGATTTGTTTGGACATACAGAGAGGATGAACGAAAGGAGATAGACGAAATAAGTATACAAGACGAGTGTGGATGGAAGAGTTGGAAGGGGTCTACTTCAGCGAACGTATCCAATTCAGATTGAGGACGTTTTTAACAAAGGCCAGCTTTGGAGTATCCTAATTAAATAATAACAATGCACTGTGGCATCATGACAAGGCTGATTACTCTCTGAGGCATTTTTAACAATTTTCAATACTATTGATCCATACCAAAGAAGACAGAGTTCTAATTTACAAAACGAAGGCCAATTTTTAAAACAAAACTCAACAATTTATTAACAAAAAAATTAAACAAAATTCATTAGACACTTTCAGACATATTCACGTAAATTTACGTGCAGGTTCACATTGCGCGCTCCTGGGCCCATTCCCAGCCCAAATACACAGGAGCCTAGAAAAAACACGTCTACACTGTGCGGAATCTATGAAGCGTCCCTCTCAATGTCTGGGATTTTCAGAAGGGGTGGAGGAGGCGGCCGATGCCGGCAGATTATCGGCTGACAGCTCTTTTTCTAGACGCCGAACTTTATTACATTCCGAATCGTTAAGTTACAGCTTTAGTGGCTGCGTCTTGTGAGGGAAACGGTCTTTAATCCCCCACGGGTTCCGAAACTGGTGGAACTGAACAACACATTCCTTGAAAACACGCAGCTGTGTTTTCCAAGCGCTTGTGGGGTTTCGGGAAAAAATAAGACCCTATTTCCAGTACGCTACAGCTCCTCCACGCTCCAGGAAACTTATTCTTCGCAGACGAAAAAGTTTGTCCGTTGACCACACCTACACCACCAATAGCACAGTTTGTGCACCGGCAAATAGCACAATTTGTGCACCGGCATACAGAGGAGTTGAAACAAAAACACATAGCCAGCACCACCTTTAACACTCAAGTTGCAACCAAAATTTAACAAAGCACATAACCAAAGTTTTGAAACTTTATTACCTATTAAATCCGAGTTCAGTGCATTTATTTTGTACGGGATGACATTTTCCATAAAAACACTTAAATTCCATAAATCAATATTCATTCACTGATAAGAAACAAAAAAATACTAATAAACACTTAAATACACATACCAAAAATACAACAATCATATACCTTTCTATTGCATGAACAAAAAATCAATTTAATGACACATACAATCAATACAAGGTAAATCAACCTCCTGTGTATTTAATCTGGATTTTCAACATGGGCTATCCACTTACTAATAATAAAAAATACAAAAACGTGATGCCCATGTGAACCACAGGTAGATGCATAGTGCAACTCATTCCAGGCTTACAGCCCGAAACGAAATACAAGTCAATCAAGCTCTCTCCCGACCGATCTACCTCCGAAATCAACCCTTTACTCTTCCTCATCACCTCTCCCGACGCAAGATGTTTACTTCCTAACCCGAAAAAAAAACCGGAACTCTCAGGATTGGACCATTTGGCCCTTGCAGGTAACCCTGATCTCTTAACCGAAATTTCAGCTTCTAAAACGACCACCGAATTTGCCATCTCCACATCTATCTCTATCTCCTCTCCCAAATTCCTTTCCAAACTTAACACCCTTTTACCTTCATGCTCTTCACCTTCTCTCATATCCATTACCCCTTTTTCAATTCCGAAATTTCCTAACTCTCCCGGGATCACTAACAATTCTCCTATGTCTTCGTTCTTATCTTTCAAACGCGAGTCGGGTTAATCGGGTTCATCGATCTCCTGCCCTAACATTAACTCTCTCTTCCCTCCCCACAACTCTGCTGGCCTTTCTCAGATGTCCCCCGAATGTTTTCAGAACACCGCAAGGGTACTCCCTCATTTTCCTCTGTCGTAATTTTTCCCGACTCAACTAGACATCCCCCTTTCGTCTCCACCCAAATTCGCGGAGCAGGGTCCGCCCTCCGACTGTTTTCACAGCAAAATTCTACCTCTTTCTTCTCGGACTGAGAACCTATTTTTCCCCCGGACAGCTTTTCCGCTTCCGGAATATCCGCAGAGTCTACTTGAGTCTTCTTCCCCTCTTCCATTTGCTCAGAATCGAAATTCCCTGTTTCCAGTACAGTATTCTGGGGATATTCTGGGGTCGCCAAACGGGCTTGAGATATAATTCGCGATTTTTCTAATTCAAAAATCCTATCTATTTTAGCTTTCTCCATAGCAAAAATCCTATCTCTTTCCGCCTCTTCTATTTCCTTAGCCGCTTTTTTCTGTCGTAATCTATCTTGCATAATGGTTTCAAGAAGACCCCTAACAAAATTCTCCTCGTAATTTGTACTACTCTCTATTAATTTTTTAGATGGATTATTACTGCATCTGGGGCGGGCTGTTGACCCAACCTCATCGACAAAATTTTAAAATCCGCCTTCTCCCTTTACTGAGAAAAGCAATTTTTACACACCGAAACAAACACAAATTTATAGCACGAGTCAGGCAAATTTAAAAAAACTCAAAATAACTAAAACACCTTCAATTAAATTTACTTCGTGAAACCATGTATTTTACAATGGGATCATACACATAAACAAATAAAATACCCAAAAAAATCATATATAACACTTTAGCTTAACTTTTCCAAATTGCAATAATAACTTTTCCAAAATCAAAACATTAGATTAACCTTTTTAACATTCAATAACACACAAAAACAATACTTCTACATAGCAAGTCGTTGAATTAACGTTTATTCCGCTACTATAATTGAGATATACAGCTTGTATATTTTCCACAAAGGCACTAGTTTAGTCAACCTTTATATAAAACAACTCAATTAATAACCAAGTAGCAAACGTTCAACACTTATACCGCTACAAGCATTTACCGGAAAATACAGTTTGTATTTCCAACCCACAATGGCACTAGCTTAGTTAACCTTTGAAAACAATTAGAACCTTCTAATTAACAACGTTAGTTAACGTTCAAAACTCTCAATACATGTTTTAAAAAAATTATCGAGAGAAACAAAAAAAAATACCACTGTATTTCTTTTTAATCCAAACAGTTTCTGCCAGGTAGTTTACCCCAAAAATAACAAAAAACTCAAATAATAACTGTTTCAAAAAATTATTGAGAAAAAAATACCACTTGTATCTATTTTTTTAAAAAACATTTTAGGCAATACAATCAGGGTAGTTTTTACCCTCCACAAGAATTACAACTTCTTGTTGCATTATAGCTAGTTTAGCCATTCATACGTTACATATAAACACGACGGTTGCAAAATACACTACTTTTGTCCCCACAAAACAATTGCACTGAAGTATTTTTCCAGCAATACATCACAACTTAAAACTTACAATTATTTCCGAAAAATACCTATCCAAAAAAACAAAACAATGCAACTTTGAGTATCTAAAAGCAGTACTCACCCCTTTTTGCAGGCCACAGCAGAAACATCATCGGTCACTCGCAGGCGCTCTCGCAACACGGATGACACAAAAACGAAACTTATCAGACGGCGAAACACTCTCAATTTTAACTGAGCCGGGGAAAACACGGTCCAGGGCTCTCTGAAAACACCCTCTTCTCGACCGCACTCCGAAAAACACACCAGCACAGAGTCGATTCCCCTCCTGCGACCCTGGGTCGATGACCTCCCGCAGAAACTTCCACGGAGAAAAACAGACATTCCCCCGCTACGGCGATGCAATAAAATCTGCACGTCTATGGGTCCGAGAAAATGACCCGCAATTTGGCATACTGAACTCTGCTTTCAGAACCGGGTACGGATCCAACCGCTGATCACCAATTTAAAGCTGTGGCATCACGACAAGGCTGATTACTCTCTGAGGCATTTTTAACAATTTTCACTACTATTGATCCATACCAAAGAAAGACAGAGTTCTAATTTACAAAACGAAGGCCAATTTTTAAAACAAAAACTCAACAATTTATTAACAAAAAGAAATTAAACAAAATTAATTATTAGACACTTTCAGACATATTCACGTAAATTTACGTGCAGGTTCACATTGCGCGCCCCTGGGCCCATTCCCAGCCCAAATACACAGGAGCCTAGAAAAAACACGTCTACACTGTGCGGAATCTATTAAGCGTCCCTCTCAATCTCTGGATTTTCAGAAGGGGTGGACGAGGCGGCCGATGCGGCAGATTATCGGCTGACAGCTCTTTTTCTAGACGCCGAACTTTATTACATTCCGAATCGTTAAGTTGACAGCTTTAGTGGCTGCGTCTTGTGAGGGAAACGGTCTTTAATCCCCCCATGGGTTCCGAAACTGGTGGAACCGAACAACACATTTCTTGAAAACACGCAGCTGTGTTTTCCAAGCGCTTGTGGGGTTTCGGGAAAAAATAAGACCCTTTTCCAGTACGCTACAGCACCTACCTATATAGTTTAAGTTTAAAAAATTTGGCTCTCAAAAGATATTTCAGTCGTTGTACTTTTGACATTTGGCTCTGTTGACAAATGAGTTTGCCGACCACTGGCCTAGGGCATAAAAATATGTAAATCCGTCCCTGTACACAGGTGATAATTTATCCTGCGTTGCCCGGGATTTTACGAATGTTTGTTAACCAAAATCAATTTTAAAACTAAACACAGTAAAAATAACAGAAAAAAAAGCATGTGAAATGTTATACGCATGAATAAAAAGAAAACCCAACATAAAAAAACCATAAATTTACAATAATTTTTTCAAAATTCAGCTAGATTTAGAGTTTCATCATTGGAGCAAAAAAAAACCTGAAAAGTAAAACATAAAATATACATTTATAATAAACCACTAAAAGCTGAAAAGGAAAAATGTCAAATTGTCTTTAGGAAAGTAAAGAATTTTGAAAAGTAAAGCTGAAAAGTAAAAATGTCAAAAGTTTGTTAACCAAAATCAATTAAAAAACTAAGCACAGTATAAATGACATAGAAAAGATTTAGCCTTTATCATTGGAGCAAAAAATCCTGAAAAGTAAAACATAAAATATACAAATTTATAATAAACCTCCCAAAATCCATTAAAAAACTAAACACAGTATAAATAACATAGAAAAAAAAGCATACGAAATGTTATACACATTAATAATGTGAAAACCCAATTAAAATATATAAATGTATAATAAACTCCTCAGATTTCAGCTATATTCCGTCTTTCATCATAAAAAAATAAAAATAAATAAAAATAATAATTTTAAAAAATAAAATAAAATAAAATAATAATTAAAAAAATAATAAATAAAAGCTGAAATAAAAAAGCCTTCATAAAAAAGCTGAAAATACAGGTTTAGCAAAATTTTCAAGATCCCGTATTCGAGCCCGGTTCCCGTTCTTAGAGCGTACCAAGTACGCGGTTTTACCGAATGCGCCACGATGACACACAGCTTTCTTGAGTAAAGTAAAATATTCGGTCTCAGATTATTGGAAAGTTGCTATGGGTTGGTGAATATACATGTATTTATGGAGTAAGAGGAGTTTTAAGTCAGAAATAAGTTAGCAGGATAGAAGCTACGTCTTTAAATCTTCAATAGACACAAAGACATAAGCGAGGGGGATTGCAATAGCGATTAAAAAAGATCTCGTGACACTTAGCGTGGTTGATTTGAATTTTCCATCGCATGTATAGAGTGTCAATATGCCGATGGATCTGATCTATTTTAGAGTATAAAATCTGACTTGAAAGATTATTATTTTCATTTATTATTCTGGTTTAATATATGACTTGAAACTTTTTGATTTTATTTATTTTTATCTTTTCGCTCGCTGTTTGCCAGATATCCCTAACGTGGCCACCATATGCAGAGGGGTGATTCCACAAATTGTAACAGCTTACATTTAGTTTCAAAAATTGTTGGTTTTTTATTAATTAAAATCAACGGTAATTAATTTCGATTTTGGAAGTTCTTCAGACCCTCGGCTGTTTTTAAAGACGCCTGTATGTAAAATTTCCCGATCGTTGCTCCTAAACTGTGGATTTCTATACAATTATAGACAGACAAACATTCATTTATATTATATATATATATATATATATTATATATATATATAATATTAATATACATATATATATATAATATATATATATATATATATATATATATATATATACATACATATATTATATATATATATATAGTCGAACCTCCATATATCGAACTTCCCTATATCGAAATATTCTATATATCGAACTCTTAGCAAATCTCCAGGTTCATTACATAGAAAAACTGTTTCTATATATCGAAAAAATCTCTATATATCGAAATTTTTTTCACGACATATTGGGAGATTTTATTCCACTTTAGAATAAAATTTCCCGATTTTTGGCGTTTCAAACAATACTTCGTGGACTTCAATTCGTGGAAAACGTCCCTGATGAAGTTTTTAATGGACTGGTTAAATGCGAGCATTTCTTTGATGAACTTTCCGCAAAACTGGCTGTTCAGCAAGATATTTGTAGTTTTTTTTTAAAAGAATGCAACTGTGATCACTGTAACCACTAACTGGATTATTGTTTTTTAAAGGTATATAGTACTCAAAAAATCTTTCACATTAATTTATTTTTTAGTTACTAACTTTCATTTAATGTGATTCACATATAAATTGGAAATGGAGTTTCGTATTATGATAAAACTTAAACCCGTATCACACTGAAGAATTTGGTGAAACTTTAAGCTTTTCGTCAAGCATTTCTCCTCGCGGAGTGTCTGTGAAGGGTTGCTGGAGTTTGACAAACGGATTCGCAAACCGAAGCGGACGGATTACCGTACCAATCCTGTTATCGACCATTAGGCTTTAGGCATAGCATACAAATTTCTTAGCGCATGTATTACGAATCGATTGCTCACTCGGACATAACCTATTCAAATCATGGCTCCATCCAATTTTATGAGCATATCATCTAAAAAAACGATATGTGCTAAAATAATTTGCCTTACAGCAGCATTAATTGCAAGAAGAAAAAAATCTGAAAGAAAAATTTGGACAAGGGAATGGTTAAAAAAAGAAATAAACTAGGATGTTATGAGAATTTGATGAGGGAACTGGCACTTCAGGTAAGATATTTTCTTTCAAATTTTGCTAGAATTAATAAATTATTATAGAAATAATATTATAGAATTATTATGCAGAATATTTGACCCTTCTTTAAGTCCCCTAAAAGAAGATTATTTCTTTTTCCCCCAACTGTTTGGTTTTAGTGAAATGTTTGAAAAGGTTGCTGTAATATCTTGCTCATAGAAATTTTCTATACATGAAATACAATTATGAAAAATTAAACATATCTTATTTTTTTAATACTAGGATACTGAAGGCTATAGAAGGTGGATTAGGATGGATACAGCATCTTTTGAGTATTTGCTTGAAAAAGTATTACCTTTGATACAAAAAAGAAATACACAAATGAGACACAGTATTCCTCCTGGTGAACGTTTGGCACTCACTCTCAGATATTTAGCTACAGGTAAAGTATAGACTTTTTATAACATTGCTTTTTTTTAAATCTTAATATTGATATTAAAGACTAGTACAAGATTATCATTATCATGATTTAATGAATATGATGGGCAGGACTGTAGAATATAAACAGTCGCATACAATAAAGTATAAGTAGGATTAATTATTTTAGGTAGTATAATATGGTCGATACTAACATACACATGTACTTTTACATATTCTAGTGTATTTCGGTTTTAATACTTTGATTTATAATATATTATGGCAATCTATTTTAATCAAATTTGTTGCTGATCGATAATTACCCCAGAAGTGACCAAGTTGGTCACACAAAATCTATAATCATGAAATTGACAAATGTATTTGCATTAAAATAAACATTTTATTATGTGGGTGCTTACTGTGCAAAAATTGAAAATATTATATTTGATAGTTAATTATATATTAGTAGACTCTCTTTAATTCGCAAGCACCTATAATCCACACATCATAACAGATGTAAACATTGAAATTTGATGTTAAGTTTCAATGCCAATCATTGACAATTCAATAGCTAGCATGAAAAAATATATATTGTGACATTTTTTTAAAAATCATTAATTGTATATTTAAATAAATTCAAATAAAATCATTCTACAATATTTATTATAATATTTCTGTTATTTTAATTTGTCATTAATTGTAAAAAAAACTGTTGATTGGTTTTACTTACAATTTTCAAAACATAAACAATAGAATGACCTATAATCCACACTAGCATTGGTCCCAAGCTGTGTCGATTACAGAGAGCCTACTGTAATTAGATGTTAGATTTGGCATGTTAGGCACATTAGAAACTGATGTTTTATTGTTTATGTTTTCTGTACTATTCTGTTTTGAACAAATTACTATGACAGATCTTTAGATGAAAAAATCACCTATGGATCATTAAAAGAGAATTGCTAAAATGTTTTTCTTTTAAGCATTACCTGTGTCTGATTCTTTACTGACAGTATTTATCTTTATTTTCAGGTGAAACGTGGCAATCATTAAGTTTTCACTTTCGCATTGCTCAAAACACCATTTCTGGAATCTTGCCACTAGTATGCAAGGCAATTTTTACAGTTTTAAAAGATGATTATCTAAATTGCCCCAGTAATGAAACTGAATGGAAAGCATTAGCTGCTGACTTCAATAGAATGTGGAACCTGTTCCATGGCAAGAGCAAATGTGCAATTTACATTGAATTTAATTTTTAATAAATGTACCTTGTTCAAAGTTAAGATTGAAAATTTTTTTCTGTATAACTTGTAAATAATAACTACACTGGTTTCAATTATGAAAACAGCATACGAAAACTTAGTCTCAAAAGAGGGGTTAGAACGACCATTATTATTTTATGTTAGAACATAACTTTGCCAAGTACCAAAAATTTGATTTCTTTTTTCTGTACCCATATAAATTGGGTTACCCATATGGATCTGATCTTTTGTGGTACAAATGGAAAGATTAGTTTCTAGCAACATTCTTAGCACAAAAAGTGTGAAATAAAAAAAAATTCAGATAAATTACATTCAGATTTTAGTACAGCTCATATTCAAAATATTAGAATAATTACATTACATAAAATACTAACACAATATTAAAAAAAATGGACATCTACGAAAAGGTTAACTCTCAGATATATCAAGAAATTTTGGAATAGTATCATAAATAAATAAATGGAAAATAATTTCTTATTACTTTTTCTCAGTTATAATAATTTTTTGAATCTGAGCTGTATGCTACTGCTATATATTTTTCAAATGCCAAAATACCTATAAATACCAGTTATATGCAACATACCAGCTATTTGTAAAATTAAATTATGGTCAATGAAATCAATGAAATGAAACATGAAGTAAAAAATTTATTTAAAAAATTATTTATTATTATTAAAAAAATATTTATTATTCAAGTCTGCCATGCAATATTTATTGATAACCCTTGGATTTCAACTCTTGCCTTTTCTTTTAAGTTTACATCTTTTAAACTTTAATGTACATCTCAGATAATTAAAAAAGGCATCATCGACATTGTCTTTATCCTCATTTATAGATGCCATTAATTTCTTGACTTGCTCCAACGTGCTGGATATTTGCTTATCCACACTTTCCCCCCCTTTTTTTAGGGGGAATTAATGAAGTTTCCATCACTTTCCTTTTATTGGTCTGGGGGCTATTCATTACTGCATTTTCATTGACTGCAGTAACCGATTCTTGGGTAAATTCCCCAAATTCACTTTCTGTATCCTGTAAAAATAGACATTAAAATGGAATATTGAAATGTATAATAAATTAAAAATGAGAGCTGTGATCAGGGTTCCAAAATATCGAAAATATCCGATATTTTGATATATATCCAATATTTTCAAAATTGTCAACTTATTGCTGATGATAAATATTTACAGATTTAATACAACTTAAACACTAATACATATTACACATTATATAAACTAATATAAAACATTATTCTAATATAAAATAGTACTTAATTTTATATATAATTATAAATAAAATATTTTTTTTTCTTTTTTTTAAAGCACTCGTAACAAATTTTAAGTTAAACATTTTTCTCTTTCAAAACACAAATTATAAAACTCTCAAATTTTAAGAATGTTTTATTTCTTTAACAAAACTTTAAACACAAAATGAAATTTTTATTTTTGTTCAAAAATTTAAACAAAAATGTAAGTGTTTATTGTTGTTATTCAGTTGCATGTAAACTGAATGTTTACTATCATAAGTGATCCATAAGTTCGTAAATTTAGCTTACCATAAATACTAGTGTCAGTACAGTAAATCAATGCAACCACAATACTTAAAATCTTAGCATTAAAAATATCTCTTGCATTATTGAACAATAATAAAAGCAGGGTAGACTATTAATGGCTTTCAATACAATTAACTTTGTTAAATAAGAAGTTATTACTACATGATTAGAAATTCTGATTGATTGTTTTCCGAATACAGAAAAAAAATTGTAACTTGTTTCAGTGCAATATCCTAAGCACGAAGATTATTTCTGTTGACAAACATTGGCGAAGTTTGGCGATAAAAATGACAATTGATATGAATCCATATCAATGATCCGAAAAGTTCCGAAAGATCCACAATTAAATAGAATTATTTTGAAATTATACCAAACGTGGCAATACTATAAATAATTATTAAGTTGTTACGGATAAGAAATGTATAAAAGACATGCAAAATCTTACTTACCGCTAGTAAAAGAAGATTGGTAATGAGGCCATTTCTCACTCATTATCTCCCCTATCTCTTTACAAGTCAACCGCTTTAACGTCCTTTTCTTGTAATAGTAATGACTGTGGTTCCACAGATTTCACGAATTGTAACTTCGTCGATGAAATAATTTAAAATTTCTTCTTTAGTCCACGGATCCGTGTTGGCGGCCATATTTTATTCCTTGCTCGATCGCGAGTCACGTGAGCCAAAACCTGCCCTGCTATTGGACAATTATGTGCAACACAAGCTTTTCGTGAAACTTTTCCCATGTAGAATGGGAAAAGTTGCAGTTAAAGATTCATAGAAAAACACTCTATCACACAGTATTTTAGTGCAACAGTTGCAGGTAAAACAGGTTTAGTGAAACAGTTGCGCTAAAAGCTTGTGCTAATCTTTAGTGTGATACGGGCATTAGATCAATTCTATATATCGAAATTTCTATATATCGAATTTTTTTCCGGTATTTTGCTACTTCGATACATGGAGGTTCGACTGTATATATATATATATATATATATATATATATATATATATTATATATATATATAATATATATATACATATATATATACATATATCTATATACATAATATATATATATATATATATATATATCTATATATATATAATATATATATATATATATTATATAGAAATAAACATCGTCTCGTTTTAAATTTAAACTCATTTACTATTCGGTCTACGGTTATATAATTTTAGGCTATGAACGGGCTTTTTTGGGAGGGGCAATTGCCCCTATTGCCCCCCCCCTTGGAGCCGCCAGTGATACAATCTTGCCGTTCTAACTAAGCCTTATTGTTTAATTTCTTTTTTAAAAGAAAAAGTCTTTAAGGAAAAACTGATGCATAAACAACCCGTTTTATACAGTTTCGTAGAGGCAATGCAATTTAAACTTCATTAAATACACTTATTTCGACTGTATCCCGGCAGAATTTTAACTCCCATATCTTAACCTCCAGGCAGACACTCTAACTGAACTACAGTATTAAAGTACTGTATTAAAGGGTACAGTACTGTATTAAAGGGATGGGAGAGAAGGGGATTTCCAACATAGATGTCCCTTTCTTTAGGAGGCTAAGGACGCAGGATGTCGAACTATACATATTTTGTTTACTTATTTTGATCATCCATCATTCACTAAAATTGATTTTTTTTTCCTGCTGAGTATTCGTCGCATGCTTCCCAGGGGCCCATGTTTGTTATTTCCAACTGCCATCCTCCAGTCTAACGATCGTTTGCAAGGCATTGGATTTTAACCCGTGCCTCCTAACGACGCTGGTATCTTTCCAGCTGAACTATCCCGCCGATGAGAGGAAGTGTTATTTCTAGTGATATATTTCTTACATAGGGAGTTGGTATACCAGGTCTTACCATTGTTCATGGGCTCATATCCCGCTTATAGCATTGTAGCCGTTCCAAATTGGCTTTAACCCTTCAGCGGGCGCGCCAATTTTTGGAACACCAGCAGGCGCGCGTGGCACAAAGTGCAACGTCTCTTTAGACCCTGATTATTCCTTATGTAACGAATTTTTTTTTTCACATTGAGAATAATAATTCTGCGTCTTATGACAAGATATAAAATGTTGATAATATTGAGTTATATTTATAATTAAAGGTCAAAGAATGTTGATACAATCACCTTATTTCAAAACTGTCCTTTTTATTGGATCTAAGGACAACTTGCGAATTGATTCCTATTATGTCCAAAAACCTAAAAAACAATGAGATTGTCCAAATTCCTTATAAGCGGGATACCGTGTAATAGCTGCACATTGGATAGACTCCATCAACTCCTGCTTTTGTTGTATTGTAATCCAGTATAATCGCTGGTTTACCACGGTTAAATCACGACTAACAATGAAGGGAAAGGAATACAAGGGTCAGAAAATCAGACCTGCATTAGAAAGGGTTTAGCTATAAATAGAAACTACTTTGAACATTCAACCTTTCATGTAAAAACAAACCATTCAAAATTAAGAAACTGTTGCATATTGTACACGGGTGCGCCCGCTGAAGGGTTAAACTATAGGTCCTGGTTAGCACTTGTATAGTATGAGATGACCGTAGCGCAGTCAGGAAACAAACCAATTTAATGTTGTTCTCATCTACTGAATCTAACTCAATATTTTTAAATCCTCAATAAAATGTACATTTCAGTTAACTATGTAAGTATGAATGTAAGCTTTTTAGCGACTAATCATATATATATTTATAATTATATATATATATATATATAAAATAGTTCTGACTGACTGACTGACTAACATGCAACGTACAGACCAAACCGCGGTACCTAAAGGGCTGAAATTTTGCATGGCGATTCTTCTTATATTGTAGGGGTGCACTTAGAAAGATTTTGAAAAATTCTTCCTAGATTTTTTAAAATTAAATTGTTAAGCTGTTTTAGTAACTTTTTTTAAGTTTGCATTTAAAATAATAATTTGAGGGTTATAAAATTTATATCACGAGAAAGTTCCTAAAAATTCCTTTAAAGCGAAATCTTTTTCGAATCTTTACCTCCATTTTCTGATTTTTGGTGAATTTTTGCAGATTAATTTTTAGAATTTAATTTATTAAATGCTGATCACGTGATTTCTTTTTCTGGTACTTTAAATTAATTTATCGTCACGTGCGTACAACGAAATTGACAAAAAAAATATTTTAATGCGGCAGACGATTGGACATTATCCAAAAAATATTGAAATACAGTAAAAGATATGTTCCTCAAACTGCACTATATTAACTGTACTATATTCTTTAGTATGTTCTATTAGATTTAATTTGAATATTTTATTCTACATCATTTTGTCTATAAAAATATCTCTTACGTTTTTTTATAAATATATTTTTTTGTTTTTTACATCAATTGTATACATTGATCGTCGTATTTATTATATATATATATATTGGCATTAGTTGCATACATTGACCGTTGTATTAATTTGAATGTACTCTGTAGCGAAGTGCGGGTTTTCAGTTAGTCATCATGTAATTCTTTATAGGCCCAGTAATATATTTTTATTCATCCATTCATTTGTTTGTCTGTACACTCCAAGCATGAAATCTTTGATTTATTCATCAAACATTAAACATCGAAATGAGCCGTACTTCATAATGGGAAGAATATATTAGCAACAGTAGCTACTCTGTTCTTCACTTTATGAAGTACTGCTTCAATTGCATCGATGATGTTCTATAAGCGGCTTGACATAGTTCAAGGAAAAACTTTACGCATAAAACTAATTTAATACGTCCTTGTTGCAAATATATTTAAACAATAACATGCATATTTATTTCACATAGCACTTCGGAATTTCCTGCGGAGGAAAAATGCCTAAGTTCATTAACTAGCTTGTTGAAGTAATAGATCCGACTGTTTACTACTGGAAATGCTGTACGTATACAATAATCAGGTTTCATAGCAATTGTCTTTTGAAATTCGGCAGCTAACAAAGATCTATTCCTTTTCATGCGGTTCAAAAGTATCGATGAGCGAGATTTAAAATCAGTTCCTTATTTTTTTTTTTTTTTTTTTTTTTTTTTTTTTTTTTTTTTTTTTTTATGATGAGTATCTCTAAAATTCCATTTTAAATTATAATCTTACCAGTATCATTCTTTCTCTTTTTGAAGGGTTAAATCTCCTTCAGGCTCACAAAATGTTTACATGTACCTACAGTAAAGTTTCGTTATTTGTTGTAATTTTTGTAAATATGAGATGCAGATCTCCTCCAAATCGAAAACCTGGTTTGCCACCGGCATAACCTAGTAATTGATGGCACAATATTCAGAAGTTCTAGGACAGGATAGTGATTCGACATCGATAACAAAACATCGATGTTTTGAAACATCGATATTCAATATTAAAACATCGATGCTAATAAAACATCGCCCAAAAACCATCGATGTTTTTAAACATCGATGTTTTAGAACATCCATTTTTTAAAACTGGTTTAGTAATCTCTAACTTTAATGTTATTTCCGTTAGTCGCGGGGGAAGGGGTGATTTAATTTTACTCTCTCATTGGGCAGACATAATGACAAAAACTTGGTTGCTTTGGGCTACATTAATGACCCAAAATTCTCGTTGTAAATACCGCTATGTTTTGCCTTCAAATGTCTAGATAAATTCGTGGCATTGCTAGAAGTTTTAAGGGACCTAAGGCAAATATTGCATTTCGCCAATTTGTCAGAGGTTTTGTAAAAATATTTCCAAACGGTACTTTTGGGAGGCATCTTACTAATAATTTAACGTCAACTTATATAAAACCAGAACGAAACAAAAACTTAAATGGATGCACTCGTGTATATACTATTTGTAAAATAAAACCCCATGGAAGGTTCTGGAGTGTCAGGAACATTCCAAGCGCTCTGATTGGTTCATTGGTTGTTAATTACCATTTGTCTGTTGCTAAGGAATCATTCCCCCTTTTGTATTCGTCCTTTTCAGAATTCAGACTTACATTTACTGAGTGTGAAAATTATGCTATGTGGTAAATTTTTTTTTTACGGTACTTTTTCATTTAAAAAAACCATCGAGACAACGTAAAACATCGAGCACAAAACATCGATGTTAAAAAAACATCGGCTTCAATAAATCGATGTTTAAAACATCGATGTTTTATCAAAACATCGATGTTTTGGAAACATCGACATCGATGTCGCATCCCTAGGACAGGACAGCACATCTACACGCGCGCGTCCAAATTAACTGAAAGAATGGTTTGTTCTAACCTTAATAGTTATTCACTGAA
Organism: Dolomedes plantarius; assembly: GCA_907164885.2. NCBI lineage: Eukaryota > Metazoa > Arthropoda > Arachnida > Araneae > Dolomedidae > Dolomedes > Dolomedes plantarius. Next base: position 68,559,495 of record OU015494.1, on the reverse strand, counting down.
AAATATGCACTTCAATTAAATATATGTGACTCCCTTCCTCAATAGCTTATTAGCTACTCATCTCAGAGAGGATTGTACACAACACAAGTCTATTGGCCCGGTTGGCATAGGCGTCGAGCCAGTTATCTGAGGGTTGGGGGTTCGATGCCGGTCTCTGTAAATCCACCACCGTGTTCACTAATGGTGGCCGGGGAACGTAAACTAGATCGTGGCTGCAATGTCGTCCAAGTTCTCAAATTTACCTCTGGAGGTGCGGGGTCCAGAGTTCCGGCCTCATCACTTGACTCGGTTCAAAATTACTGGACCGGCCCATAGAGGATACAGTGCTGCTCCACCTATACGGTGCTCCCAGAAAAGTGGCCAGCATTACGCGGTGTCATATGGAGGTAAGGATAATGTCCAAGTAACCGTCTGCCGCATTGGAGATGAAGATTATTAGCTATTTGGCCGCATTTAACTTAGAACTTCAAACTATCAGCCAACTGGAAACAAGGAAACAAAAGAAAGATTAGTAATGTCCTTCCTTTACTAATTCACCTATTCCTAACACAAATAAAATTATTTATACATTACCAAAATATTACTTAATTTCCCAAATATGCCTATTAGCAAATGTACAGGAAAATTATTTTAACAGATGGCGCCATCTGAAGAATCTGAAAACTGGATGAAAATTTTAAGCTTTTGCGGATGAATGCCGCAATAAATGTGGCATAACACCTGCGACAAAAATAATTTTATTATTTTCATCATTGATTGCTTTTGAAACTTTTATTTATAGATGAAAAAACCTAAATGATTTTGTTATGTTATTATTCTGAAATGATATGAGAAAAATTTGCATTACAAATATTTTTTTTCTTCTTTACACTTAATTTAAAAGTTCTTAGTACATGATATCACTTCATTTTTAAAAAAATCTTCGACCCACTGGTAAACTAGCTGAAAAGATATCTCGCCCGCCAAGATTTAAAAGATATTTTTTTACGATCGTATAATTTTTAGTAGCTTCTCCTGGATGCATTTCCCAGCAGCAAATTTTTGATTAGAGCAATTATTGGTCTCTCAATTTTCTTCTCTCGATAGCCAATCCTTATATTTCATTAACTGAATATTTTATGTTAAAAGGGGATATGTGTCACTTACATTGATTTTGAGTTAAATATGAATTCATTATACACTTCAGTAGACAATCAGTTTAGTGTTAGAACGATATATGTAGATATCTTGCAATATGGTTTTATTGGTCTGTGAAATTCTTGTCTATTTTTAGAGGAATACACGTGACAGTACTTTGGGGGAATTTTTTATCAGATGCCAAACACTGTAATTTTGTTATAAATCCCCTTTTAAAAATAGCTGATTCAATTGTGCGCGTAGAAAATCCGCTCGTGGGTACGCTAAATATAGCATTTCCTCCTAGTGGCTCCATCTACTAGATGTAATTCTCGACAACAAACTTCGAAATTCATCTCAGTGAGTACAGCAATGTGGTTCTAAATTTAACCTAACTGAATCAATTTTGAATCCAAAACAGTTTCCAAAATTATTTTTATTCAGTATGTTAACTAACATGATTATCAACATCGCAAATAAATCATTTCAAATGCATTTAATTTTACCTTAATATTTTTAATTTTTCTAGGGAATGAAGTTGAAACACAATTCAATTACGTATAAAGTTAACTATATATGCATCACTATACTATTCTGAAACCTCATAAAAAGTCTTAATACCGTAAGACTTTGTGACTGTAAACATAGTAATTATTTCGTTTTTCGGTTCTACCGGATACCGGAAAGGCAAAGAACAGCGCCAACCGCTTGTCAGGCATACAGAGACACCTAGTGGCCAGTGTCCGAAGCTTCTGCGTGCCATTTTGTTTCACTGGACAGTGTATTGTTCAAACCTGTTGTAAAGCTATTAACTCAAACTTCGGAAACTTTGTGTACTGAAGGCTAACACCTTTTACAACCAACTACCACAGGTAATTATTTTTTATTGTCAATATGTTGGTTAGATTGAGTAGCAATATAACTTTTGTGTAGTAATATTTCCGAGAGATATGCGAACATAAACCTAAATATCGAAAAGTGACGGGGTTACTTTATGACACATTGACATTGTCTCAAAATAACCCACTAAGTCAACCCACCTCCTCCAGTTGCTCGATGTTGCATTTTCCCGTCCTCTAAAATACCACTGGATAGAAAGAAGTATTGACTAGCTGGGAAAAAAACTACCCGAAGGAGCAGGATGTGCCGAAAGACGAATTTCCTCATCTTCTCAAAGAACTGATTGCTGCCCCGGGCACCCGAGGTCTCTCTCGAAATTAAAGTTCAAATGTGACACTTGTGACATCTGTGTTTTCACCTTGAAATCCAAGAGGAAAAGTTACTTGACGCAAAGTTAGACAGTAAAACGCTTATCAAAAGCTTGATATACACTTATATATACCTATTACAAATATTGGATAGCTTTATCTATAACATCAGATAGATAAAGCTATCCAATATTTGTAATAGGTATATATAAGTGTATATCAAGCTTTTGATAAGCGTTTTACTGTCTAACTTTGCGTCAAGTAACTTTTCCTCTTGGATTTCAAGGCGAAAACACAGATGTCACAAAGTGTCACATTTGAACTTTAATTTCTGAATGGTAATTAAAGATCCGGGTTAGCGCAATACCTTACTACTTAAGAAAAGAACGTACCAATGTTTTGTAATTGTTCGTTTTGGCAGCTTTTAAACTGATAGGCTGCCACAGGAAAAAAAAACTTAAAATCCGTCACAAAGTAACCCCATTTTACGATATATAAATAATAAAGCCGGAAGAAAAGAACAAAGTTTTTCAACTGAAGTGGTACAAAGAACATGTACTCTTCGCGATGTTAAAAAGAGGTCATTTAAAGCCAAGATATGCATTCATTTGCTTTTAGTGAACACGGAAATGTTGATGTGTGTTTTTCCGTTTTCGAGAATCTTCAAGGTATCTGAATTTTTCTCCACAAATCATATGGAAAACAGTTCTTTCAGCAGACGGATGCACTGAAATTATGCTCATGTGAACTTTAGTACAAAACTTTTTACAAAATTAGAGTGGTTTGAACTTTTTGAACTTTTAGTACAAAATTAGGGTGGTTATGCAAATGTGAAATTCTGTCATCTTCCATGTAGTCAGTCGGCTGTACATATGCTGTGGAAAAACCACAAAATGTTGAGACATCAGTCCTTTACTTTGGATGCGCTAGATTAGATGCATATTTGTAATGTCCAATCATTTATCAGCAATTTTAAAAGTTAAAATTGAAGAAGCATGGTTTTAAGCACTGGGAGAATGAAGTCATTTAATAGGCGTACTTAACTAAAGACTATATTAGTGTATGGTGACTCCATGTACATAAATATTTCGCCTCCAAAACTTCCCTGTTTGGATTGGCAACACTGTCTGTTTATGTTCGCGCGTTTCGTTTCTCTTTGCTAGCTGCGACGATGTTTTTCGCTTAGCTAGAGACAATTAGCATATCATTAGTATGTTGTAAATAAAGTGTAATAGTTATAAAAATTATATTTCCTTGACCATCAGTACATCAACATACGCCTCACTGGTGAATACCGGACTTGGAACATTTTATTCTGTTTTTAGAATGTTTACTTCTGATTTACATCATCAGCAGTCGTCCCGCCAACTGTCTGCGATTCTAGCATTGATTTCCTACTAAAATGATTTTTTTTTTCCTGCTGAGTATTCGTCGCATGCTTCCCAGGGGCCCATGTTTGTTATTTCCAACTGCCATCCTCCAGTCTAACGATCGTTTGCAAGGCATTGGATTTTAACCCGTGCCTCCTAACGACGCTGGTATCTTTCCAGCTGAACTATCCCGCCGATGAGAGGAAGTGTTATTTCTAGTGATATATTTCTTACATAGGGAGTTGGTATACCAGGTCTTACCATTGTTCATGGGCTCATATCCCGCTTATAGCATTGTAGCCGTTCCAAATTGGCTTAACCCTTCAGCGGGCGCGCCAATTTTTGGAACACCAGCAGGCGCGCGTGGCACAAAGTGCAACGTCTCTTTAGACCGATTATTCCTTATGTAACGAATTTTTTTTTCACATTGAGAATAATAATTCTGCGTCTTATGACAAGATATAAAATGTTGATAATATTGAGTTATATTTTAATTAAGGTCAAAGAATGTTGATACAATCACCTTATTTCAAAACTGTCCTTTTTATTGGATCTAAGGACAACTTGCGAATTGATTCCTATTATGTCCAAAAACCTAAAAACAATGAGATTGTCCAAATTCCTTATAAGCGGGATACCGTGTAATAGCTGCACATTGGATAGACTCCATCAACTCCTGCTTTTGTTGTATTGTAATCCAGTATAATCGCTGGTTTACCACGGTTAAATCACGACTAACAATGAAGGGAAAGGAATACAAGGGTCAGAAAATCAGACCTGCATTAGAAAGGGTTTAGCTATAAATAGAAACTACTTTGAACATTCAAACCTTTCATGTAAAAACAAACCATTCAAAATTAAGAAACTGTTGCATATTGTACACGGGTGCGCCCGCTGAAGGGTTAAACTATAGGTCCTGGTTAGCACTTGTATAGTATGAGATGACCGTAGCGCAGTCAGGAAACAAACCAATTTAATGTTGTTCTCATCTACTGAATCTAACTCAATATTTTAAATCCTCAATAAAAAGTACATTTCAGTTAACTATGTAAGTATGAATGTAAGCTTTTTAGCGACTAATCTATATATATATATATATATATATTATATATATATATAAAATAGTTCTGACTGACTGACTGACTAACATGCAACGTACAGACCAAACCGCGGTACCTAAAGGGCTGAAATTTTGCATGGCGATTCTTCTTATAGTGTAGGGGTGCACTAAGAAAGATTTTTGAAAAATTCTTCTTAGATTTTTTTTTTAATTAAATTTTTAAGCCGCTTTAGTAACTTTTTAAAGTTTGCATTTAAAATAATAATTGAGGGTTATAAAATTGATATCACGAAAAAGATTATAAAATTTCCTTTAAAATGAACTCTTTTGAATCTTTACTTCCATTTTCTGATTTTGGTGAATTTTTAAAGATTAATTTTTAGAATTTAATTTATTAAACGCTGATCACGTGATTTATTTTTCTGGTACTTTAAATAAATTTATCGTCACATAACAACGAAATAGACAAAAAAAAATACTTTTTTTCTTCCTAATGCGGCAAACGATTGGACATTATCCAAAAAACTATTAAAATAATGTAAAAGATATGTTTCTCAAACTGTACTACATTAACTGTACTATATTCTTTAGTATGTCCTATGAGATTTAATTTGAATATTTCTTCTACATTATTTTGTCTATAAAAATACCCTTACGATTTTTTTATAAATATATATATTTTTTTACATCATGTATACATTGATCGTCGTATTTATTATTTATTTATATATATATATATATATATATATATATATATATTGGCATTAATTGCATGCACTGACGTTGTATTTAATTTGAATGTACTCCGTAGCGAAGTGTGGGTTTTCAGCTTTCTTATAAGGAAAAATTACAAATGGGTTGGAATACTAAAAGTTTAAAATAGTGTCACCATCTACTAACGTCTGTGAATCGAGAGTCACAACCTTCAAATATTGTTGGTTATTTATTAATTAAAAATATTGGAAAGTTCTTGGGGATCGGTAAATATACATGTGGGAACAGTTTTAAAATTTATAAATTATCAACCCACACAGGCAGGGGCGGATTTCCCATAAGGCCGACCTAGGCCATGGCCTATGGCGCAGCCGTTAAGAGGGCGTAAATTTAGAAGAAGTAACAACCAAATTATAAAATTTTTATCGATATAAAACTAGAAAGTTCAATTTTTTTTTTCTTTTTCATTTTTATTTATATAGTAGCGCCCGTCCCGACTTTGTCCGGGTTTGAACAAAATATTATACCAATAAATTTCCAGTTGATAGCCAATAAATTGTAAATCTTTTTTTACCTTAATAATAACCTAAATAATACCTTAAATTAATTTTACGTTAGTTAATTAAAATAAATTTTTTAAAAGAAAAAGGCGTGCCGGAGAACTGCCAGGTTCGAACCGCTAGCGTCAGAACAGAAGCCCACCGCGATAGCACCACGTTAAGGATCGTTGAAATCTTCGGAACAAAAAGCGGTAGAAGACAGTAGCGGAAACAATGGAGATTGTTAGGATTAAGCCCCTAACTTTATTTCTACTGATCAGATATACATAATATATAGCCTATGTCCATCTGGAATAATGTACCTTTCAAACAGTGAAAGAATTTTCAAATAGGTACAGTGGTTCTAAAGATTACCCTCCACGTACAAAATCGCTCTCTCTCTTTATATATAAGTATAGATAGCACCACGCTAAGAATCGTTGAAGACTTCGGAACAAAAAGCGGTAGAGGACAGTAGCGGAAAGAATGGAGATTGTTAGGATTAAGCCCCTAACTTTATTTCTACTGATCAGATATACATAATATATAGCCTATGTCCATCTGGAATAATGTACCTTTCAAACAGTGAAAGAATTTTTCAAATAGGTACAGTGGTTCTGAAGATTACCCTCCACGTACAAAATCGCTCTCTCTTTATATATAAGTATAGATAGCGCCACGCTAAGAATCGTTGAAGACTTCGGCACAAAAAGCGGTAGAGGACAGTAGCGGAAAGAATGGAGATTGTTAGGATTAAGCCCCTAACTTTATTTCTACTGATCAGATATACATATATATAGCCTATGTCCATCTGGAATAATGTACCTTTCAAACAGTGAAAGAATTTTCAAATAGGTACAGTGGTTCTGAAGATTACCCTCCAAGTACAAAATCGCTCTCTCCTTTATATATAAGTATAGATAGCGCCCCGCTAAGGCTCGTTGAAGACTTCAGCACAAAAAGCGGTAGAGGACAGTAGCGGAAAGAATGGATCTAGTAAAGCGCTTTTAAATAAAAAGCTGGCTTTATTACATGTTTGCGATAAAAGTCGGAATCAAATTTAACGCCGACAGATAATTATAGAGTTGAGTGGAGTAATTTAAGACGTAGCCTGTTGCAAGACAGTTTTATGAGTTTTGAAGATGGGAAGGTCTGAGATGTAGACACAGATAAGGTGACGGAACCAAACAATGACGTTATATTTACAAAAGCCTTTTATGTTAGATTTATGGCAGTACGGTTCGTAAAGTGGTCATTTTGAAAACCAGGTGGTCGCAAGGGCAGGCAGTGAGGGCGTAACGTTTTTGAGTTAAGAAGCCAATGAGAATGAGCGAGGGAGTACAGCAAATGAAAAGTTTACGGTGGCCGAATTGGCTGATGGAAGTTTATGAGAAGGTGGAGTCATAAGTATGAAAGGGGATTAAAATAATATTGGAGAGTTTGAAAAAAAGAGAGAGAGAGTGAGTCTTGATCAGGGAGGATGTAGGTCCCCATCTCCAGCACGACTTAAATATATATACCTTAAGTGGACTTGAGGGTTCAACATAAACCTGTGACGGCAACTGCGAGACTGCGTTGACCAAGTGAACTAGAGAGGTCCGCACCCAGATTGCAGCCGAGACCAAGACTCAGCTCCCGTGCCCCAGCCGAGAAGTTAAACGACGAGAAGTGCCCCCACCATCCCGTTTCACGACGTGAAGAGATACCCAGCGCCCGTGCAAAGATAGTGAAGGTACGCGCCAAGGAGAGCCCAGCTACAATTTATCGACTGAGAAAAAGTGGTAATTCACCATGAAAGGAATAAAGTTAGCCCCCTGCCTGGCGTAGCAACGTGATCCCTGACCGTAGGCGAGGCGAGAAGGCCAAGAGAGCACTTTGAATTGATGAAGAATAATTGGGTGAGTGTTAAATAAATGATTTTGATTTGTTCAGTTCCGATTCAGGCTAAGTGAATTTAGTTTTTCGTGAGGAAGGAGTTTTTTGTGAAAGGGTTTAATAGTGTTGAACTAATAGTAAAGTTTAGTTGTCGTTGCTCTCGGGACGCTCCCTAACCTTAGCAAAGTAAATAAAAAAATATATTTTATGAATGATATAAATATTATTATGTTTTTGTTTTCGGAAAATGAAAGATTCTTTGATCACATGTAAATATTAAGTGTGTAAATAAACAAAATTTTCTTATGTTAAACTTTTTAGTCTGTCTAGATTGAAAGTTGTTGATGTTAATTTACAAAATCTAAAACTGAGAATAGTATTTGGTTTTTGTTCGGTTGCTAAGTTCGACATCCAGAGCTTTGGGTTGGATTCAAGAAAATAAATATTAAACACAACGCACCCAAATAAATCTTAAGAAAAATAAATACATTGTACTAACCCAAATAAATTTACGATACGAGCCCAATTGATTTAAAAACTGGATGTAGCAACACGACAATGGAGATGTTAGGATTAAGCCCCTAACTTTATTTCTACTGATCAGATATACATAATATATAGCCTATGTCCATCTGGAATAATGTACCTTTCAAACAGTAAAAGAATTTTTCAAATTGGTACAGTGGTTCTGAAGATTACCCTCCACATACAAAATCGCTCTCTCTCTTTATATAAGTATAGATAGCACCACGCTAAGAATCGTTGAAGACTTCGGAACAAAAAGCGGTAGAGGACAGTAGCGGAAAGAATGGAGATTGTTAGGATTAAGCCCTAACTTTATTTCTACTGATCAGATATACATAGTATATAGCCTATGTACATCTGGAATAATGTACCTTTCAAACAGTGAAATAATTTTTCAAATAGGTACAGTGGTTCTGAAGATTAACCTCCACGTACAAAATCGCTCTCTCTTTATATATACGTAGAGATTCTTAGTATCGCTAAAAATGTATTTGCAATATACGCATTTGAAATAACTTTTTCGTCAACTGACTAATTTTTTCCTTCTTTTTCTTTCATTCTTTTCCCAAACATCCATTATGGGTTAACAGAAGCAGCTTAAGAATTCTTGCAATTGAACGGATAATTATGCAGAAAGCAGTCGGACTTAGACCTCACAAATACAACTTCTGCTGTATCTTTCGATACATTTGACAAACAGAAAACAGCTCTCGCTTTTCCTCCAAAAACAGAGTTTCAGACCAGGGCAGTCCGATAAGAAGACTACTGGTTTTTAAACTAGCAACCCATCGTCATCTGTCCAGTAATTGCTGTCCCGTTGTCAAAGGAACGATGGCACCCTCCAGGTTTAGAAACTGTTTCAAGGTGAAAGAATCATTGTGTGAACACCGGACTAGGGTGTCTTTCTGTGCAAGGCGTTTCTTTCAAGTAAAAGACTATTATATGGAAACCGCCAGGGTGTCTGCAACCTGAATGGGTCGTCTTAGAAAAGAGACAGTTAATTTTGTCAACGGGAACTGAAATATTTGTCGGTTCTTTTTTCTAAATTTTTCCTTGGGAGGGGCCTCAAGTTGCGCAAATCAGGTTCCCAAAAGTGAACATGCAAGAGGATCGCGTACCAATCCCGGATGAGAGGAAATTAAAAGGAAGGAGAAGACGATTGAGCCTCAAGGGTTAAAGGGCAGGGCCCGTGTTTAGTTTTGATACGAAAATAGACATGTTTTTCCGTTAGAGTGTGATCTGCAAGCTCATTTTGGCTGAGTGTTTTTTCAACTTTTGCAGTATACAAAACAAATTGTTTTGAGCTTATAGCCCAGTAGCTATGTACATCTTACCGAGCAAAAGATCGGGTGTTAGATTTTTTTCCTACTGGTATGTGTTTAGTCCAGTAGTAAAAAACCGAGTTTTCCAATTCGAAAGACCTCGGCGGAATTTTCTGAAGCCCGAAAACAACGAATTTTTTAAAGACTTTTTTGGTTTTTTTTCAAATATCTCGGCAATGATTGGTTCTAGAGCTTAGATTGCAATTATAATCTTAAAGTGGATAAAATTTTGAACAAATCTTATATTTACATCTTTTTTCTAAACCCAATAACAAGCGCGCTACAGAGTCAGGAAAATGGGATATTTTATTCAACTTGTCGAGAAAGACGCAAAACTTACTTCTCTAACACACTAACTCATACAATTGTTATATATATCCATATTTGAAAAATGCACAATATGTGTATTACAACATATATTTTTTTACTAGCACATACTTGAATAGTGTGCATATTTATAATTATCTAGCGAGACCTATCTAATATTCTATGTTTAAGTTAGAATTTTCGGATTGCGTTTTTAAATGGAAAAATTTAAGCTTTGAAACAGTGTGGATGAAAATCCGGGGCTACCTTCGTCTAAACTCAAATATTTAAAACAAGAACATAATTTTCCGGAGTAAGTTTACCTCCCAAAACCTAGGGTAATACAAAGTAGAGAAATATTATGTTAAGAGGGCGCTACAAGCCCATCTGATTTTGATTTTATTCTCAGAAATGTTTGGAATTTAGAATTTGCTTTTTTCTCTTCTTGTTGCTAGAGTGTTGAATCAGTTTTAAAATGTAGTTTTCTTTGAAGGAGATTAAGATCCCATAATATGTCTATTCTTTTGAATTTAGTTAATTTTACAGGCTTTCCAGCCTATTATCATCTTCTTGTAAATATGTAAATATTAAATTCATTCAAAACATGCAAAAATGATTTAAACTTTGCATCACTTTTGTTTTGAAGTTTTTCTCACGCCTTAGTTTAGTTTCTAGTAGAACACTAGTAGTTAAAATTTATCCATAGTGCATCCGTTTCGGGAAGTAACCTAATAGTTTAGTATAGAGTAAAAATATTTAGTAATCGTTCGTGAGTTCGTGAATATTTCAAGCAATTGGATTGGAGAGCAGTTTATGCAAAAACTGCCAAAGGTAAGTTTTTGTAATACTTTATTTATTATGGATACCCAAAGCATTAAACAAAAAAAGAGCTACTTTACGTTCTTCCATCACGAATATTGTTAAAAATGTTTATAAATTGATTGAAGATCTGAATAGAGTAGAATGGACGATTGTTTTGAACTGTTAAAATCGAAAGAAATAGAAACTCGGGATTTAGATGAAAAAATCCAAAGTTTGATTAAAGATGAGGATAGTAATTAGATTAGATATTGAAACTTCCATGGAATATAGTGATAAAATAATAATAACGAAATCAAAAATCAAACGATATTGCAAGAGCGTCGAATCTCAAAAAAGTTGAACTTAAATATTTCTAAAAATATTTCTAGCGACTCGCATTCTTAAATCGGAAAACAAAAAAGAAAAAAAAATTGAAAGTAATGTTATAATTACCCAAATGCCAATACAAAAGTTTTATGGCGATTGTAATGAACGGAGCAACTTTTGGAATTCATTTAAAATTACAATTCACGAAAATTCACGCTTTCAAAAGTAGAGAAGTTCAACTATTTAAAATCGTATTTAGGTGAAATGCAGCAAGTTCTATTGATGGATTTTCGATTTCAGAATCCAATTATGATTCGGCTGAGAGATAGATTCTTACCAAAGATTTGGTCAAACCCATTTGATAATAAATACGCACATTTTAAATCTCTTGAATTTAATCCCTGTACAAAAACTTGAATTATGTAACAAAATTAAGAAAATTATATGACACAATAAATGTTCAAATTAGAAGTCTTCCTTCTTGATGTAAACCAGAATCCTATTCTAACAGGTGAATTCCGGTTTGTATGAAAATCATTCCCAACGATATTGCTTTGGAGTTCCACCGTACTAATATAGATAGTCCAACTTTTGATTTAGACAATTTTCTCAAATTTTAACGGACTGAGATAGAATCCCGGGAAAAAAAATCTCCTGTTTGTCGCTTTCTCACAAATCAAAACAACTTCCGGAATCCAAGAACACATATAACAAATTTGACTCAAAGTATACGTGGAATTCTAATATTAAAGAAAAGACTTTAACAAATATTCAAAACAAAAACCGTCGGTTACCACACATGAATTTATTGCGACGACATTACCAAACCGAAAGTGTTTTTTTTATTCTCAGGAACACTTATCGGAAAACTGCGGAGTGTTTACAGTAAATGAAAAAAGAGACATTTTAAACAGAGAAATAGATGTTTTTTGTGCACGTCTTTGAAACATAAAATTGCATTTTGCCCCTATCGACAAACAAAGGCTTGTAGGATCTGTGGGGGCAAGCACTATGAAGGTACAGTGATTTCCGCTTATAAGAATCATGTTTGTTATTACTGTTTTTGATTCTTATAAGCGGTTGATTCTTATAGCTGAAATTTAGGTTTTTGGACAGACACACGCACACCTATATATACATATTAGACAATTTACCATAAAATAATCTTTAATTTACGTTAATTATCTTTTATTAAAATTATTTTTTATAATTTTAAAAATACAACTTAATTTCTAGACCTATAAGTAGATACACATTATAGTAAGAGAAGAAAAAAACAATATTTGGTACAACATACCTGCTTAACACTTTAACATTTCAGCTACAGGAAGGGTGCAAGAAAAAGTTTTCTATGGTAGCTTGACGTAATGAAGTTTTCAGGAGGCTGTTTATACCTCTTTCAATACCAATAGTCTCAGACTAAGATTCACCTTCTACTTACGTTTCACGGTTTGATAACGTGCTGAATCTAATAATGTCACGTTTGCCAAAGTGATAGTAGCCACTTCGCCGAAGATTTATGTGTTTCAGGGTCCAGAAAGCCGCAACCAGGATGTGGGAGGTGGAAGAAAAGAGTCCCTGTCTTTGTTTGTCAGTGGAGAAAAGTGAAATTGGATCCGGACGGGTAGGATGCCCTTGGGTCAAGCTACTGGAACAGTTATAGCTAAAGCGTTTAAGGGGAAACTATTATGTTATGTCTAACAAAGAAAGGGATGCATTTTACGACTGTATTCCATCCCATCTTATCACTCTTTCTTTAAAAACAGAAAGAAAGAACTTCGTGCCTTTTGAGGGTTTAAGTGGATTTTTTGGAAAAATGAAAGGAAGCGAAAAGTGTAAACTGATTCTTAAAACCGGTGGATTGATTCTTTAAAGCGAAAATTTTAACATGGAAATAATGCATTTGTTTTTGTTTTTACGATATTGATTCTTATAAACGGTTGATTCTTATAACCACTGATCACTATAAGCGGTGGTTACTGTATATGTTTTAAATCAAACACGGCAGTCAAAAATGCGGAAGCTGATAAATGTGAAGTTTCTTCAATTTCAAAAATTGAAACACAAGTTGAACCACGAAGTGAAAAAATTGTTTCCGCCGTTTCACATGTTAACAATGTGATACTTTTGCAGACCTGCACGATAAAAATTAAGCAGGGAAAGGAAAAAATGTTTGCCAGGCTCCTTCTTGATACGGGATCCATGAAAAGTTTTATCACTCGTGAATTAGCTAACAAATTAAATCTCGAAGTAACCAGGAAAGAAAAATTAACTGTTTACACCTTTGGGAACACCACCCCTCTTCAAGAAATTTTGACGTGGTTAAATTGAGTTTGGAACATAAAAGTTCTTCTGACTCTAAAATAGAAGTTGAATTATTAGTAACGGATCAAATTTCAGGCTCAAACGTTCCAACTTCTAGATTAGAAGGAATTAGACAAATTCGACAACTAAAGAATTTGATACTCGCAGATTCGCTCGATAGCGAAGAATCAATTGGCATTTTAATCGGAGCAGACTATTATTATGATTGTCATGGGACACATTAAACGTTTGAAAAAAAATCTTGTCGCAGTAGAGACTATTTTCGGTTGGTGTTTACAAGGAAGGGAGAGTCAGAATGAAGTCTCTCTATCATTCAATGTTGTTGTAGGGGAAGATCTAATTTCTAAACAAATAACAAAATTTTGGCGTCTAGAAAATTCAGGACTTATTAGTGAAAAAGAAATTTTAGATTCAACCGAAAATGAAGCACTTAAACATTTCGAATCCAATATAACATACGAAAATTCTCGCTACAAAGTTAGATTGCCTTGGAAACATGACACTTCAGATTTGAATGATAATTGGGAAATCGCGGAACAAAGGTTCGATCGACTTAGAAAACGGTTTAAAAGAAATCCAGATCTTTTTTGAATATCAAAATGTAATACAAGATTATTTAAATCAAAATATCATAGAACGAGTAACAGATGTTCAAGGTGAAGAAACGTTACATTTTACTTGCCACATAGGGAAGTAATACGCGAGGATCGAACCACGAGCAGATTACGTATCGTTTTTGATGCGTCATCGCATCCCCCAGGCTCGAGTTCTTTAAATGACTGTCTTCATGTTGGACCTAATGTATACCCCGAGATATTCGACATCCTATTAAGGTTTAGATAATCCTATTGCATTCACTGCAGACATCAGACAGGCCTTTTTGCAAATTCTCATAGATGAAAGGGGCCGAGATGTAACTAGATTTCTATTCTCCGAATTTCCCTCTGATGAAACCATCCCCCCTAATATATATAGATTTACTTGAGTGTTATTTGGGATGAACTGTTCTCCGTTTCTGTTGGCAGCGACTATTAGATACCACCTGAAAAATATAGAGAAGTCTATCCTACAACTGTGGACCTTTTAGATGACAATATTTACGTAGATGACGCAATCGGAAGTCAGCTGACAGTCAGAGAAACTTTAGCTACGACTCTAGAATCGATCAAAAATTTCAAAGAAGCTAGTATACACTTGCATAAGTTTCGTACAAACTCGAAAGAATCACATGAACTGTGGATAAAGGAAGGTATCGTTTCAGATGAAGATCCCGAAACTTTTAATAAAGAAAATCTCCCATTTAAAGTCTTAGGTATGGCGTGGGATAATTCTAACGATCTGTTGTATTTTGATGTTCGAAGTTTGTCATTTTTGTCTAAACCTATAGAAACAAAAAGGTTTATCCTACAGGTGTTGGGTCGGATTTTCGACCCTCTAGGAATTTTAGGACCCTTCACTGCTAGAATAGAGTGTTTGATACAAAGGATCTGGTCATCGAGTATAGATTGGGATGAACCACTACCAGAAGATTTGACCTCCCAATGGAGAAACTGGTGTGAGGAGATTCCTCAAATGGCCGAATTTTCTTTCCCTCGTCATTACTTTTTCAAATTCTCGAACTTTTATGTCCAAAATATCGAATTACATTGTTTCTGAGACGCAAGCACGAAAGCCTATGGTACAGTTGCCTACTTACGTTTCACAACAAACAATAATGAAATTAAAACTGCCTTCGTTGCTTCTAAAAATAGGGTAGCTCCACTAAAAGCTCTCACTTTGCCTAAATTGGAGTTGATGGGAGCATTATTGTCAGCAAAGTTAAGTAACAATATTTTAAAATCGATAAAGTTAAATATACCTTGCCTTTTTTGGACAGACTCGACAATTGTTTATTTTTGGATCAGAAAACAACCTGAAACTTTCAAACCCTTCGTAAAGAATCGTGTCGAGGAAATTCAAAAATTGACCTCGCCTCAAAATTGGCATTACTGTCCACGCGTGGACAATCCTGCAGATCTCGTATCTCGGGGATCGAAAATATCTAAATCAACGAATGAACCCATTTGGACACAAGGTCCACGGTGGCTTGATCTCACTCCTGATCTTTGGCCAAAATTAGACCTTACAGACACAATTGAAGAAGCCAAACTTGAATGTCGGAAAAAATCTACTGATATACATCAGCTTGAATGTACTACCGAAAATATTGATGACACGCTTTGACTTATCAACCCCCAAATATAGTAATTTAGAGAAACTGTGGAGGGTAACCGCTTGGATATAAACGCTTCGGTTTCAAAATTGAGAAATGTAGCAGATGTGGAGGGAACTCTAGAAACAGAAGACTATTAGAAGCTGAAATTTCTGGATTCCCCCCCCCCCCCCGGTCTGAACACAAAAACGTTTTTTGCCGAAGAATATAAATCCTTAAAGAAGTGTAACCGATTGACAAAGAATTCCCTCTGTACAATTTTGTTTCCATATATTGATGAAAAGGGAAATCATGAGATTAGGAGGAAGATTAGAATTTTCTGGACTTTCACCTAGATAATCAGCATCCCATAATTCTACCTAAAATTCTAGATTGGACAAATTTAGTTGTACGTAACAATTACGAGAAGACTAATGCATGGAGGACTGCTGCAACTTTGGCTAAAGTTAGATCTCGCTTCTGGGTCCCGAAAAGACGTCAGTTAGTCAAAAAGACTATAAAAAAGTTGTTTAATTGTGCCAAAATATTCAGCCAAAACCTGCAGACCAGATGACAGCGCCTTACTAAAAGACAGAATCTTGAATCACCCTCAGTTGCTGGTTGTGGTGTTGATTTTGCCTAGACCGGTTTACGTAAAGAATTCAAAGGATACTCAAAATCATACATCACGTATTCACATGTGCTGTAACCCGAGCTATACACCTGGAACTAGTTTCAAACATGTCGACAGAATCATTTTTACTTGCATTTCGCAGATTTTTGAGTAGAAGGGGAAAGTGTAAAATCATTTCTTCTGAAACGCAAAAACCGTTCAAAAGGCTAAAAAAGGAAGTTGAAAACTTTTCCTAGAATTTTAGAAGATGATGTGTTAAAACTTTCATTGCCAAAGAGAGAACTCGGTGGAAGTTTATAATCGAGCGAGCCGCATGGTGGGGAGGGTTTATGAAAGACTCGTAAGATCCGTCAAAAACTGTTTGAGAATAGTTGTAGGAAAAGCGTGTTGACCTTCGAAGAAATGTCACTCACTCGTCGAGGTAGAAAGTGTTCTTAATTCACGACCTTTGAGATACGTTTATAATGAAATGATGAGCCCAACCCTTGACCTCCAATGCGTTTCCTGAACTTTGGACAAACCTGATCCTAAGTACCCTTTGACTTTCGCTGAAATCATCGGTAGGGAAACACAAGAAAGACTCTCTTAAAAGAAAACGCTATCAAGAATTGCTGTTAAAACAGTTGTGAGTAAATTGGAAACAGCAATATTTGTAGCCTTAGAACAGCCCATCTTTAAAAAATCCTGACTTTCAACCAGAACTAAAATTAGGTGATGTTGTGCTGATTCAAGGAGATAACAAAAACAAACTGTTATGGAAACTAGGCAAAATCATTAAAGCCGTTCCTGGACGTGACGGTAAGTCCGCTCTTATGAATTAAAAACTGGAAATGGGACTTTGAAACGAACTGCACAACACTTATATCCTCTTGAACTATATTGAAACTCTAACGTTTTTATATATCCTTTTTTTATTTTACTTAAATATTGAATTGAATAATTTGAAATGTTCTTTAGTTTATTATTCCTTTAAGTTTGAAGTTTCAAACTTCACTATTTGAATTTGTTTAATAATTTACTTTCTTTATATTTGCATTTATTTTAATAATAATTCCTACTAATTTTTAATTTGTTAAACGCTTTCTTATTTATTTTAGATAGAACTTTATGCCTATTATATACTCTAGATATTGAAAAGTATTGGTGATATTGATGTAATTTAATTCAAGTATTAACCTATTGTTTCTTTTTTTTGTACTGTATTTTTGAAAAATCTGATTGATTAGAAATTTTGCTTTTTAGAAATGTGAATTTTTTGTTTATGATTGTATTTAAGTAGATGAACTCCTATCAGAGTTCAGGTGGTAGAGTGTGTAGAGAAATATTATGTTAAGAGTTGGCGCTACATACCCATCTGTTTTGATTTTATTCTCAGAAATCTTTGGAATTTAGAATTCGCTTTTTTCTCTTCTTGTTGCTAGAGTGTTGAATCAGTTTTAAAATGTAGTTTTCTTTGAAGGGGATTAAGATCCCATAATATGTCTATTCTTTTGAATTTAGTTAATTTTAGAGGCTTTCCAGCCTATTATCATCTTCTTGTAAATATGTAAATATTAAATTCATTAAAAAAATATGCAAAAATGATTTAAACTTTGCATCACTTTCGTTTTGAAGTTTTTCTCACTCCTTAGTTTAGTTTCTAGTAGAACATAGTAGTTAAATTTCTTCGTGTTAAAAAATCACTAGTTTTCATTAAAAAAAGTTTTATATATAAATCTTTTGTAATCACATTTTAAGGTCTTTTAAAACAAAGTATATTTTTTAATTAAAATTAAAGCTCTGCAAATAAATTTCCAAAATGAAGCGATCTCTGTTAGAGTAAAGTAACCTTTTCTTATACTTATCTGGAATTGTGCTTTGAGATAAATTCTTAAAATGTTGATATTTTATATAATAACTGTAAAATCAAATGCAATTAAAGATAAACAAATTTATCATTTTATTTTTTAAGCTAACTACCGCATAAACATGAAACAATCAATTTTAGCTGAAAAGCAAAAATGCATTTTATCTCCCTTATAAAATGAACTTTTATATTAATAATAAGGGATAATTGTCATAAATTATTATAAAAACTTAGATTTTTAGTGTTGGGTAAATGTGTTGTTGAAATATCTTTTCAAATTTCTGCTTTGAACAATGCAACCTTTCTATGCCAGGTCATCAGGAGCCAGGAGTATATATTATAACAAACATTTTTTGAAACGTAGAGGAGCTAAACTTGGAAGAATCGATCTGCACCTAACTAAAATGGTTGATTGAGAAACTGAATACTAGAGAAATGTGTTATACAGAGTGGTTGTAGTAATTAAAGCTCTTGCTTCGCGTGGCTTGTCATTTAGAGGTCGAAATGAAATATTTGGTTCTAATAATAATGGCAACTACATGCTGATGTGGGAGACAATTTCTGTGTTGATCCCGTTTTGGCTGATCACATCAGGAATTCGGGAATCCAGGTAGTGGACAGACATTCTATCTCTCATTTACTATTTGTGATGAGTTCATCGAGCCCTAGCTAAAAAAGTACTATCGCATATTGCAATGAATGCTAAAACATCAAATTACTATTCCCTTGTTGTAGATTCAACCTCTGGTATCTCGCATGTGATCAGCTGTCGTTTGTTTTGAGATATGTGAAAGAAAAGAGAAACACTGTGGAGAGAGTTATAAAATTTTTACCTAACGTGTGCCACAAAGCCCATGAAATGTTGAAGTGTTATTAAGACTGCACTGATCTCCACCTTAGTATCTTGAAATGTCGTGGTCAATCATATACAATGCAGCTAATATGGCTGGTGTTTACTCAGGTCTTCAGGCTAGGATACTTGAAGTTTCTCCTCTTGCATCCTTCATACCGTGTGCAGGACACTCTAATTTAGTGGGCAACATGCTGTAGATTGCTGCATTGAAATCATATCGTTTTTAATTGCTTCAAGAACTTTTAAATTTTTCATCGTCGTCTACAGCGAGTGGGAAGCATTCAAGAAAAAATAGCATCCTTACCGGCAAAACAGCCTCTCCACGACACGATGGTCGGCAAGATATTAGCTTGTAGAGCATTAAAAGAGATGGTTTGCAGTCATAAAAGCTCTAAATACTTTAAATGTGACGAAAGTCAAAAATCAGGAACAAGAGCAGAATCTAGAGCTTTACTAACGAAGTTGCAAAGGCTCGAAACAGTATTCATGGCACAGTTTTGGGAACGGTGCTGATTAGACTTCAACCAAGTCAATAAGTATGTACAAAACGTAGAACTTCATGTTTCAAAGTTCCCACAGTTCTTCAGTCACTCGTAAAATTTTCTGTTAGAACTGCGAGAACAATTTGATATACACTGCTGCCACTGTAAATGCAACACCCCGAAGGAACAGATGCAATAACATGAAATTTACAACATGCATTAGCGGAGGTGAGATATGCAAATGATTAGAATTTCAGCGCAGACGCACATCACGAGCGCCTGTGGCGCCACTTCAAAGCGCTATTTAAGGCTTGGAGATTTCGACGATTTCAAGTTCGGCAATTGTGTTTTCTTGTGGTTTTTTTCAAAAAAACGATCAATTATACCTCGTCGAAAACAGCGATCATCTTTTGATCAAGTATCCGAGTTCGACAGAGGAAGGATAGTGGCCTACCGAGATTGTGGATTATCTTTCAGGGAAATCGGTAGTCGTGTTGGACGAAACCAAACAACTGTAATGCGGATATGTGATCGTTGGATGCAGGAGGGTACGACGGACCGGCGTGTTCGATCGCATCCACCTCAGCGCACCACTTCAAGTAATGACAGGCAAATTGTGCGCATGGCAGTGACAAATCGCTCAGTCACATCACGAACCATAGCACAGCACATGCAGTCTGTAACGCATCATCCAGTGTCTGCGCGTACCATTCGACGCCGTTTACAGCAGAGTGGTCTGTCCGCAAGACGTCCATTGCTTTGTCTACCTTGACGCAGAACCACAGACGTCTCCGCCGCCAATGGTGCGATGACAGAACGATGTGGACGGCAGAATGAATGAAATTGTCTTTACTGACGAGTCACGCTTCTGTCTGCAACACCACAGTGGTCGCATCGAGTCTGGAGACACCGTGAAGAGAGGATGCTGAACAGCTGCGTTATGCACCGCCACACTGGTCCTGCACCGGGTATTATGGTATGGGGCGGTATTGGATATCACTCTCGCACACCTCTAGTACGCATTGCCGGTACTTTAAACAGCCAGCGCTACATCTCCGAGGTGTTGGAGCCAGTTGTCCTTCCTTACCTTCAGGGCTTGCCCACAGCCATATTCAACAGGATAAAGGCGCGACCACACGTAGCACGCATTGTCCAACGGTTCTTCGTCAATCGCCAGATTGAATTGCTTCCCTGGCCGCCTCGCTCTCCGGATCTTTCGCCGATAGAAAACATGCGGTCCTGGTTGCTCTACGATTAACCCATATTTCATCCCCAGCTGCCACAGCAGATCAAATTTGGCAACGTGTGGAAGCTGCTTGGTCTGCTGTGCCCCAAGAACTCATCCAAAGTCTCTTTGAATCAATGCCGAGGCGTGTGGCAGCGGTGATCTCCAACAATGGCGGTACTCTGGCTACTGATTTTGGCAGGAACCACAACTTCACAGAAGTCTATAAATTTAATCATTTGATACTTGGTGAACATGTTATCTACAAAATAAATTTGTTGTGATATCTCTTGTCTTTCTTGGTGTTAGCAATTTGGGTGTCCAGCAGTGTATATGAAAACAAAGTTTTGGATATTTCAGAAAAGAAAGTTTATGAGCGGGATGAAAAGCGTCAGGTTTTCAGAAAATACAAGCTGACGAAAAACGTGAAGGCGAAGTTAATTCAAACGGGCGTGATATCTTTAGAGTTAATACCTATTTCACGATTGTGGACAAACTCAAAGCAGAGCTTGAGAAGAGGTCACAAGCTTATAGAGAGCTCGGTGAAAAATTTAAAGGAATTACGAAAATTTGGTCACTGACTTCTCCTGAGCTTGAAGAAGAGGGAAGAAAATTACAGGCAATTTTTAAAGATGATTTGGAGCCTGCATTATGTGATGAACTGCAACATCTAAAATCTCACATAACTGAGTGCAGCATAGGTTCGAAAAATCCCTTAGCAATTTGCAAGTGGCTTCGTGAAAGTGGATTACAAACAGTGTATCCAAATGTTGATATCGTATTGAGAATGTTTGTGTGCACACCTGCCACAAATGCCTCTGCAGAAAGATCTTTTTTGCACTAAAAAGAATCAAAGATCATTTAAGATCTTTGCTGCAACAAGACAAACTAAATGCCTTGGCACTTCTTTGCATTGAATCAGATTTAACAAGATCTGTTGACTTCAATGAAACTATTGAAAATTTTCATGGGCGAACGCACGAAGGAAAATTTTTACATTCAATTTTTAGATAAATTAGAAGAAATTGTGTCAGAATTTTTTAAAAAAAATATGTTATTCAAATGTTTTATTAAGTTTATATGTTTCAAAAACTCTTACTGTATATCAAATCTAATGTATAAGTCAAAAATTTGATTGGAAGGAGGAGGGGCGCAAAATGGTGGCTTTGCCTAGAGCAGTGGTCGACAAACCGTGGCTCGCGAGCCACATGTGGCTCTTTGCTCCTTAAGTGTGGCTCTTCCACAAAATACCACGTGCGGGCGCGCACATACAGTGCGATTGAAATTCGTGAGTTACTGGTTTTCTTATTTTATATTTTTACATACTTGGTGTTTATGTGTTCTGTATCTTTAGGCGAGTGCTCTGAAGCGCCTTAATGAGAAAACATTTCCAGAAAGATTAAATGTCAACGCGTATCGTCAAGTCGTATCTTTGCATCGTGTTTTACATGTATTACTTCCGAGAGCGTCTCCCGGTAGAAACACTAGACTAGTCAAAATGGTCTTCGAATATAACCAACCAGCACGCCGAAGATCTATAATGGTTTTAGCTTTATATCAATAGCAGTTGACAAGTCTTGTGACATAAATGATACAGCGCCTAGTTTCAACTTTTGTTACGATTTATTTCATCTACAGGTTCTAAGAAGAACATTTAGAATTATGCACTCAAAGGTCAAACACGGAGATAGGATTAGCAAATGCTGTAATTGAGTGCATTGAAAAAATTCATATTCTACTCGATAAATTGTCTCACTTTCAACAGATGGGGAGAAAGTATGACCTGCGTAAGAACGGTTTGTTGCTATTTTGAGAGAAAAATCAACGAGGGTACTTACAATGAGTCCATTACCATTGCATCATTCATCTAGATGCGCTTTGTGTTCAGACATTTTCAGAAGAAGGAAATTTGCAAAGTTATGAAATTGGTGATTATCAACGATTGGATTGAAAATGGTAAGATATCAACTCCACTATAGCTGAAGCTCTTAATCATCGCCAATTTATAGACTTTTTAGTTGCAATGGAGAGTGAGTAGGAAGATCTTCTGCTGCATAACAAGGTACATTGGTTTTCAAGAGCAAACGTTTTGAAACGTTTCGCTTTCTTAAAAAACAGAAATTAAAGCATTCTCCTTGAGAAGGGTGTTCACTTTCCAGAACTAACGAACGATCAGTGGATCCAGAAATTTTATTTCATGGTCTCCATCTAAATCAGCTTAATCGTAAACCAGAGGAGAAATGATACACAATTTTTTCGATGTTAGAAGTTATTTCATACAAAACAAATTATCTCTTTTTACTCAAGATTTGATAGAGAAACTTAGATTCACTTTCCAAGCCCGTTGAAAACATCGCAAGAAGATAATTCTGATATTGACATTTTCTATTTCAACCAACAACTTTTAAATATTAGGGAAACTTTTCTCGACAGGTTTCAGGAAGTCAGAAACAGCAAAGCAACGTTAGATTCTGTTAAAAAAAACTCTTAATGCTACTGTAACAGAATTAAATTTTTCTTCCTTTAATACTGAGCCGGGTGATGGCCGAATGGCTAGGGCGTTGGGCCTTCAGTACCAGAATCTGTGGGTTCGAGTCCCACAATCGGCATGGAGTTTGTAGCCGTTCGGAATCGGTTTTAAGCAGTAGGTCACGGTCTAATTATCCCTCGTGTAGCAAAAATGACGTAGAGCTCCAAGACCAAACCAAATCCTTTAATACTGACATTAGAAACTTTGAAATGCAGTTACTGGATTCAAAAAACAAAGAAATGTGGAGTTTGAAATTTGAACGTCTTTGTGCTGATATAGAAATATTGGAGATAAACAAATGTGAATTTAGTTCACAGCACAAGTGGTCTGCCTTGAAAGATATGGAGAAGGAAGATATGATGTTTTTACACTTAGGATTGTATTGCTGACTCATATAATCAAGCTGGAAAAAACTAGTGTTTGTTGTTCTTCTTATTCGGGTCAACATATTCATACGACAATCATTTTCACGAATGAACCTTATCAAGAGGTAAATTGAGAAGTCATCTTATTGATGAGAACCTCGAATCCGTGCCTAAAATATAAAACAAACATACAAACTTGACTTACCCAAACTTTCCAAGGAGATGCGAAACCATTGTTCATATTAGCTGTTTGTCTGTCATTGTCATGATTTAATTTTATGGATACTTCACAAGTTAATTTTATCAATAAATAATATCGATATTAAGTATGATATCAAGTTTTAATTCAACGTACCTATAGTTGAACTTAGACATAAAAAAAAACTTTAAGTTCACTTATTAAGTTAATGTTAGGGAGCGCTGTGGAGTGAAAGATGTAGATGTCGGGGATTGAGAAAGGTATGTTGAGATTTGTTTGGACATACAGAGAGGGATGAACGAAAGGAGGATAGACGAAATAAGTATACAAGACGAGTGTGGATGGAAGAGTTGGAAGGGGTCTACTTCAGCGAACGTATCCAATTCAGATTGAGGACGTTTTAACAAAGGGCCAGCTTTGGAGTATCCTAATTAAATTAATAACAATGCACTGTGGCATCATGACAAGGCTGATTACTCTCTGAGGCATTTTTAAACAATTTTCAATACTATTGATCCAGTACCAAAGAAAGACAGAGTTCTAATTTACAAAACGAAGGCCAATTTTTAAAACAAAAACTCAACAATTTATTAACAAAAAAATTAAACAAAATTAATCATTAGACACTTTCAGACATATTCACGTAAATTTACGTGCAGGTTCACATTGCGCGCTCCTGGGCCCATTCCCAGCCCAAATACACAGGAGCCTAGAAAAAACACGTCTACACTGTGCGGAATCTATGAAGCGTCCCTCTCAATGTCTGGATTTTCAGAAGGGGTGGAGGAGGCGGCCGATGCCGGCAGATTATCGGCTGACAGCTCTTTTTCTAGACGCCGAACTTTATTACATTCCGAATCGTTAAGTTAACAGCTTTAGTGGCTGCGTCTTGTGAGGGAAACGGTCTTTAATCCCCCCACGGGTTCCGAAAACTGGTGGAACTGAACAACACATTCCTTGAAAACACGCAGCTGTGTTTTCCAAGCGCTTGTGGGGTTTCGGGAAAAAATAAGACCCTATTTCCAGTACGCTACAGCTCCTCCACGCTCCAGGAACTTATTCTTCGCAGACGAAAAAGTTTGTCCGTTGACCACACCTACACCACCAATAGCACAGTTTGTGCACCGGCAAATAGCACAATTTGTGCACCGGCATACAGAGGAGTTGAAACAAAAACACATAGCCAGCACCACCTTAACACTCAAGTTGCAACCAAAATTTAACCAAAGCACATAACCAAAGTTTTGAAACTTTATTTACCTATTAAATCCGAGTTCAGTGGCATTTATTTTGTACGGGATGACATTTTCCATAAAAACACTTAAATTCCATAAATCAATATTCATTCACTGATAAGAAACAAATATAATACTAATAAACACTTAAAATACACATACCAAAAATACAACAATCATATACCTTCTATTGCATGACAAAAAATCAATTTAATGACACATACAATCATACAGGTTAAATCAACCTCCTGTGTATTTAATCTGGATTTTCAACATGGGCTATCCACTTACTAAAAATTAAAAAATACAAAAACGTGATGCCCATGTGAACCCACAGGTAGATGCATAGTGCAACTCATTCCAGGCTTACAGCCCGAAACGAAATACAGGTCAATCAAGCCTCTCTCCCGACCGATCTACCTCCGAAATCAACCCTTTACTCTTCCTCCGCACCTCTCCCGACGCAAGATGTTTACTTCCTACCCCGAAAAAAAAACCGGAACTCTCAGGATTGGACCATTTGGCCTTGCAGGTAACCCTGATCTCTTAACCGAATTTCAGCTTCTAAAACGACCACCGAATTTGCCATCTCCACATCTATCTCTATCTCCTCTCCCAAATTCCTTCCCAACTTAACCCCTTTTACCTTCATGCTCTTCACCTTCTCTCATATCCATTTACCCCTTTTTCAATTCCGAAATTTCCTTAACTCTCCCGGGATCACTAACAATTCTCCTATGTCTTCGTTCTTATCTTTCAAACGCGAGTCGGGTTAATCGGGTTCCTCGATCTCCTGCCCTAACATTAACTCTCTCTTCCCATCCCCACAACTCTGCTGGCCTTTCTCAGATGTCCCCCGAATGTTTTCAGAACACCGCAAGGGTACTCCCTCATTTTCCTCTGTCGTAATTTTTCCCGACTCAACTAGACATCCCCCTTTCGTCTCCACCCAAATTCGCGGAGCAGGGTCCGCCCTCCGACTGTTTTCACAGCAAAATTCTACCTCTTTCTTCTCGGAACTGAGAACCTATTTTTCCCCCGGACGCTTTTCCGCTTCCGGAATATCCGCAGAGTCTACTTGAGTCTTTTCCCCTCTCCATTTGCTCAGAATCGAAATTCCCTGTTTCCAGTACAGTATTCTGGGGATATTCTGGGGTCGCCAAACGGGGCCTTGAGCTATAATTCCGCGATTTTTCTAATCTCAAAAATCCTATCTATTTTAGCTTTCTCCATAGCAAAAAAATCTATCCATCTTTCCGCCTCTTCTATTTCCTTAGCCGCTTTCTTTTCGGTCGTAATCTATCTTGCATAATGGTTTCAAGAAGACCCCTAACAAAATTCTCCTCGTAATTGTACCTACTCTCTATTAATTTTTTTAGATGGATTATTACTGCATCTGGGGCGGGCTGTTTGACCCAACCTCATCGACAAAATTTTAAAATCCGCACTTTCTCCCTTTACTGAGAAAAGCAATTTTTACACACCGAACAAAACACAATTTATAAGCACGAGTCAGGCAAATTTAAAAAAACTCAAAATAACTAAAACACCTTCAATTAAATTTACTTCGTGAAACCATGTATTTTACAATGGGATCATACACATAAACAAATAAATACCCAAAAAAAATCATATATAACACTTAGCTTAACTTTTCCAAATTGCAATAATAACTTTTCCAAAATCAAAACTTAGATTAACCTTTTTAACATTCAATAACACACAAAAACAATACTTCTACATAGCAAGTCGTTGAATTAACGTTTATTCCGCTACTATAATTGAGATATACAGCTTGTATATTTTCCACAAAGGCACTAGTTTAGTCAACCTTTATATAAAACAACTCAATTAATAACCAAGTAGCAAACGTTAATCAACACTTATACCGCTACAAGCATTTACCGGAAAATACAGTTGTATTTCCAACCCCACAATGGCACTAGCTTAGTTAACCTTTGAAAACAATTAGAACCTTCTAATTAACAACGTTAGTTAACGTTCAAAAACTCTCAATACATGTTTTAAAAAAATTATCGAGAGAAACAAAAAAAAATACCACTGTATTTCTTTTTTAATCCAAACAGTTTCTGCCAGGTAGTTTACCCCAAAAATAACAAAAAACTCAAATAATAACTGTTTCAAAAAATTATTGAGAAAAAAATACCACTTGTATCTATTTTTTTAAAAAACATTTTAGGCAATACAATCAGGGTAGTTTTTACCCTCCACAAGAATTACAACTTCTTGTTGCATTATAGCTAGTTTAGCCATTCATACGTTACATATAAACACGACGGTTGCAAAATACACTACTTTTGTCCCCACAAAACAATTGCACTGGAAGTATTTTTCCAGCAATACATCACAACTTAAAACTTACAATTATTTCCGAAAAATACCTATCCAAAAAAACAAAACAATGCAACTTTGAGTATCTAAAAGCAGTACTCACCCCTTTTTGCAGGCCACAGCAGAAACATCATCGGTCACTCGCAGGCGCTCTCGCAACACGGATGACACAAAACGAAACTTCATCCGACGGCGAAACACTCTCAATTTTAACTGAGCCGGGGAAAACACGGTCCAGGGCTCTCTGAAAACACCCTCTTCCGACACGCACTCCGAAAAAACACACCAGCACAGAGTCGATTCCCCTCCTGCGACCCTGGGTCGATGACCTCCCGCAGAAACTTCCACGGAGAAAAACAGACATTCCCCCGCTACGGCGATGCAATAAAATCTGCACGTCTATGGGTCCGAGAAAATGACCCGCAATTTGGCATACTGAACTCTGCTTTCAGAACCGGGTACGGATCCAACCGCTGATCACCAATTTAAAGCTGTGGCATCACGACAAGGCTGATTACTCTCTGAGGCATTTTTAAACAATTTTCACTACTATTGATCCATACCAAAGAAAGACAGAGTTCTAATTTACAAAACGAAGGCCAATTTTAAAACAAAAACTCAACAATTTATTAACAAAAAGAAATTAAACAAAATTAATTATTAGACACTTTCAGACATATTCACGTAAATTTACGTGCAGGTTTCACATTGCGCGCCCCTGGGCCCATTCCCAGCCCAAATACACAGGAGCCTAGAAAAAACACGTCTACACTGTGCGGAATCTATTAGCGTCCCTCTCAATCTCTGGATTTTCAGAAGGGGTGGACGAGAGCGGCCGATGCGGCAGATTATCGGCTGACAGCTCTTTTTCTAGACGCCGAACTTTATTACATTCCGAATCGTTAAGTTGACAGCTTTAGTGGCTGCGTCTTGTGAGGGAAACGGTCTTTAATCCCCCAATGGGTTCCGAAACTGGTGGAACCGAACAAACACATTTCTTGAAAACACGCAGCTGTGTTTTCCAAGCGCTTGTGGGGTTTCGGGAAAAAATAAGACCCTATTTCCAGTACGCTACAGCACCTACCTATATAGTTTAAGGTTTAAAAAATTTGGCTCTCAAAAGATATTTCAGTCGTTGTACTTTTGACATTTGGCTCTGTTGACAAATGAGTTTGCCGACCACTGGCCTAGGGCATAAAAATATGTAATCCGTCCCTGTACACAGGTGAATATTTATCCTGCGTTGCCCGGGATTTTACGAATGTTTGTTAACCAAATCAATTTAAAACTAAACACAGTAAAAATAACAGAAAAAAAGCAATGTGAAATGTTATACGCATGAATAAAAAGAAAACCCAACCATAAAAAAAACCATAAATTTACAATAATTTTTTCAAAATTCAGCTAGATTTAGAGTTTCATCATTGGAGCAAAAAAAAACCTGAAAAGTAAAACATAAAATTATAGCATTTATAATAAACCACTAAAAGCTGAAAAGGAAAATGTCAAATTGTCTTTAGGAAAGTAAAGATTTTGAAAAGTAAGCTGAAAAGTAAAAATGTCAAAAGTTTGTTAACCAAAATCAATTAAAAAAACTAAGCACAGTATAAATGACATAGAAAAGATTTAGCCTTTATCATTGGAGCAAAAAATCCGGAAAAGTAAAACATAAAATATACAAATTTATAATAAACCTCCCAAAATCCATTAAAAAACTAAACACAGTATAAATAAATAGAAAAAAAAAGCATACGAAATGTATACACATTAATAATGTGAAAACACCAATTAAAAATATATAAATGTATAATAAACTCCTCAGATTTCAGCTATATTCCGTCTTTCATCATAAAAAAATAAAAATAAATAAAAATAATAATTTTAAAAAATAAAATAAAATAAAATATAATTAAAAAAATAATAAATAAAAGCTGAATAAAAAAGCCTTCATAAAAAGCTGAAAATACCGGTTTAGCAAAATTTTCAAGATCCCGTATTCGAGCCCGGTTCCCGTTTCTTAGAGCGTACCAAGTACGCGGTTTTACCGAATGCGCCACGATGACACACAGCTTTCTTGAGTAAAGTAAAAATATTCGGTCTCAGATTATTGGAAAGTTGCTATGGGTTGGTGAATATACATGTATTTATGGAGTAGAGGAGTTTTAAGTCAGAAATAAGTTAGCAGGATAGAAGCTACGTCTTTAAATCTTCAATAGACACAAAGACATAAGCGAGGGGATTGCAATAGCGATTAAAAAGATCTCGTGACACTTAGCGTGGTTGATTTGAATTTTCCATCGCATGTATAGAGTGTCAATATGCCGATGGATCTGATCTATTTTAGAGTATAAAATCTGACTTGAAAGATTATTATTTTCATTATTATTCGGTTTAATATATGACTTGAAACTTTTTGATTTTATTTATTTTTATCTTTTCGCTCGCTGTTTGCCAGATATCCCTAACGTGGCCACATATGCAGAGGGGTGATTCCACAAATTGTAACAGCTTACATTTAGTTTCAAAAATTGTTGGTTTTTTATTAATTAAAAATCAACGGTAATTAATTTCGATTTGGAAGTTCTTCAGACCCTCGCTGTTTTTAAAGACGCCTGTATGTAAAATTTCCCGATCGTTGCTCCTAAACTGTGGATTTCTATACACTTATAGACAGACAAACATTCATTTATATTATATATATATATATATATATATATATATATATATATATATATATATATATACATATATATATATATATATATATATATATATATATATATATATATATATATATATATACATACATATAATATATATATATATATATATACAGTCGAACCTCCATATATCGAAACTTCCCTATATCGAAATATTCTATATATCGAACTCTTAGCAAATCTCCAGGTTCATTACATAGAAAAACTGTTTTCTATATATCGAAAAATCTCTATATATCGAAATTTTTTTCACGACATATTGGGAGATTTTATTCCACTTTAGAATAAAATTTCCCGATTTTTGGCGTTTCAAACAATACTTCGTGGACTTCAATTCGTGAAAACGTCCCTGATGAAGTTTTTAATGGACTGGTTAATGCGAGCATTTCTTTGATGAACTTTCCGCAAAACTGGCTGTTCAGCAGATATTTGTAGTTTTTTTTTAAAAGAATGCAACTGTGATCACTGTAACCACTAACTGGATTATTGTTTTTTTTAAAGGTATATAGTACTCAAAAATCTTTCACATTAATTTATTTTTTAGTTACTAACTTTCATTTAATGTGATTCACATATAAATTGGAAATGGAGTTTTCGTATTATGATAAACTTAAACCCGTATCACACTGAAGAATTTGGTGAAACTTTAAGCTTTTCGTCAAGCATTTCTCCTCGCGGAGTGTCTGTGAAGGGTTGCTGGAGTTTGACAAACGGATTCGCAAACCGAAGCGGACGGATTACCGTACCAATCCTGTTATCGACCATTAGGCTTTAGGCATAGCATACAAATTTCTTAGCGCATGTATTACGAATCGATTGCTCACATCGGACATAACCTATTCAAATCATGGCTCCATCCAATTTTATGAGCATATCATCTAAAAAAAACGATATGTGCTAAAATAATTTGCCTTACAGCAGCATTAATTGCAGAAGAAAAAAAATCTGAAAGAAAAATTTGGACAAGGGAATGGTTAAAAAAAAGAAATAAAACTAGGATGTTATGAGAATTTGATGAGGGAACTGGCACTTCAGGTAAGATATTTTCTTTCAAATTTTGCTAGAATTAATAAATTATTATAGAAATAATATTTATAGAATTATTATGCAGAATATTTGACCCTTCTTTAAGTCCCCTAAAAGAAGATTATTTCTTTTTCCCCCAACTGTTTGGTTTTAGTGAAATGTTTGAAAAGGTTGCTGTAATATCTTGCTCATAGAAATTTTCTATACATGAAATACAATTATGAAAAATTAAACATATCTTATTTTTTTAATACTAGGATACTGAAGGCTATAGAAGGTGGATTAGGATGGATACAGCATCTTTGGAGTATTTGCTTGAAAAAGTATTACCTTTGATACAAAAAAGAAATACACAAATGAGACACAGTATTCCTCCTGGTGAACGTTTGGCACTCACTCTCAGATATTTAGCTACAGGTAAAGATATAGACTTTTTATAAACATTGCTTTTTTTTTAAATCTTAATATTGATATTAAAGACTAGTACAAGATTATCATTATCATGATTTAATGAATATGATGGCAGGACTGTAGAATATAAACACAGTCGCATACAATAAAGTATAAGTAGGATTAATTATTTTAGGTAGTATAAATATGGTCGATACTAACATACACATGTACTTTTACATATTCTAGTGTATTTCGGTTTTTAATACTTTGATTTATATAATATATATATGGCAATCTATTTTAATCAAATTTGTTGCTGATCGATAATTACCCCAGAAGTGACCAAGTTGGTCACACAAAATCTATAATCATGAAATTGACAAATGTATTTGCATTAAAATAAACATTTTATTATGTGGGTGCTTACTGTGCAAAATTGAAAATATTATATTTGATAGTTAATTAATATAATATAGTAGACTCTCTTTAATTCGCAAGCACCTATAATCCACACATCATAACAGATGTAACATTGAAATTTGATGTTAAGTTCAATGCCAATCATTGACAATTCAATAGCTAGCATGAAAAAATATATATTGTGACATTTTTTAAAAATCATTAATTGTATATTAAATAAATTCAAATAAAATCATTCTACAATATTATTATAATATTTCTGTTATTTTAATTTGTCATTAATTGTAAAAAAAAACTGTTGATTGGTTTTACTTACAATTTTCAAAACATAAACAATAGAATGACCTATAATCCACACTAGCATTGGTCCCAAGCTGTGTCGATTACAGAGAGCCTACTGTAATTAGATGTTAGATTTGGCATGTTAGGCACATTAGAAACTGATGTTTTATTGTTTATGTTTTCTGTACTATTCTGTTTTGAACAAAATTACTATGACAGATCTTAGATGAAAAAATACACCTATGGATCATTAAAAGAGAATTGCTAAAATGTTTTTCTTTTAAGCATTACCTGTGTCTGATTCTTTACTGACAGTATTTATCTTTATTTTTCAGGTGAAACGTGGCAATCATTAAGTTTTCACTTTCGCATTGCTCAAAACACCATTTCTGGAATCTTGCCACTAGTATGCAAGGCAATTTTTACAGTTTTAAAAGATGATTATCTAAATTGCCCCAGTAATGAAACTGAATGGAAAGCATTAGCTGCTGACTTCAATAGAATGTGGAACCTGTTCCATGGCAAGAGCAAATGTGCAATTTACATTGAATTTAATTTTAATAAATGTACCTTGTTCAAAGTTAAGATTGAAAATTTTTTTGTTCTGTATAACTTGTAAATAATAACTACACTGGTTTCAATTATGAAAACAGCATACGAAAACTTAGTCTCAAAAGAGGGGTTAGAACGACCATTATTATTTTATGTTAGAACATAACTTTGCCAAGTACCAAAATAATTTGATTTCTTTTTTCTGTACCCATATAAATTGGGTTACCCATATGGATCTGATCTTTTGTGGTACAAATGGAAAGATTAGTTTCTAGCAACATTCTTAGCACAAAAAAGTGTGAAATAAAAAAAAATTCAGATAAATTACATTCAGATTTTAGTACAGCTCATATTCAAAATATTAGAATAATTACATTACATAAAATACTAACACAATATTAAAAAAATGGACATCTACGAAAAGGTTAACTCTCAGATATATCAAGAAATTTTGGAATAGTATCATAAATAAATAAATGGAAAATAATTTCTTATTACTTTTTCTCAGTTATAATAATTTTTTGAATCTGAGCTGTATGCTACTGCTATATATTTTTCAAATGCCAAAATACCTATAAATACCAGTTATATGCAACATACCAGCTATTTGTAAAATTAAATTATGGTCAATGAAATCAATGAAATGAAACATGAAGTAAAAAATTTATTTAAAAAATTATTTATTATTATTAAAAAATATTTATTATTCAAGTCTGCCATGCAATATTTATTGATAACACCTTGGATTTCAACTCTTGCCTTTTCTTTTAAGTTTACATCTTTTAAACTTTAATGTACATCTCAGATAATTAAAAAAGGCATCATCGACATTGTCTTTATCCTCATTTATAGATGCCATTAATTTCTTGACTTGCTCCAACGTGCTGGATATTTGCTTAT
Source organism: Dolomedes plantarius (assembly GCA_907164885.2). Classification (NCBI taxonomy): domain Eukaryota; kingdom Metazoa; phylum Arthropoda; class Arachnida; order Araneae; family Dolomedidae; genus Dolomedes; species Dolomedes plantarius. The sequence goes on along the minus strand of OU015494.1, from coordinate 68,525,802 downwards.
CCACACTTTCCCCCCCTTTTTTTAGGGGGAATTAATGAAGTTTCCATCACTTTCCTTTTATTGGTCTGGGGGCTATTCATTACTGCATTTCATTGACTGCAGTAACCGATTCTTGGGTAAATTCCCCAAATTCACTTTCTGTATCCTGTAAAAAATAGACATTAAAATGGAATATTGAAATGTAATAATAAATTAAAAAATGAGAGCTGTGATCAGGGTTCCAAAATATCGAAAATATCCGATATTTTGATATATATCCAATATTTTCAAAATTGTCAACTTATTGCTGATGATAAATATTTACAGATTTAATACAACTTAAACACTAATACATATTACACATTATATATAAACTAATATAAAACATTATTCTAATATAAAATAGTACTTAATTTTATATATATAATTATAAATAAAATATTTTTTTTTCTTTTTTTTAAAGCACTCGTAACAAAATTTTAAGTTAAACATTTTTCTCTTTCAAAACACAAATTATAAAACTCTCAAATTTTAAGAATGTTTTATTTCTTTAACAAAACTTTAAACACAAAATGAATTTATTTATTTTTGTTCAAAAATTTAAACAAAAATGTAAGTGTTATTATTGTTGTTATTCAGTTGCATGTAAACTGAATGTTTACTATCATAAGTGATCCATAAGTTCGTAAATTTAGCTTACCATAAATACTAGTGTCAGTACAGTAAATCAATGCAACCACAATACTTAAAATCTTAGCATTAAAAAATATCTCTTGCATTATTGAACAATAATAATAAAGCAGGGTAGACTATTAATGGCTTTCAATACAATTAACTTTGTTAAATAAGAAGTTATTACTACATGATTAGAAATTCTGATTGATTGTTTTCCGAATACAGAAAAAAAAATTGTAACTTGTTTCAGTGCAATATCCTAAGCACGAAGATTATTTCTGTTGACAAACATTGGCGAAGTTTGGCGATAAAAATGACAATTGATATGAATCCATATCAATGATCCGAAAAGTTCCGAAAGATCCACAATTAATAGAATTATTTTGAAATTATACCAAACGTGGCAATACTATAAATAATTATTAAGTTGTTACGGATAAGAAATGTATAAAAGACATGCAAAATCTTACTTACCGCTAGTAAAAGAAGATTGGTAATGAGGCCATTTCTCACTCATTATCTCCCCTATCTCTTTACAAGTCAACCGCTTTAAACGTCCTTTTCTTGTAATAGTAATGACTGTGGTTCCACAGATTTCACGAATTGTAACTTCGTCGATGAAATAATTTAAAATTTCTTCTTTAGTCCACGGATCCGTGTTGGCGGCCATATTTTATTCCTTGCTCGATCGCGAGTCACGTGAGCCAAAAACCTGCCCTGCTATTGGACAATTATGTGCAACACAAGCTTTTCGTGAAACTTTTCCCATGTAGAATGGGAAAAGTTGCAGTTAAAGATTCATAGAAAAACACTCTATCACACAGTATTTTAGTGCAACAGTTGCAGGTAAAACAGGTTTAGTGAAACAGTTGCGCTAAAAGCTTGTGCTAAATCTTTAGTGTGATACGGGCATTAGATCAATTCTATAAATCGAAATTTCTATATATCGAATTTTTTTCCGGCACTTTGCTACTTCGATACATGGAGGTTCGACTGTATATATATATATATATATATATATATATACATACACATACATATATATATATATATATATATACATATATATATACATATATATATATACATATATATATATACATATATATATACATATATATATATATATATATATATATATATATATATATACATATATATATATACATATATATAATATATATATATTATATATATATATAATATATATATATATATATATATATATATTATATAGATATATTATATATATATATATATAAGAAATAAACATCGTCTCGTTTTAAATTTAAACTCATTTACTATTCGGTCTACGGTTATATAATTTTAGGCTATGAAACGGGCTTTTTTGGGAGGGGCAATTGCCCCTATTGCCCCCCCCCCTTGGAGCCGCCAGTGATACAATCTTGCCGTTCTAACTAAGCCTTATTGTTTAATTTCTTTTTTAAAAGAAAAAGTCTTTAAGGAAAAACTGATGCATAAACAACCCGTTTTATACAGTTTCGTAGAGGCAATGCAATTTAAACTTCATTAAATACACTTATTTCGACTGTATCCCGCAGAATTTTAACTCCCATATCTTAACCTCCAGGCAGACACTCTAACTGAACTACAGTATTAAGTACTGTATTAAAGGGTAACAGTACTGTATTAAAGGGATGGGAGAGAAGGGGATTTCCAACATAGATGTCCCTTTCTTTAGGAGGCTAAGGACGCAGGATGTCGAACTATACATATTTTGTTTACTTATTTTGATCATCCATCATTCACTAAAATTGATTTTTTTTTTCCTGCTGAGTATTCGTCGCATGCTTCCCAGGGGCCCATGTTTGTTATTTCCAACTGCCATCCTCCAGTCTAACGATCATTTGCAAGGCATTGGATTTTAACCCGTGCCTCCTAACGACGCTGGTATCTTTCCAGCTGAACTATCCCGCCGATGAGAGGAAGTGTTATTTCTAGTGATATATTCTTACATAGGGAGTTGGTATACCAGGTCTTACCATTGTTCATGGGCTCATATCCCGCTTATAGCATTGTAGCCGTTCCAAATTGGCTTTAACCCTTCAGCGGGCGCGCCAATTTTTGGAACACCAGCAGGCGCGCGTGGCACAAAGTGCAACGTCTCTTTAGACCCTGATTATTCCTTATGTAACGAATTTTTTTTTCACATTGAGAATAATATTCTGCGTCTTATGACAAGATATAAAATGTTGATAATATTGAGTTATATTATAATTAAAGGGTCAAAGAATGTTGATACAATCACCTTATTTCAAAACTGTCCTTTTTATTGGATCTAAGGACAACTTGCGAATTGATTCCTATTATGTCCAAAAACCTAAAAAACAATGAGATTGTCCAAATTCCTTATAAGCGGGATACCGTGTAATAGCTGCACATTGGATAGACTCCATCAACTCCTGCTTTGTTGTATTGTAATCCAGTATAATCGCTGGTTTACCACGGTTAAATCACGACTAACAATGAAGGGAAAGGAATACAAGGGTCAGAAAATCAGACCTGCATTAGAAAGGGTTTAGCTATAAATAGAAACTACTTTGAACATTCAAACCTTTCATGTAAAAACAAACCATTCAAAATTAAGAAACTGTTGCATATTGTACACGGGTGCGCCCGCTGAAGGGTTAAACTATAGGTCCTGGTTAGCACTTGTATAGTATGGAGATGACCGTAGCGCAGTCAGGAAACAAACCAATTTAATGTTGTTCTCATCTACTGAATCTAACTCAATATTTTTAAATCCTCAATAAAAAATGTACATTTCAGTTAACTATGTAAGTATGAATGTAAGCTTTTTAGCGACTAATCTATATATATATATATATATATATATATATATATATATATAAAATAGTTCTGACTGACTGACTGACTAACATGCAACGTACAGACCAAACCGCGGTACCTAAAGGGCTGAAATTTTGCATGGCGATTCTTCTTATATTGTAGGGGTGCACTTAGAAAGATTTTTGAAAAATTCTTCCTAGATTTTTAAAATTAAATTGTTAAGCTGTTTAGTACTTTTTTGTAAGTTTGCATTTAAAATAATAATTTGAGGGTTATAAATTTATATCACGAGAAAGTTCCTAAAAATTCCTTTAAAGCGAAATCTTTTTCGAATCTTTACCTCCATTTCTGATTTTTGGTGAATTTTTGCAGATTAATTTTTAGAATTTAATTTATTAAATGCTGATCACGTGATTTCTTTTTCTGGTACTTTAAATTAATTTATCGTCACGTGCGTACAACGAAATTGACAAAAAAAATATTTAATGCGGCAGACGATTGGACATTATCCAAAAAAATATTGAAATACAGTAAAAGATATGTTCCTCAAACTGCACTATATTAACTGTACTATATTCTTTAGTATGTTCTATTAGATTTAATTTGAATATTTTATTCTACATCATTTTGTCTATAAAAATATCTCTTACGTTTTTTATAAATATATTTTTTTGTTTTTTTTACATCAATGTATACATTGATCGTCGTATTTATTATATATATATATATATTGGCATTAGTTGCATACATTGACCGTTGTATTTAATTTGAATGTACTCTGTAGCGAAGTGCGGGTTTTCAGTTAGTCATCATGTAATTCTTTATAGGCCCAGTAATATATTTTATTCATCCCATTCATTTGTTTGTCTGTACACTCCAAGCATAAAATCTTTGATTATTCATCAAACATTAAACATCGAAATGAGCCGTACTTCATAATGGGAAGAATATATTAGCAACAGTAGCTACTCTGTTCTTCACTTTATGAAGTACTGCTTCAATTGCATCGATGATGTTCTATAAGCGGCTTGACATAGTTCAAGGAAAAACTTTACGCATAAAACTAATTTAATACGTCCTTGTTGCAAATATATTTAAACAATAACATGCATATTTATTTCACATAGCACTTCGGAATTTCCTGCGGAGGAAAAAATGCCTAAGTTCATTAACTAGCTTGTTGAAGTAATAGATCCGACTGTTTACTACTGGAAATGCTGTACGTATACAATAATCAGGTTTCATAGCAATTGTCTTTGAAATTCGGCAGCTAACAAAGATCTATTCCTTTTCATGCGGTTCAAAAGTATCGATGAGCGAGATTTAAAATCAGTTCCTTATTTTTTTTTTTTTTTTTTTTTTTTTTTTTTTTTTTTTTTTTATGATGAGTATCTCTAAAATTCCATAATTTAAATTATAATCTTACCAGTATCATTCTTTCTCTTTTTGAAGGGTTAAATCTCCTTCAGGCTCACAAAATGTTTACATGTACCTACAGTAAAGTTTCGTTATTTGTTGTAATTTTTGTAAATATGAGATGCAGATCTCCTCCAAATCGAAAACCTGGTTTTGCCACCGGCATAACCTAGTAATTGATGGCACAATATTCAGAAGTTCTAGGACAGGATAGTGATTCGACATCGATAACAAAACATCGATGTTTTGAAACATCGATATTCAATATTAAAACATCGATGCTAATAAAACATCGCCCAAAAACCATCGATGTTTTTAAACATCGATGTTTTAGAACATCCATTTTTTAAAACTGGTTTAGTAATACTCTAACTTTAATGTTATTTCCGTTAGTCGCGGGGGAAGGGGTGATTTAATTTTACTCTCTCATTGGGCAGACATAAATGACAAAAACTTGGTTGCTTTGGGCTACATTAATGACCCAAAATTCTCGTTGTAAATACCGCTATGTTTTGCCTTCAAATGTCTAGATAAATTCGTGGCATTGCTAGAAGTTTTAAGGGACCTAAGGCAAATATTGCATTTCGCCAATTTGTCAGAGGTTTTGTAAAAATATTTCCAAACGGTACTTTTGGGAGGCATCTTACTAATAATATTAACGTCAACTTATATAAAACCAGAACGAAACAAAAACTTAAATGGATGCACTCGTGTATATACTATTTGTAAAATAAAACCCCATGGAAGGTTCTGGAGTGTCAGGAACATTCCAAGCGCTCTGATTGGTTCATTGGTTGTTAATTACCATTTGTCTGTTTGCTAAGGAATCATTCCCCTTTTGTATTCGTCCTTTTCAGAATTCAGACTTACATTTACTGAGTGTGAAAATTATGCTATGTGGTAAATTTTTTTATTACGGTACTTTTTCATTTAAAAAAACCATCGAGACAACGTAAAACATCGAGCACAAAACATCGATGTTAAAAAAAACATCGGCTTCAATAAATCGATGTTTAAAACATCGATGTTTTTATCAAAACATCGATGTTTTGGAAACATCGACATCGATGTCGCATCCCTAGGACAGGACAGCACATCTACACGCGCGCGTCCAAATTAACTGAAAGAATGGTTATGTTCTACCTTAATAAGTTATTCACTGAAAAATATGCACTTCAATTAAATATATGTGACTCCCTTCCTCAATAGCTTATTAGCTACTCATCTCAGAGAAGGATTGTACACAACACAAGTCTATTGGCCCGGTTGGCATAGGCGTCGAGCCAGTTATCTGAGGGTTGGGGGTTCGATGCCGGTCTCTGTAAATCCACCACCGTGTTCACTAATGGTGGCCGGGGAACGTAAACTAGATCGTGGCTGCAATGTCGTCCAAGTTCTCAAATTTACCTCTGGAGGTGCGGGGTCCAGAGTTCCGGCCTCATCACTTGACTCGGTTCAAAATTACTGGACCGGCCCATAGAGGATACAGTGCTGCTCCACCTATACGGTGCTCCCAGAAAAGTGGCCAGCATTACGCGGTGTCATATGGAGGTAAGGATAATGTCCAAGTAACCGTCTGCCGCATTGGAGATGAAGATTATTAGCTATTTGGCCGCATTTAACTTAGAACTTCAAACTATCAGCCAACTGGAAACAGGAAACAAAAGAAAGATTAGTAATGTCCTTCCTTTACTAATTCACCTATTCCTAACACAAATAAAATTATTTATACATTACCAAAATATTACTTAATTTCCCAAATATGCCTATTAGCAAATGTACAGGAAAATTATTTTAAACAGATGGCGCCATCTGAAGAATCTGAAAACTGGATGAAAATTTAAGCTTTTGCGGATGAATGCCGCAATAAATGTGGCATAACACCTGCGACAAAAATAATTTTATTATTTTCATCATTGATTGCTTTTGAAACTTTTATTTATAGATGAAAAAAACCTAAATGATTTTGTTATGTTATTATTCTGAAATGATATGAGAAAAATTTGCATTACAAATATTTTTTTTCTTCTTTACACTTAATTTAAAAGTTCTTAGTACATGATATCACTTCATTTTTTAAAAAAATCTTCGACCCACTGGTAAACTAGCTGAAAAGATATCTCGCCCGCCAAGATTTAAAAGAGATATTTTTTTTACGATCGTATAATTTTTAGTAGCTTCTCCTGGATGCATTTCCCAGCAGCAAATTTTTGATTAGAGCAATTATTGGTCCTCTCAAATTTTCTTCTCTCGATAGCCAATCCTTATATTTCATTAACTGAATATTTTATTGTTAAAAGGGGATATGTGTCACTTACATTGATTTTGAGTTAAATATGAAGTCATTATACACTTCAGTAGACAATCAGTTTAGTGTTAGAACGATATATGTAGATATCTTGCAATATGGTTTTATTGGTCTGTGAAATTCTTGTCTATTTTTAGAGGAATACACGTGACAGTACTTTGGGGGAATTTTTTATCAGATGCCAAACACTGTAATTTTGTTATAAATCCCCTTTTAAAAATAGCTGATTCAATTGTGCGCGTAGAAAATCCGCTCGTGGTACGCTAAATATAGCATTTCCTCCTAGTGGCTCCATCTACTAGATGTAATTCTCGACAACAAACTTCGAAATTCATCTCAGTGAGTACAGCAATGTGGTTCTAAATTAACCTAACTGAATCAATTTTGAATCCAAAACAGTTTTCCAAAATTATTTTTATTCAGTATGTTACTAACATGATTATCAACATCGCAAATAAATCATTTCAAATGCATTTAATTTTACCTTAATATTTTTAATTTTTCTAGGGAATGAAGTTGAAACACAATTCAATTACGTATAAAGTTAACTATATATGCATCACTATACTATTCTGAAACCTCATAAAAAGTCTTATAATACCGTAAGACTTTGTGACTGTAACACATAGTAATTATTTCGTTTTTCGGTTCTACCGGATACCGGAAAGGCAAAGAACAGCGCCAACCGCTTGTCAGGCATACAGAGACACCTAGTGGCCAGTGTCCGAAGCTTCTGCGTGCCATTTTGTTTCACTGGACAGTGTATTGTTCAAACCTGTTGTAAAGCTATTAACTCAAACTTCGGAAACTTTGTGTACTGAAGGCTAACACCTTTTACAACCAACTACCACAGGTAATTATTTTTTATTGTCAATATGTTGGTTAGATTGAGTAGCAATATAACTTTTGTGTAGTAATATTTCCGAGAGATATGCGAACATAAACCTAAATATCGAAAAGTGACGGGGTTACTTTATGACACATTGACATTGTCTCAAAATAACCCACTAAGTCAACCCACCTCCTCCAGTTGCTCGATGTTGCATTTTCCCGTCCTCTAAAATACCACTGGATAGAAAGAAGTATTGACTAGCTGGGAAAAAAACTACCCGAAGGAGCAGGATGTGCCGAAAGACGAATTTCCTCATCTTCTCAAAGAACTGATTGCTGCCCCGGGCACCCGAGGTCTCTCTCGAAATTAAAGTTCAAATGTGACACTTTGTGACATCTGTGTTTCGCCTTGAAATCCAAGAGGAAAAGTTACTTGACGCAAAGTTAGACAGTAAAACGCTTATCAAAAGCTTGATATACACTTATATATACCTATTACAAATATTGGATAGCTTTATCTATAACATCAGATAGATAAAGCTATCCAATATTTGTAATAGGTATATATAAGTGTATATCAAGCTTTTGATAAGCGTTTACTGTCTAACTTTGCGTCAAGTAACTTTTCCTCTTGGATTTCAAGGCGAAAACACAGATGTCACAAAGTGTCACATTTGAACTTTAATTTCTGAATGGTAATTAAAGATCCGGGTTAGCGCAATACCTTACTACTTAAGAAAAGAACGTACCAATGTTTTGTAATTGTTCGTTTTGGCAGCTTTTAAAACTGATAGGCTGCCACAGGAAAAAAAAACTTAAAATCCGTCACAAAGTAACCCCATTTTACGATATATAAATAATAAAGCCAGGAAGAAAAGAACAAAGTTTTTTCAACTGAAGTGGTACAAAGAACATGTACTCTTCGCGATGTTAAAAAGAGGTCATTTAAAGCCAAGATATGCATTCATTTGCTTTTAGTGAACACGGAAATGTTGATGTGTGTTTTTCCGTTTTCGAGAATCTTCAAGGTATCTGAATTTTTCTCCACAAATCATATGGAAAACAGTTCTTTCAGCAGACGGATGCACTGAAATTATGCTCATGTGAACTTTAGTACAAAACTTTTAGTACAAAATTAGAGTGGTTTGAACTTTTTTGAACTTTTAGTACAAAATTAGGGTGGTTATGCAAATGTGAAATTCTGTCATCTTCCATGTAGTCAGTCGGCTGTACATATGCTGTGGAAAAAACCACAAAATGTTGAGACATCAGTCCTTTACTTTGGATGCGCTAGATTAGATGCATATTTGTAATGTCCAATCATTTATCAGCAATTTTAAAAGTTAAAATTGAAGAAGCATGGTTTTAAGCACTGGGAGAATGAAGTCATTTAATAGGCGTACTTAACTAAAGACTATATTAGTGTATGGTGACTCCATGTACATAAATATTTTCGCCTCCAAAACTTCCCTGTTTTGGATTGGCAACACTGTCTGTTTATGTTCGCGCGTTTCGTTTCTCTTTGCTAGCTGCGACGATGTTTTTCGCTTAGCTAGAGACAATTAGCAATATCATTAGTATGTTGTAAATAAAGTGTAAATAGTTATAAAAATTATATTTCCTTGACCATCAGTACATCAACATACGCCTCACTGGTGAATACCGGACTTGGAACATTTTATTCTGTTTATTAGAATGTTTACTTCTGATTTACATCATCAGCAGTCGTCCCGCCAACTGTCTGCGATTCTAGCATTTACCGTCTGCTGCGTAGTATTTCGGATTCGAAGTGAGTGTTTCATTTTTGTTTTTTTTTGTTTTTTTTTTTTGGTCGCTGAATGTTTTTTACCTTCTAATCATTATGGCTTCCGATGATTCTAATCTGGGTGTTGACAAAATAGGAATGAAAGTTCCTCAGTTTTCTCCCACAAATGTTAAGTTATGTTTTGCTCAACTTGAAGCTAATTTCGGTATAGCGAATATCACAGAGGAGAAAACTAAATTCAGTTATTTAATAGCTGCTATCGATACTGAATATTTAAAATATGTATCGGATGTTGTTTTTACGCCATCTGCGCAAGATCCTTATTCCGTTTTGAAAACCAAACTTTTAGAACAATTTGAACATTCAGAAAATAAAAAGTTAAAAACTTTGTTACAGGATTTAGTACTAGGCGATAAGAAGCCTTCGCAGTTGTTACACGAAATGAGAGAGCTAAGCAACAATAAATTGTATGATTCTTTTCTAAAAAATTTGTGGTTAGGTCATTTACCGAACAATATGCAGGTAATTTTAGCTGCGAGTACAGGCACTTTATCACAGCTTGCAATGCTGGCTGATAAAATTGCTGAAGTAATACAAACTCCTTCGATAGTAGCTGTAACTCATAATCACAGTGGTAGAGATATAGGTAGTAGTGAAACCATTGCAAGGTTGGAACGTCAGGTTCATGATTTGACCGTTAAGCTTGACAAATTGTGTACTAGTCAGTCACGTGCTCGAAATCGAAATTTTTCGTCGTTGCGCTCTCGCAGTAAATCTGGTTATCGATCCGCTAAGGATTCTTCAAATACACAAGGTGTCTGCTGGTACCATCGTACTTTTGCTGAAAGAGCAACTAAATGTAGTTCCCCCTGTACCTTTAACTCAAAAAACTAAAAAAGCTGTCAGTAAGCACGGCGTTTACTGCACAGTTTTCTGGAAATCGTCGTCTTTTCATTAATGATACTTCCACAGCAGCGCAGTTTTTAGTTGATACCGGAAGTGACGTCAGCTGCTGACCTCAAGACCGCTATAAAAATAGAAATGCGACTCCTTTATTATTGTCGGCCGCGAACGGCTCTAATATCAAAACTTTTGGAACTAAATTATTATCACTTAACCTTGGTTTACGCCGAGATTTTAAATGGCAATTTATTATTGCAGATGTTGGTAAACCAATCATTGGAGCCAATTTTCTTCAACATTTTGGACTTATCGTTAGTATCAAACGCAAAATTCTTATAGATCCACTTACATCTCTCACTTCTTCCGGTCGAAGCCTAAAATGTTCTTAACTTCAATTAAAAGCATATCCGGTTCTTCCAAATTTCATAACATTCTAAATGAATTCAAAATTCTTACTCAAGTTAATTCTCATTCGCCTGATGAAGTTTCTCACAATACATTTCATTATATTCAGACTTCTGGACCCCCTGTTCAAGCGCGAGCTCGGCGTTTGCACCCGACAAAATATAAAATCGCTAAACAAGAATTCGAATACATGCTTGAACGTGGTATTTGTCGCCCTTCTCGTAGTAATTGGTCCAGCCCACGGCATATGGTCCCTAAAGCTTCTGGTGAGTGGCGACCAACAGGGGACTATAGACAATTAAATAAGATTACTCGCAAAGACTCGCAAAGACCGCCTTACTTAAAAGGTTTTTCACAACAACTTCATAATACCACAATCTTTTCCAAAATCGATCTACTTAAGGCTTTCCATCAGATCCCGGTAAATCCTGACGACGTTTGTAAAACTGCCATAATAACACCTTTTGGTTTGTATGAGTTCCCATACATGAACTTTGGCCTTTGTGGGGCTGCCCAAACTTCCCAGAGATTTATGGATGAAGTAGTTCGTGGGCTAAATTAATGTTTTGTCTACATTGATGATATCCTTGTGGCCAGTACTGACGAAGCTGAACATGAAACACATCTCCGAATACTCTTTCAGCGTTTCAAAGATTAAGGGTATAAAAATTAATGCTGGAAAATGTGTTTTCGGCGTCTCTGAAATTTCCTTCTTGGGACATGTTATTACTATATCAGGATTCAAACCATTACCTGGTCGCGTTGAAGTCTTTCTTCAGTTTAGTAAACCAACTACCGTAAAAGGCCTACGTCAGTTTTTAGGCATGTTAAATTTTTATCATTATTTCTTACCTAACATCGCTGCTACTCAGATACCGCTTAATACCTTTTTACATGGTAATGATCGTAAAGGCAAAACTGATATTATTTGAGCAGAGGAAACCATTTCCGCTTTTGAGAAATGTAAAGCAATGTTAGCATCAGCTACTCTTTTACATTTTCCCTCTCCGGATGCTAACTTGGCATTACTTACAGATTGTAGTAATCTTGTTATGGGAGCTGCTTTACATGAAATCACACCCGAAGGAGCCAAGCCATTGGATTTCTTCTCTAAAATGCTAACTGCAGCGCAACAGAACTATTCTACTTATGACCGTGAACTTTTAGACTTATATTCGATCATAGTTCATTTTACATACATGCTGGAAGCGCGATCTTTTATTGTTTATACTGATCATAACCTCTAACCTTTGCGTTTGCTCGGACAGAGGATTCTAAAGCATCCCCTAGACGTTTCAGGCAACTAGATTTTATCTCGCAATTCTCTACCGACATTCGATATGTCACTGGAAAGGATAATTTCATAGACGATGCTCTATCCCGTATAGAGGAGATAACACTTCCGTCTACAATCGACATGGAATCCTTAGCTGACAGTGATTGTGGCTTCCCAGAAATTTTGGCGAACACTGAGAAACATTCGTTGCTACCAAAACAATTTCCTATTCCAAACTCTCATAAACTTTTGTTTTGTGATACTTCTTCCTCTAAAATTCGACCTATCGTTCCTTCCACCTTTCGTAAAGTTGTTTTTGATGCTGTCCATGGATTATCACATCCAGGCATTCGAGCTACCACAAAGCTCATTTCCCTTCGCTATGTCTGGCCGAATATGAACAACGATATTAAATTATGGTGTCGCACATGTGTGCACTGTCAACGAACGAAAGTCCATAAGCATACTGTCACACCTTATGGTAACTTTACCCCCCCCCCCTGAAGGTAGGTTTAAACACATACATATTGATCTTGTTGGCCCTTTGCCAACTTGCCGTGGTTTCACTTACTGTTTAACAGTTGTTGACCGTTTTACTCGTTGGCCCGAGGTTATTCCTTTAGCCGATATAACTGCGGAGACAGTTTCTAAAGCATTGTACTTTAACTGGGTTGCGCGGTTTGGTACCCTAGTGCGTGTTACCAGCGACCAGAGAAAACAATTTGAATTGTCACTATTTCGAGCTTTTGCTTCACTTTTTGGCATTCAAATCCATCGTTCCCCTGCGTACAATCCAAAATGCAATATCATGGTTGAACGCCTACATCGACCATTAAAACAGGCCATTATGTGCCTATCGCATCACAATTGGGTTGATGCACTTTCTCCGGTACTTTTAGGCCTCCGATCTGTGTACAGACAGGAGCTTAAAGCGTCATCTGCAGACCTTGTCTATGGTGAGACAATTTGTCTACCTGGGGACTTTTATGATGATACTACCCTTCCTCCATTGACACCAGCTTTTATTGAAACTCTCCATAATGTCATCTGGGAAACACGCCCATGTGCTGCCTCTCGTCATGGTATATCCAAGTTATATGTGCCGAAAGACTTCGAGACTTGCAGTCATGTTTTTCTCCGACATGATGCAGTTCGTCGCTTTTTGCAACCTCAGTATGACGGACCATTTCAGATTGTCAAGCGTTTATTTACGAATGTATTATAAAGGATGCAGAGGCAGGGGTAAATAGAGGCTTGTAAACCAATAAAAAATAGAAGAATAGCTGTCGGTGTGGCCAGTGATAGCGATCTAAAGTCTAAATTTTACAAGATGGATGGTCATTATTTTATGGCCCACAGTAAAAACGTCAGATGAGAAGGGTCAAAGTTGTTTTGCAAAATAAAATTATAGTGGGGGTACTTCATAGACTATGGACAGACGCGACAGAGGCTGTTTAATAAAGAACCAATTGGGGCAGGAACCATTGAAAGAAAAACTGCCCACTGCCCAATGAAAGTGAGGGGCGGGCCAGAATGGCCCCCTGTAAACGGACAACAGCTCCGCCAAGGACGGGAGGAATTGGAGAAGAAGGAGATCGATCTCGGACTTGGTTCCTCAGAGTTAGATGATAGAGACTCTCGTCTGCCTCAGAGTCTTGGAGAAGTGCCAATATCCCGCTAAGATGTTCGTATACTGGAGATGATTCTGGGTCCCTGTCGTCGATGCTACCATCATCGCTGCATACATCAGATATAGTAAGTGCCTCCCCAATAGACTCTAAAAATCATCTTTGACAATATAGTTTTCCTCTGCTTCTGGGTTCTCAATGTTAAAAATGTTAATATGAAAGAGATTATTATATTAATAGCTAGGACAATTTAATTGAAATTTGTGCAATTTCAAATAAATGTATGTTTAAGGTCAATGCTTTGTCTTCCTTGCTTGTTCCAACCCCCATTGTTTTAAGGTAATTAAATAGCCTACATCTGTGGCGCCGTGACCAGGATGCACGTGGTTGGAAGTAAGTAAGTGTGGATATTACGGAAGAGACTTTAGTAATAATCAAGACTAAAATTATATTTTATTATTTTGCTAGAATAATTAATTTTTTTTTTTTGTAGAAAAGGAAACAAGTTTTTTTTTTTACCAACTGTAGTGAAAATAGACTTAGAATATGAGTTGTGAGCAACATTATGATCATGAATAAAATAAACTAATGACAAATTTAATGATAACAATAAGTAAACATTACGATATTAAATTATAAGGGTATGATCCATTCAGATTACATATTAACACTAATATGGTCATAACGAGTATGAAGAAGAAGTAAATTTGAGAAGTGATCTATTACGTTAATCGCCAAACTTAACAATGAGAATATTTATCATAATATTATGAATGATAAGAATCTTAAGATATTAACGTGGGATATTCAGAAGCAGAGACTTGTGTGCAATTTCTTTACCACTGTGAATTGTTTGAAATTTTGAAGTGATATTATATATAATTATGAACTTTATTATTTGACTAATGTTGGATACACACTAAAGTGAATTGTTTAAAACTAATACGAATAGAATGATATGACAATTGTTGGTAGTTTATGTATGCTATATTAATGATATTATATAGTTTGAGTGTATAGGTTAGGCAATATTTAAGATATATTGCCAATCACTAGATTGATGTAAAATCAGCAAATTGATATTGATGCAATTAGAGCGCAATTAATACGTAAATTGCAAACAAAGGATAATACAATTATGGAGGGTAAAGATATATTAGTGCATTTGCCAGAATTTTCTGGGAATTAAAATGACAACATTGATTTTTTTTTAACCAATTTGATAAAATAGCAGCCATAGGGAAGTTAAATGAAGAGCATAAATTGTTATTTTTAAAAGCAAAACTAAAGTACAGAGCATTACAATATGTAAGCAGTCACGAAGAGTTACAGGACGAAAATGATTATGAAAATTTTAAGAAACGTTAAAACTAAATTCACTCCGGAGCAAGATTTCATGAAATCACAAAATGCCTTAATGAAAATCTCGCAGAAACCCGAACAGTCCGTTAAAGATTTTAAGGAGGAAATTGTCAGGGCCGCGTACAACTATTTAAAAGTTGCGAAACTATCAGAGGATCAGGGAGCGGTCGGTCTGACGGAAAAAATTAATTATCAAAATTTTTAGACGGATTAAGACCCGATATTCAATTGGAAGTAAAAAAACGGGTCCTACCACATTTAACGAGGCTTACGAAACGGCAAGAAACATAGAAAACGCGCTAGAGGACTCGGAAAACAGTGTTATGAATATAAATAATGATAGCACTTCAATGAAAATAATTGAATCACTATTAAATCAAAATAAAGAACTGATGGAACGATTAAACGCCACGACAGAGAAAATAAATAACTTAAGTTTAAAAGATGCAAAAGAGGGCCAAGGTAATGAGATAAAATGTGAATTATGTGGAAAAACCAACCACAGTACACTATAATGCTGGTTTAACCCTAGGAATGTGACCATGAGTCAAAATCAAACACAGCCAGTAATTCAGGCAGGAAGCAATTTTCCGAATTCTATGAATACATATTGGGGGACCCCCCAGAGGCGAAATTTTAGTGGAAATAATCAAATGCCACAAACGTACGTTAATTATAGGCAAAATTACAGTATTGTTGATAATAATCAAAGTAACCAAAGACAAGGAAATTATTATCCGCAACAGGGAGAAGCATATGCAGATATAAATAGGAATAATTATTATAATTATGACAAGATGGTCAGGGGTGTGAGACATAATACAGGTATAGGAGGTAGGAGACAGTATGCTAGGAGGTTAAACTAAAAAGGAAACCACTGGTGCGCTATGTAAACAGTGATAAAAGCCCACAGATACAGAGGTTCCCGAGGCAAAATGAGATTCAAGTGGGCAACATAACCAAAAATGTGAAGATTAGTGAACAGGGTGAGAAAAAAAACGGTATCGATGACACAAAACGGATCAAATAGAAGATGAGGAAGACAAAAATAATCAATTAATAATTGCAAGTTGTACTTTCAAAGAAGTCTCAAATCTACCAGTACTAAAAATAGAAATACAAAATTTAATATGTACGGCGTTGTTAGATTCTGGGGCTGCGGTGAACATCTTAAGCGATGCATTATTTGAAAAAATTAAACAGAATGACGTTAAAATAAAATATTTGTCCAGAAACATTTAAATTACAACAATACAAAATACTGAGATACCATTTTCGAAAGTAATACAAATTAATTTCAAAATTGATAAAAGGTCATTCAAACAATCCTTTTTTGTCATGAATAACAGTAAACATTACGAGATAATACTAGGGTATCCATTTCTAAAACAATTCAATGCAGTGGTCGACTATGATAGCAATCATGTAACATTCAAGGATATATACACTGATGAAAATACAAAGTCTTTGAAAGATTTATCTATGAATCATGAGGATTCAAATAGTAATTTTAATTGCTTCTTTATAAATAAAGTAACGTTGGAGCCCCATGAGACGATATGCGTAATGCTTGAACCTAAGATGAGTTACCAAACAATACAGATATTTAATTACCTCAAATAAAAATAAATTAGGAGTGCTGGTAGACAATGCGCTAGTTAGAGTTAACCACTCCAACCATATTTTAACTTATGTACATAATTCAACCACTAAGAAACTGACATTGAATAAGAAAATGAATTTAGCAATCGGTCATCAAGACTTTGTCATCAATAAGACGAACGGAGAAAACACGCAAAAAGAATATAGAATTAATAATTTAATGTTAAATGAAATACATCAATTAAGAAAAAAGGAATTAAGTGAGAAAGATTTTGATCTGTCACATTTACAGGATGAGGATAGAGAAAGAGTGATGAAATTATTATTAGAACATTACCGCTGTTTTTCAAAATCATATGATACTCTGGGGAGTACAACGTTAGTATCTCCAGATTTTAAATTATCCCATGATTTAGCCATTCAATCCAAAGCTTATCCTTTACCCTACGCAATTAAACCTTATGCGAAATCAGAAATCGAAAAGCTTCTAAAGGCTGGAATAATAAAACATTCTACATCTAACTACAGTTTTCCGGTGATTTTTGTAAAAAAAAATTCATCAAAGAAAACAGATAACCCGAGTAACATTAAATACAGAATGGCGTGTGACTATAGGCTTTTGAATGACATAACGGTATGTTTTCCATACCATTTACCGGATATTAGAGAAATTTTAAATAGTATAGGCGGGTACAAACTATACTGCACTTTAGATTTACATGCGGCATTTCAACAAATTGTATTAAAACCAGAGGACAAACAAAAATTGGCATTTATCACAGAATTTGGGAAATTTGAGCTAAACAGGCTTCCATTTGGTGCTAAAAATAGCTCAGCATATTTTGCTCAATTAGTGGACAAGTGCCTCAGTGATTTAAAAGAACATGATATACATTATTATTTAGACGATGTGGTTATTTGTGCAAATACACAAGAAGAGATGGAAGAAAAATTATTGTTAATTTTAAAACGATTACAAGATGTAAATCTAACAATAGAACCATCAAAATTACAATTGTATAAAGACACGATTGAATTCTTAGGCTTTGAAATTAATGAGAACGGTGTAGCACCAGCAAAGAAAAATATTGAAAAAATTACACATTATATCTAAGAATAGGCGACAATTAAAATCCTTCTTAGGGCTATGTAATTATTTCAGGGAATCAATTAATAAGTATTCAGAGACCGTATATCCGTTAATACAAGCGACAAGTCCGAAAGTAAAGTTTGATATGGAACGCAGAGATGCAGCAGGCTTTTGAGAAAATTCAGAACAGCGTTTTGCAAAAACCAACGACTTTCAAGATAGACTTTAATAAGCCTTTTATTTTAAGTTGTGATGCTTCAAAGATTGCGTTATCAGCGATACTGATGCAGGAACATGACGGTACACAAATGCCAATAGAATTTTACGCTAGAAAATTAAAAGATTCCGAAACCAGATATCCCTCAATAAAACTGGAGCTTTTGACAATACATGATGCGATGATACATTTTAAAAAATTCTTATTTGGCAAACGATTTAAAGTTCTAACTGATTCCAAATCATTAACACATCATTTAAGTTTAACAAAACAATCAGATATTACAGCGCGATGGTTATTAGATATACAGCAATTTGATTTCAAAATTGTACATATTGCAGGAGAATCGAACCCTGCAGATTTTCTATCAAGGGCAGTTTTTAATATTCCTATTCTAGAAAAACTAACTGAGGATATTTTTAAAGTTGATAAAACTATATCCCTAGAAAGTATGTCGATACATCAACAAAAAGATCCAAAACTCAAAATTATCATTGAAGCAATAGAAAATAAGAAAGAGAGGAGAAGGTACAAAATGTTTAGATGGGACAGTGACCGCAAATTACTATGGGTAATGCCGGATAGAGATTCAATGACAGAAGAGCAGCCAGCTTTAATAGTGGTTCCAGAGAAATTAAAGAACAATGTAATGGTGAATGCACACTCGGCTCATTTCGGCTTCTCTAAGACTTGCAATTTATGTAAATCAGTTTACTTTTGGTATGGAATGTACAGAGATATCAAAAATAATTGCGACACTTGTCACACATGCAAACTATACAAATCTAGACCGATAATTGCAGTTCCACTACAAAAGATAGAAAACAATTATGCACCAGGAGAATTTTTATCCATGGATATCATTGGCAAACTTCCACGTTCATTGAAAGGTAATCAATTCGTACTAACAATCGTCGATCACTACTCACGGTTTTTGTCAGTGTTTCCCTTACGTAAAATCACTTCAGCGTCACTAATTAATGCGGTAACGAAATTTTTTTCATCGTTTGGCTTGCCAAAGATTGTATTGACTGATAATGGACCACAATTTATATCGGATGAATTTCGATCATTTCTATCAAATTTGAATATTGAAAATAGACAGACCAGTGTATATTTTCCGAGAGCAAATTCCATGTGTGAAAGAACACATCGTCAGTATAAAGAATCTATTATGGCTTCCTCACAAAAATTATTCGATTGGGATGTTCAATCCCGATTCATTGTATTAGCTATGAATAATTCGATTTCCAGAAGCACTGGTTACACGCCAAGTGTTTTATTTTTTAATCGCCCCCTTAGAACACCTTTCTCCGCCCACCAGCCATGTGAGTCTCAGAAGCCATCACCAGAGTATCTCAAAAAAACATTCGAACAAATTGAACAGATTCGTAATGATACGTTAGCTAATCAGAGAAGAATGAATCAGAGAAGAATATGACAAAAGACAAAGGAAAGCTACGGTTAGATTGAATATTGGGGATACTGTATACATCAAGAGTTTTAGGCCGCCTAGTACGTTTCACCCAAAATTTATGGGCCCCTATATCATTATGAAAAGCTTTAGAAATAATAATTTTTTATGTAAAAATGCGGTGAATCCTTTTGAGAGAGACTGTAAGGTGCATATAACAAAATTAGTGAAAATGAATTTACCAAAAGTGCAAACTAATATAATCGATGAGGAGAATATCAATGGTGATGACACACATGTGGAATTTGACAATGAGAGTAGTAAACAAATTATTTCCTAGGAGACGTATTCGCGAAAAGATGCGTTGTCACAACAGGAACCCCGGAGGCAAATTGATTCGCGCAGCACAAAAATTCAACAACAACATGGTTATAATCTTAGACCAAGAAGTTATCAAATAAAATAAAAATAAATAAATAAAAAATAAATAAATAAAAAATAAATAAATAAAAATAAATAAATAAGTAAATAAATAAATAAATAAAGCATACACATATCGGATGAGTATTATTTGAGTAGTCAGCGAGATGAATACATTAACATACGATAGGTGCGAAGAATTAGAAACAAATATTAAACGGGAAAGTGATAGGAATCGGTCAATCAATAAATAAAAATCGTAAACAGGAATAAAGAGGATACACAATACAATTAATTCAATTGTTAAGGCATGAACATACAGGTAAGGATCAGAAAAAGTATGTATGTGTAAGCAGTGATAGCAAAATAAAACATGATTGAACAAGGTTATGTAGTCAATGAATATAAATAAAATTCATACCGATTCATAATAAAATAAATGCATACCGAAGTAAACAGCAGCAGAATGATGTTTTCCAGAAGATTCGCACATATGTTGAGGCAGACATGACGTATAAGATGCCATAGATGTTTAGAGACGTGTAACATTGGGAAAATAAAAGAAAAATGGAGTTGAGAATAAAAATAAAAAATTAAAGAAATAAATAATAATAATAATAATAATAAAATTAATAAAAAAAATAAATAAATGAATAAATAAATAAATAAAGACAACAGTAGTAAGCAATTAAACTAAGTAACAGGCAAAAAGGTAAGTGAAAAGACGTAAGCTTGAATAATTGATAAATAAAATCGCGTAATCAACTAATATGGGTTTACTACTTGAAGGAATGTTGAACTAGTAAAATACAAAATGCACAAATAAATTCAGGAAATAATTAGATAAATACAAATAACTTGATAGATGGAGTAAATTGAGCAAAGAATATGATACTTAGTTTCAGAATATAGCCCGATGTACTGAGATGTTGTGCCATAAATCACAATGGCAGACGTTGTTTAACCGGCGTGCATTTGAAAAAGAGTGGTACTGCTTCTACCGAAAGTACATGCTTCTACCGGAAATGACTAGCGATAATTGCGGGAGAAATTCTGGCCTAAGACGTTGCCATGCGTAGGAGGGAAAATATTATGGAGCGCTAATTATTTTGCGAGTGACGTAGAAAGATAAACAGGCAGACAAACGACTTTCGTTACTGGTTGAGCGACTAGTGAGGGACTGGCGATTTTTAAACAAAAACCGGACGTTTTTTTTTTTTTTCTGATGGATAGGTCGGATGCGATGCGGAGTGGAAAGACAAATTTACAGGGGACACGGCGACTTGAAAAGTATAAATAATATAAAATAAAATAAAAGAGAAAAATCAAAATGTCTGTGCAATACGAAGTAGATTAATAAGAGGTTTGACGAATTAGTAGTATTATATGATTCGTATGGAGATATCATATGCGACAATGTGAACGGGAAGGTTGTAGGTATGTTGATACAGTGGTCTGATGGTATAAAATAGTATAGACTTAGTCACAAAAAAAGAGTGAATATAAATGTATCAGCGTGAAGACAACCACAAGATGAACGATAAAACTGTGTTTTACGTGAAATCATGCACAGAGAATATATCATATGTAAAATTATGGACTTTGGATACGAACAATCTGTGAGAATGACATAAGTGTATGATTTGCAGTTACAATGATGTCGATGTATGTATATATAGTTAGTGTTGCTATGATACGGTTTATTTTATGTCATGAAATTTTTGTGCGATAATTATTATTTTACAATTATTATGAAAAGTAAAAATGGGTATATAAATATTATAGTGTTTTTTTTATAGAGGAAGTATTTAGTAATAATTATGTTGATGATATGATGATGTATAGTTGCAAATTTTATGATGGAATTTTCATTGATCAATGTAGTTGGTAATAAGAAGCTTATTGTGTAGTATTCTATGTTTTTTTATATTATGATAGTGTTGCTAAGAGTTAACGCACGTGAACATGTGAGGTAAATAACTAAGATGTCATTTCAAGATATAATTAATTCAATGAAAATGATGCAGATAAGATGAGAAATTATGTGGTTCTAAGTTTGTAATGGTATCTCTAATAAAGAGCAGGGAAGTTTGTTAAATATAATGAGTAAGACAAATTTGTAATGTACTCATTCCTGTTGAAATTTCCAATGTATTATACTCAGTAGATTTACAGAACCACAAATGTGCTAATTATTTGATTTTTTTATGTACAGTAAAACTTTTGTATGGTAAAGAAATTGTATGTAATATGTATATAGAATTTGAATTCTCATTCAAAATTCAAAATTAGTTTGGTTTGTCATTATTATTTTATTTTATTTTATTGTCGTTAAGATTTTATTTAATATTGTGATGCGTAGAGGCACACTTACACTGTCATGTATGCTCTGAAATGTTTATTTTCAGCTACTGTGAACAGGGACATGAGTCGACTATAAAAGGAAGAGTAAAAAATAAAATTTAAAAAAAAAATTTTACAAATTTTTCTATAGTGGTGGAGTGTGATGTAGAAGTGGAATGGTTTAATTCCCCACGGTGTGTGCCCAATAACGAATGTATTATAAAGGATACAGAGGCAGGGGTAAATGGAGGCTTGTAAACCAATAAAAAAATAGAAGAATAGCTGTCGGTGTGGCCAGTGATAGCGATCTAAAGTCTAAATTTTACAAGATGGATGGTCATTATTTTATGGCCCACAGTAAAAACGTCAGATGAGAAGGGTCAAAGTTGTTTTGCAAAATAAAATTATAGTGGGGGAGGTACTTCATAGACTATGGACAGACGCGACAGAGGCTGTTTAATAAAGAACCAATTGGGGCAGGAACCATTGAAAGAAAAACTGCCCACTGCCCAATGAAAGTGAGGGGCGGGCCAGAATGGCCCCCTGTAAACGGACAACAGCTCCGCCAAGGACGGGGGGAATTGGAGAAGAAGGAGATCGATCTCGGACTTGGTTCCTCAGAGTTAGATGATAGAGACTCTCGTCTGCCTCAGAGTCTTGGAGAAGTGCGAATATCCCGCTAAGATGTTCGTATACTGGAGATGATTCTGGGTCCCTGTCGTCGATGCTACCATCATCGCTGCATACATCAGCTATAGTAAGTGCCTCCCCAATAGACTCTAAAAATCATCTTTGACAATATAGTTTTCCTCTGCTTCTGGGTTCTCAATGTTAAAAATGTTAATATGAAAGAGATTATTATATTAATAGCTAGGACAATTTAATTGAAATTTGTGCATTATCAAATAAATGTATGTTTAAGGTCAATGCTTTGTCTTCCTTGCTTGTTCCAACCCATGCATCCATTGTTTTAAGGTAATTAAATAGCCTATAGTCGCTCCTTGCAACCTCAGTATGACGGACCATTTCAGGTTGTCAAGCGTTTACCAAAAGACTTCGTAATTTCTGTCAACGGTACTGAAAAAACTGTGTCCATCGACAGACTGAAACCAGCATATTTATTATGTACGGATAGTGACAACACAGTTATTTCAACGAACACCACTCCAATACGTCCCAGCACAACTGTGACTCGTTCCGGTAGAAAAGTACATTTTCTTAAACGATTCGTCTTCACTGATTGAAGACTAGGAGGGGAGTGACGTGGTGAGTCCATGTACATAAATATTTTGACCCTCCAAAACTTCCCTGAGTTGGATTGGTAACACTGTCTGTTTATGCTCGCGCGTTTCGTTTCTCTTTGCTAGCTGCGACGATGTTTTTCGCTTAGCTAGAGGCAATTAGCAATATCATTAGTATGTTGTAAATAAAGTGTAAATAGTTATAAAAATTATATTTCCTTGACCATCAGTACATCAACATACGCCTCAAGTGATTGCAATAGCACAAATAGTATAAAAATAATTTTCTCAAAAATTACTTTCGAGGATTACTTATATCATATATCGATTCAAAAAATTATTGTTTGGAATCAGATTTCAATTAATATAGGTTAAAGAGCATGAAAATGTTGTATTCTCCTCTGAAATAAAGTATTTATTTTCCGTTAAAAGTAATAAACACATTTTTAAGTTAAACTACTAAGTTAATATTATATTTTCTTGATGAAGATAGTGATGAATGAAGATCTTGATGAAGATATGATAGATTTATTAAATAACAGCATAACAAGAAAAAATAATCCTGAGAGAGAATTACACTGTATACAATGTACCTAACAAACGTATTTGCTGCATTATAATATTTATAAAACCCCCAAAGACTCCTGTCCATCTACACACACACACACAAACAAACAAACAAACGAACAGCCAAAATTTTCCCGGAAACTAGTTGTCCTCCTGGAGAGGGATTCTGGTTGCCCCACCGGCAAATTCAATCAACATGAAATTCTACTTTGAACACGAGAGAGTATTCACATCATGTAAGGCCCGTATGCAGAACAAACGCTGGAGCGATGTGACTCTCGCTCCGCAAATGGGGGGTGCTTGCGAGAGTAGGGGGGAAAATACTCATTTTAGCTATGCTGATCAAGCAATTTGTGCTTCCGCAAATGATGACGTCAAGATGTGTAAGGAAACCTTATATGGTCAAGCCACGCCCTTTTTCTCCTCCCGAGTGCTGTAGCAGGGGTCCCCTCGCGAACCCTTCGCCGGGGGGATTCGACGGTCAATTTAGCGAAACCATCGGAGAGAACTTCCTCAAACGCCGCATTTTAATTACTTCCTTACGTTGGGGTTTAAGAAAAATTATACAGCATTGGGAAAAATCCGCGCTTTGACTTCGACCAACGTGGCTGTTTCTTTTACATTTTGTAGATAAAATTTTCTGAAAGGACATCAAATTTTTCAGTAGAGGAGATCGAGAAAAAAGTGCAGTGAAGGCATCACTGATGAGTCATTCGATTCATCTGCATCGGTAAGTAATTTCAGTTGTATTTGAAAAGAAAAAAATGCAATTTGACTTTAGCAATATCCTAATATTTTATTATTATTATTTTTCTTGTGGGCTGTTTTAAAACAGAAAAAATGGATGGTAAGTAAACTATTAGTTTTGTATTTAATTACCTGTTTATTAGAATTTCTTTTAATCGTTTTCAATGCTATTTATAATATATCATATTTTTACATTGCAAGATATTTATCATAAATAAATTTAATTAAAGCAAAATTTTAAAATGTCATAATGCTTATTTAAGGGACAATTAAGTACTAAAAATGTTCTGTTAGACTTTTCTGGCATTTGTGTACAAGAATATCATATTTCTATTTTTGTTTATAAATCTTATTATAAATTTTAAAAAATGTTGTTAGTTAATCATTAAACAAAGATCAAAATATTTTGTTGCAGGAGGCTTTGTTACTAGATAAAGATCACTGCATTATTAATATTTGAGGGTGGGGATTGAGACCATGACATTGTACACTTAAATAGCAAATATAAATTTAATAATTGTGCTTCAAAAGATTACTTCCAATGCTCAGTCATATATCAGAATTATGTTTAGCTTTATGATTGTTAAATACAACTATGTATTTAATAATCATAAAGCTAAGAAAAATCCTAGAGAAAAAAATAGCTATTGTAACTAACAAAATGAATGTTTGTTTCATAATGCTTTTGGAAAATTTGAATTTTTTAAATAAGTTTAAAGCAAAATTATTTGCTATTTATACTAATTAATTCCCCCCCCCCCCAGAAAGTTGTTGCTATTCAAAGTGAATTACAATACCTAAGATTGTAACTACCACTAAAACAGCAGAAACAAAGTCTTGGCATATTGCTCAATCATCAAGTAAGTTATTTGGATTTTGATAAATTTAAATCAAATTTTTGTAACAAGTTTTAAAATATAAATTTCAAACTGAAATTGTTGGAGATATTTAAAAAAATTTTAGTACCATACTTTATAGAAATTAAACAATTGTATGTTTTACGTAACATACATAGTTTTATATAAATGCCTGCATAGAACTCTTCTTCATAATTATTTGCAGTTTTACTATATAATCTGTCACAATAACTTCTATGACATAACTTATGTTTATTTTTATGTATTAAATAATACCTCTGTTCCATGTGCTATCTCATTTACTATGTATTTTTTATTATTTTCTACACAGTTCAACAGTACGTGGCAGGAGGCATCTAGCCTTAAAAAGAAAAAGAGAAGCAGCCGAGTTAAATAAATTTGAAGCTGGGGCTCTTCAAACCCAAAAAACTATGGTGCAAGAAATCGAAACAACATCCCGGCAAGGAATTCTGCTAAAAATTAATCAAAATTTAGAAACATTAATTAAAATAATGGAAGACAAAAATAAGTTGTTAGTCAGAAATAATAAGCTTTTAGAGCTCATAAATGCTGAAGAAGATGTTGTAGAAAAAATGTAATAAACACATAAATTCATGTTTGCACAGTCTAAATTTTTGTAATAAAAACTTCATCTTCCATCTCAAGTGAATTATCCGTATCTTGTAATATCCATTCCCTGCTTAAAGAAAGGGATAACATCCTTCTCCTTCGTAAAGCGAATGACTATTCCGACTTTGTGAGAGAAAAGACGGGTCTACGAGATCTCCCTACTAGCCGCAAGTTCTGATCACGTGACGTTCGTATTTACGAGAGAAAAAGCTCTCGCTGTTTGTTCTGCATCTCACTTTTTCCCCCTCTACGGAAGGGAGGGGCCTTGCGAGAGCTTTGCTCTCGTAAGTGTTTGATCGGCATACGGGCCTAAATCCGCAGGAAACACGCCATCATAGTGTATTTAAACTGTTTTTCGGAGCTTCTGGCTGATATTATATTATGCTATTGATCACATCATCCAAGATGAAATAACTGCACTAATATAAAAGGGACCATTTATTATCTAAATAAACATCGAGTTCAATATCCTGAGCTGGCTCAGGAAAGCCAGGTCATTTTAAAAGAAAGTCACCAAGTCTTTTTTTAAGGTGATTTACTTATTCAGTTTGAAAAAGTTGCGCGATTTTTTCCTTTTACATCTCTCCACCTTTCCAAGGAAAAATCATGGTCCTGAGAAACATCTTAAGTATTAAATTTGAGGGGTGTTTTTTTCCCTCTTTTTTGCGCTAGTGTATAGGACATTATTATGGCACTACACGAGGGCATAACTTTTAGATACATAGCTGCCTTTTTTAGGAATATCTATGTTCTTAAAGGATACGTAAGTACCTTCTTCCTTGTACGTTTCTTCCTTCAGGTAAGAGGTAGGGAAAAAGGTAAATGACAGACTTGAGAGAAGCATACTTAGTACTAAACATTTTTATTCCACAAATTTGCGAAGGAAAAAAATACCCTGAGCATATAATACGACCTCCACTCCTAACCCCCCCCCTACCCAAAAATATTAACATTAAAACAATAGGTCAAATTAAATTTATTGTACTTAAAATGCAAAATGTCCAGCCTGAGGCTTCAAATGGTCCGAAGCAAAAAATCAAGAGGTGTGATGTGAAGTCTGGGGTACATAGTGGCCAAGCTACTGTGCCTTTGATTGTAAGAGAGATTGTTCAACCACAGAGCAGATTATGGATGTCAAAGTGCTGACGCCACATTATACTGTAACTTCATATCTTTGGACTGCTGTAATGGGAAATTCTCTGGAGAATCAGCTACATCTGCATTACGAAGATTAAAACATTTTCACTGCAGAAAAGGCTGTTGGTATTAAAAGAAAATTCCATAATATGGTAATCTTACAAACCATACCAAACATTATTAGACCTATTTGCTTCAAGGTGTGTGTTTCTGGTCAAATATAGATTGTTTTCGGGAGAGTTTTGCTGAGCACTTTACCGTATTGTGGAAACTGCTAATTTGTCACTTAGACTCGTCTATCACTAAGATGTTCGGAACGACCTGTCTATCATGCTCTAAAACATTTAACTGGAAGTTATAAAAGTTCAGATATTTCTGTTAATCTACAAAAAAAGCATGAATTTGGATGCATTAGATGCCTTCGCGGACCAAAATTTCAATGTCCGGGTCCAACTGTTCGTTAGTTTGAAAAGGTCTGGACCTTAGAGGTTGCGATTAGTTAAGTCCAGGCTCGAACTACATCATAATTACGCCAATTAGTTGAAACCCGAGTCTGAGCTCAAAAATTGGCTAGTCACCACAGGAAGAGAGTAGTGTAAAAACTGGTTTCAAATGACAAACTAATTTTTTCATACACAGTACTCCATGAATAATTTTGTGTATAGCTGTGGATCCAATGTTAAGTTCCTTTTGTGTCATTTGGTAAGTACAGCGATTATCATTGATTAGCATTTTTTATACAGCTGATACATTTTCTGGGCCTACAGCTGACTAAGGTCTTCCTGTGTGTTTTTTCATCCAAGAGAGAATTTCGACCTCTTCTAAATTCTGTAAACCATCTGAATACAGTGGCACGAGATGGGGGTCCCTTTCTATATGCTAATTGATATTCTAATTTCCATATGCCCGACGCAAATTCTAAAAACGGCGCCTTTACAAATATTTGGACAGATTCTTAAGTAATGAAAGTATCTCTATTGAAAATGGTCTATTTAATAGAATAACGGACATTTTGGAAAAATCATGTACTTATTTTAAAACACAAAAATTTTAAAAAATTGCAGAACTTTAAAAAAGTAGAAAAGGTAAATAAATATGAGTATAATTTGTTAAGTAATGCAAGTTCTGAATGACTCTTCGAGCCTTTATGGCAGCAAATTGTTTTATTGCATTGCTATAATATATTGTTTCTCTCCCCCTTAATCTTTTTGTCAAGTTTAATGACTTGAAGTTTTTTTTTCGGAGGACAAGCAATGGTGCAAAGGAGTTTTTGAACACGCAACTTCACGGGAGAACTGCAAGGCGGGCCATCGCCTCCAAAATTGACCAGTTACTGTTTTAGGTTGAGTTGGTTCCCAGATAGTCATATCTTCGATACTGCAAAATTCTTTAGTTTGTTGTGTTTTCTCCAGTCTTTGATCTCGCTTTTTCGCGCCACCTTCATTAATTGTGCTCCTTTGGGTTCCTCTTTCTTTGGCTTCTAGAGCATTTATTTTCGGCATTTTATTTCTAAATTTGTTTTTATTCAAAATTCTCTTCAAGCCATCTTAAATGGCCCTTCAACAATGTTTGGAAAATCTTCCAGCCAGCAGATTTGAGCGGTACATGCTTCTTCCTTGCTGTCTCTGTGGCCATGGGGTGAGGGCTCCGGGGACGTATTTCGGTGCGTCATCGGAGCAGCTGCCGTCTGCGGTCTATACCCACCGGTGGGAATGCAAACCTGGAAGGCCCCTTATGTAGCCATGACGGGTCCCACTTGGTGCCTGGGAATATATTGTTTCTGATACGTCTTTTATGTAGAAATGATTGCCAGATCCTTCAATCTCTCTTGAGTTTTTGTTCATAGATAATTTTTAAATATTTTCAGTTTAAGAAAACTGCGCTCAGTTGCTGCTACATATAGCGTTAGTAGAATGCTTAGAGGTACAACAATGTTTGGAAATAGTCAATGAAAATTTGATTCTCATAATCTCAAAATTAGGAATTTATAAAAGAAAAATGGTCTATCTATTCGTCTATATTTGCATTTTTTATGAATTTCTTTATTTATTAGATTAAACTATTAATATTTTTTCGTTGTTCGCTAAACATTTCGTAATTTTGCTCTGTCTTATTTTGGCACCTATTTCAGTTCGGTACCTGATGCGATCGCCTCGCCGCCTTACCTATGGACCCGGCTCTGCCTAGTAATTTTAAGCTAGATAACACTTATAGAAATGCATACCAGAACTTCACGTGTAAAACGCATGCACCTATTTTCTGCCCTTCGTTTTTCACGAGATTACATCAGCGACGTTGCATCAAATAGCTATATGGTATCAATGACTCGTTCACAGTGATTAAAAGAAGACAAAATTCGAATTGTTTTAATTCCCAAAAAATTGCTGCAAATGGATCACAATTTTCAGCTTTCGCAGTTCGCAATCCAGTCACAAACAATGAGTTTTTGCACAAGTGTTACAATTACTACTATTTTATGATTAACATCCGTATGGTTGCGATCAATCACAAAGGTACAACTAAATTTCTCCATGCTATTCTAGACTCAGGAAATGCAGCATCATTGTGGGAGATCCCCTTGAATGTTCCTGGGAGACTTTATGATCGTTATTTGGCAACAGAAATCTGAGTGTAATGTGTTTTGAGATTAGTTTCATTTTATAGGTAAAAATTTTGTCTGACAATTTTACAACCTGTTCTAATTGTTTATCAGTGTATCACATCTTATGAGAATAGTAGTCTTGTTCCGTGATCAGATGATTTTGTTTTCGTTCAGTTGAATGATTTTTTTTTTTTTTTATTGAAATGTTGACAGTGTCACTTGTTTTGATAAAAAAACAGTAGTTCTAGTATATTATATCAATCCTTTAATATTTATTTTCAGCATCTCTGTCGCTTTCCGTCAAATTTAATACTGGTTTCGTAATCTTTTATTTTCTGTAATTATGTACTTAAGCATGGTGATCGTTTTCCTCAGAATTTTCCGATACAACTGTTGAGAAATGGAGAAATAAAATAAAATTGCAAGTGAAATTAGTCTAGACACCAATCAGAATAAATATCATTATTTGTTTCATCTTTAAGGGGTTCCCCTACCGGATAATACTTGTTTATTATATATATATATATATATATATATATGGATGTATAATTATTTAATCCAAGAATTTATAAGTAGGGTGTGATAAATTTTTATGTTTTTTTATCATGCATGAATTATTTCATGTTTTTTTATGTGAGTTTCAAATAAGTAAGGTAGATAAGTTAGTGATCAATAAGCTGAATGTTTAGCTAAAAAATTCTTAATTATTTTCACCTTAGAGGCTTTAAAGAAACCTTATTAAAATTTTTCATTCATAACTTTTAATTAAAGATTTCTGCTAAAAATAAATATTCAGATTTCCTTTTTGTTAGCTCATAATTGTTGGACTAATAACAAACATCCAACAACTTGAGTGTTTCATGATATATAAACAAGAAGTATTATAATTCTCTAAAACTTTAAGTTATAAGAAACTTGTAGTAAATACAATACAGACACATGTAATTTCCTAATACCCTTAATGAAAATAATAGGGCAGCAAGCCACTCTTAAATTTTGAAGCAATAAAGCAACGCTATTATTTTTTTGTGTGTATTAAGAAGCTGTACTTTCCTGTTTTACTGTGTAACAGTTTTTTTAACTTTCCACAGGCAGAGAATCATATGCTGCCTTCATCATTTTTAATACCAGAAAATGCAGAAACAAGATTTTTTATGTTGTTTAAAGATATACAGCTATTTTCCATTATTTATTGATCATCAATACTGATTTCCTTATTTATTGGACATCAGTAGTAATTTCCATATTTTTTACCTCTTACTTTTGCATTTCTATTTACAATGAAAAGTCCTAAATGCCCCCAGATTTTTCAAAGTACTAGGCTTATTTAGCAAATGTCAGTTCTTTCAAACTGATAACAGTTGTTAGAAGAAAAGTTTCTTTGATAAACAAACAAGCAGATGATGCACTTTTGAGAACACATTACTTAGATGAATTATTAAGAAAGTGTGTATAAAGGAGATACACAATGATAATGAAAATAATTAAATGGTTCCATAAGACCCTCTGATCTTAAAAAAGTAGGTAAAATGCAGAGTATAGTGTATCATTATATTCCCAGCATTAATGGCTAATAAATATGCAGCAAAAAGCTTCATAATATTTAATATGAAGATTCATGAGAAATTATTGATTTAATTCTGTTTTGTGGCTTTTCCTTACCTTAACTATTAATGTATTTTATGACTTATCTCAGTTTAGTGTCTTCTGTACCAGTTTTAGGAATCTGAATTGGTATGTAATAAGATTTTGTTATAAAATATTAGATTTCATGTAGTACTAATTTTTTATAACAAATTTAATTAATAAAAGTTAAGGTAGTAAAGTGTAACTAACTTCTAGAAAAATATATTCTGTAATTCAAAGTGATGAAAACATTTAGAAAAATCTGGTAGGTTTATGTGGGGAAAGAAACAAACTCTCACTATCTGTGTGTATGAGCATCAGATCACAAAAGACACCTATCTAAAAAATTTTGATTTATTATTGTCTTTATAAGAAAAAGAAATTTCAATCAAAGTTTTCCCATCCATCTTTGATATAGTACTATCATGTCTGCCTTAAAAATCTAAACACAGTAAGCATATAAGGAGAAACTTCATTGACTGATCTGACAATATTAAAACATCCAGGAAAATAAAATTGTTCTTCAAAATTATGCAGGCCTATCTCTACTGAAGAGTTTTTAGATACCAAATCATACAGAACAATTGCAGGCAAAGACAGCACTCTGAGTTCAAAATCCTTAATAGTTATCATACAATTAGCCAAACCAATCAGAACTAAATCATCCAGATCAGTTTCTTCCTAACTATCTGTCAAGCAGCCTCTTTCTTAAAAGTGTGTTAAACAACATCCCGTCAATCCAACTCCACCTAAATGTTTACCTGTAGCAACTAGTAGATTCTGAAAAGACAAAAGTCTTTCTGAACTTAACAAAAAAGGAAAAATAAGGTGTCTTATCAAAAAGCAAATATAATTTGCTCAAGTTCACCAAAGATCTGATGGCAGTTTAATGTTAAAAGATTCTGATCTCAAAAATGGTGATATGCATTATGAGGCAGTTATTGAGAGCCTATAGTTTTTGCTACTGCTCATAGCATGTTAGCAACAGATTCACACAAAAATCTGGATGAATTTCATGCTCTTTTTTTTTTTTTAGTCTTTATTAATTAATTAAAGAAATGTTGATCAATGTAACATTATCTGTTACTAGAAATAAGGGAAATTTTAGTGTCCAACTACAAAAAATTTTGGTTCTGCAAGTAGTTTTAAATTATTTCTTTTTTGGTCATCAAATAGTATTGTACATTAATTTAATTGTATAGTCTCCTCATTTGTAAAAAAATATGTGTGCTTAATTTTAGATTAGAAGTGCTCTGAAAACAGTGTAAAATTAACTAATCACTCTACAATCTTTTATTTTGGTATATTTGAGCCAGAAAGTTAGTTTCTTTGACATTACATTAATGCATTTGCCAGACAGTAAGGGATCAACTTGGTCACAGACCTTTGGTACCACCGGGAAAAAAAAAAAACACTTTTTGCATTCTTATGCTCTAAATTATGTACCACAATTCATGACAGAGAATGGTTCTTTCTGAAGTGAGCCAGTTCATTGCACATTGTCAGTCACCAGTAAAAATATAGAGAAATTCCACATTGGAATTCCTTTACTTCTAGTGTGCTCATTGGTTATTTGCTGAGGAGAACATAACAAGCACAATAACTAGGTCCAAGGATAACCTGTCTACAGGAGATGTATATTTTTGCTTTAGTGCCATAGTTCATGGATTTGAATCTCCTTGTTCGCATAGATATTTGGTGCCATTTGAAATCGGCTGCAAACTGGAGACCTTGATCAGGTCAGCACTTTTATAGCAAAAAAAAATTACCTTCATGCTTCTGAAAGAACTTTTAAAATTGAAATAGTCTAGAAAATCTCTAATCCTATTAATTTTTGAAATATTTCGTATAGGTAATAAATAATGGAATATTTCAACTAAAAACATTATATTCTATTTTTTTTTTTAAGTTTCTTCAGTTGCCAATTTTTGTCTATACTTTTCTGTTTTAAAGTATAATTTGATTTTGCCTGGTGTTTATTAGATATTATTGCCCTTTAGTTTACCTTCATTTAAATTCTGAAAAAACTTTTTTTTCCTAGAATTTGTATAAGTTATGTATTAAGATATAATTAAATTTTTTTAAAAGTATAAAGAAAACAAAAAAATAATGATTGCTGATATTGTATACTTTGACAAATTACTGAAATTGTATACTTTGACAACTGCAAACACATGTATATAATAGCTGATGCAAAACACAATAAAAATTATATGACTACTCTAAAAAAAACCACACTTGTAACATTTAACTACACTGCTATAATTGAATTTGAACTCCCTGTTATCATTCTGATTGAAACTGATTCTTAAAATCAACAGTCTCTTAAACTACATTCTTATCAGTCACTTTATCAAGATTCTTGTAGGTGTAACAATTTAGTTGAGATCAGGACTGCATGGTAACGAAACACTTGCGCTAGGTTAGCTGCTCCCTGCTGGTGTCGTAAAGGCCTATGCCTATGAATCCTTCGATCCGGACCTGACGTCTTTCTTCCTTACACCATTCCACCTTGGATACGCTCGATGTCACATCCCCCAATTGTACTGTTACTTGTATCCTGTAAACACTATCGTTGTTCAACCTCTCATCAATTACATGTATGTGCACTTATATATAATTGTTACCAATAGCCAGTATTTGTCACGAAAAAGTAACCATGAAAATGAACATATATTTTATCTACTAAACACAAAATATCTCAAAAAAAATCAATAAAACAAAATATGCTACATACAAGACGAAGCAAAATAAATCAGTACTCATATCGATATAAAATAAAATAACATACAATCATGACACTGAATCAAATGGAAAGAAACTCCTTGCTCGAACCTTAAGAATGAGTAACAAAACCATTGCTATCTCGAGGACGTAAAAAATATGAATGAGAAACTGTGTTATTATTGTGTATAGTTGACGCATTATTAGTTACAGTGGACGCTCGTTAATTCGAACTCGGTTAATTCGAACTTTCGGTTAATTCGAACTAATCCAAAGGCCCCAAAACACTTGTATTGGAGTTAATGTTAAAAATATCTCATTAATTCGAACTAAATTTTCATCACTTCGGTTAATTCGAACTAAAAATTTGGCAAAAAAAAATTCTTTTTCCTCATTTAATGGAGAAAATACACACTGTATTTATTATTTTGTGTGTCAAAATTTCTTTTCTTTGTAAAGAGTCACATGCCTGCATTCCTAGACTATTGCATGTCCGCTAAACGTTAGTAGCTATTGTCCTTCTTATTAGTGCTAAAAGGAAAAAGCAATTTTCCTATATTTGGATCGATTTTCTGAGAATTTCAGAAAAACTAGTTTTTACTACAGATTCTAGGAAGCTGCGTCAGTTATAACTGCAGTGCAGACAAGTTAATGTGGTCTAGTTTTTCTTCCTCATTTTGTGGTGTGAACGTGTAAAAATTCAGGATGTCTACACTTGGAAAGTACAAAACCCTAACTTTGGAGACAAAGGTAGAAATTTTAAAGAAAGTAGAGAATGGAGAATGTAAAACAAAGTTAGCAGCTAACTATGGAATTTAAAAAAATACCTTGTCAACTAATTTGAAAAACAAGGAGTCAATTTTAGATTCATGGGAAAAATCAAAATTTGCTAGAGGAAGGAAACGCATGGGAAATGCGTCCTAAGAAGTTCTAGAAAAAGCTCTACTACTATGGTTTCAGGATGTTAGATCTCGAAATTTTCCGATAAATGGGCCCCTAGTGCTGACGAAGGCTGATGAATTGGCAAGTAGAATGGGTATTGAAGATTTTAAATGCAGTGATGGATGGCTTTCTCGATTTAAGTCAAGGCAAAATATTTCTTATCAAACTGTATGTGGCCAAAGCTCTGATGTAAACGAAGACGTATACACTAATTTCGGTAGGAAACTGCCAGGGCTTTTCTGTACTTACCTGCCGAAAGATATTTTTAATGCGGCCATAATGGACAAAGCCATAATGGACTCGGAAAGCATTAAAATTAAAACTCTGAAAGGATTTATTCAGATGGAACCTTCCTCTGAAAATGAATTGAAATGTTTACTTCAAATCGAGAAGCTGGCTGAACAATGTAGGCATCATAAACAGAACCAAACATCCATTTTACAGTTTTTCCACAAAGTGTAATTCATATTTTTAATAAAAGTTTACTTTATACTGCATATCTTCTGCTTCATATAATGAATAAGGTAAGTCTGTATTGCTTTTTAATATGTTTAACTTTAGATAACATAGTATAATATATTTTCTGGGGTTATACATACTAGGAGAGTTTCTTCTTCAGTGATACACATTTAAAGTTATTTATTTTCTCTTAACATCGGATAATTCGAACTGTTTTCTGAGAACCTTTGAGTTCGAATTAACGAGCGTCCACTGTATTTAAGTGTTGTTAATGTTTGTTACAGGTGAAGTAGGTGTCAAAATAGATGGAGATTAAGGTAGTTCTGAATCCTGAACAATGCTGCCATCTAACGAATTGTCATGCATATGACCACCATTATCTCCCTGATTGTTCACTGTTTCCCCTAAACTAGTTAAATTTTCATTACCAGTTATATCTGTAGTGTTGGCATTGCTACAACCGGTAAAAGGTTGAAACACTATCTGATATGAACCGTAACTTCTAGAATTGCATTAAACATTTGTGGTATATTGCGACAAATTAAACTTGAATCAAAATTACCTAATAACAACCTATATTATACTACAGAGATTGCATATAAAATAAAACAAGAAACCATTGACAAATTATTATACCTCTCACAAAAAAATATCATAAAAATGTACGTTCCACTGAAACTAAACTCCGAACCTAATTAATAATCTAAATCAAAACAACCAGTCTCTGTTTCAAAGTAATATAAAAATTTACAACTTGCCTACAGTTAGTTTACTCACATATCCGAACTCCTACAGTGCCAACGAAGCATACGTCCCAAAACCTTTACAAAAAAAAATTGTATGCTCTGCTTAAAATAGGCCACATCATATCGAACCCAAAAACTCAACAAAACAAATCAAAATCTCCTTCAAAACTCAAAACCACTAAACTGAAAACCACTTTTCGATCCCAAAAATCATGCTGACCTGTTTAGCTGAAAACATGTACTCGAAACCTAGTAGACAAGAGTAACCAAAAAAAAAATTTAAGTAGCCACTGTTTATAAAATGAACGAGATAAAATTTGGACTCCACAGTATATGTAAAAAAATTAATTGGAAATATGAAAAGAAAAGGTCAATATTTTATGCACAAAATTTCTCGCTTGAAAGTCTCAATGTGCAGAGGAATTTACAATCTCGCGTATTTGGAGAAAAACCATCTTGCAGATGCATTGTTACATTTCAGGAGTAATTCGGATGCAAAAATAGGAATAAACAAAATTTGTTAACAGGAATTAATAAAAACAAAATTTCTTGTATGAGAGTCTCAATGTGCAGAGGAATTTACAATCTCGCATATTTGGAGAAAAACCATCTTGCAGAAGCATTTGATACCCCTCACAAGCAATTCGTGTGAAAAAAAAATTAAGGTAATTTTCGATCTGTCCAAGAACCCAAACAAATTATAATTCCCGTCTGACCATGAGACCAGCTCTAAACGGCAAAGGGGATTGTAGAAAAACTTAGCACCAGGCAAGACCAAAAAAAAAAACAAGTGATAGAAGCCCAAAACAAAATTTTTAAAACAATGACTTGACATGTAGAATCGCAATCAAAAAAAATTATCAATGCTTAGAATGCAAATATACCACAAATTTAAACAATGGAAAACACATTTTGAACACAACAATTGTAATTATTATTCTTTAACCTCATCAGAGCAAACAAATACCAAATCAGAACCTATATCATTCAATGTATCAATAATTATGCACCACATATTAGCAAAAAAATTTAAATCAAAGGAATGCATGCTTCATAATACACCTTTAAATTATCTACTATAAATTCATATATAACTCGTAAACAAAATTTCTGTACCAAAAATTGAAGACTAAGCCTCTACTGTTTAACTAACCCAGGAAATCAAAAACACCCTATACTAATACACTAAAATAAAACTGACTGAAATAATTGAAGTAAATTTAAATATAACTAAAACTTCAAATAATCATAATTTCACTATCATAAAATGCTACCACAATTATTTAAATCAAAATCACACACACATATATATATATATATATATAAAATTTGCATATTTAATAGACTAAACAAACACTCATATTTAATAGACTAAACAAAATCATCATGCAAAAACAAGTATTTTACTATTTTTCTCCACCAAAAGAAAAATTTTTTTTCAAAGAATTTATTCACAATCATACAAAAAAAAACTGTCATGCTTTCAAATGTAAATTCTGTTGTGAGCGCCACTCGTTTTGCACGGCACCATTGTTGTATCTAATCTTTTGTTATATTACTTCTTATTACTTTATTTAAATCAAACAAATCAAGTAGTAATTAATTTAAACTTATTCCTTATTTTTAAAACGTATAGTGATTAGTATTGCGTTGTGTAATCAATCTCCTACCTAAAACAATAACTTAGATTCTGTGGCTAACAGAAATTCACAAATGATTATTCACAAAACATGACAGGCACAATTTTAACTGAGGGAAACAAACCAAAATTTTTATTCATTACTATTAACACAAATTAATAACATCTAATCACCTTAATTTAAACAATAGAATTTAGAGAAATCTTATCTCTTTGCCTTAACTTCCTTATACATCAATATACACATACATATTAGTAATATCCCTTGTTCTACTTGTAAACATAAAACATTAAATTATATCCCTCATAATAAAATTAATAATTATCACTTTGAACAACATAAAGAAAAAAATGGCCACAATAAAAAGAAAATTTTTTAAGATTGACTGACCCAAAAAAAACTTTAAAAAATTTATTAAATTAAATTAAGCCATGGCTAAGAAAAAAACTTATCTTATCGGATAGCTTAGAGGCCTCGAGACCACTTCCATATTCCTTCGTTTTAGTACTTTGGGAGAGATAATACTCCCGGACCCAAATCTTCATCATAATGGCGTTCTTCAAAAATTCTCGTCAGCTCCGAACAACCGGTAGCATTGATCAGGGCAGAGACAGCAAGAGCTTCCGTCAACAACCAGGGAAAAGGAAAAGTCCCCGTATTTTTTGTGTTCTGCCCTTTTATAATCTTTTTTTTTCCATTCCACATGGTACTTTTAATTACATCCTCTGTGCTGTTACTCACCTCAAGCATGTCCAAGAGCTTCTCTGACCCTCTCACATCCGGGTACAACCATATGGGGAAACCCCATGTGGTCCTCTTATCAGCATATTCCTTTGCAAAAAGTGGGCAAATCTTCTCTTTTATTGAATGCAACTGAATAAACTGTATCGCCATTTTTTTTTAAGATTCTCGATAAGCACTTCTGTGTTTCAAACCAATACGTGATAATTTTAAATTATATATAAAAAAGGAAAAAAAAATTTAGCGTATAAAACTTAAAAATAAAAGGGGGAAAATAAATAAAAATACTAAACAAAGCTTAATTTTTTAAAAAAAAACTTTACCTTGCGTCAGTCAATCCACGTGAAAAAAAAAATTAAAATAAATTGAAATTGTCAGTCAATCAAACACTAAAATACATTAAATTCTTGCATGTTACATTTAGTACATAAAACATGATTTATCATTTGCTCAACTTTCATGAGTGTCACTACAATTAATTCGCACGAAAATTAATCTAATGACATTCATCAAAGTTAAACAATAGGTGGAGAAAATTATTAAGGTATGTAATTCACTGTATATTTAATTTATAAAGCGATACACAACAAATGTTGTAAGATATATATTCATATGTTAAATATTCTTTGATAGAGAATTAGTGGTTATGGGGGGGGGGGGGAGTCAAAATCTTTATACTGTAAACACATTTAATATTTTTATTGTAATCTGTTCAGTGAATATTTTGCTCAATAGTTTTTTAGCAGATAGTGGCTTCAGTGTTTGTTAATTCAAGTTACAAATATATTTTAGAGAGTTCTTGAACAAACTAACAAAAAGTAGAAAAAATTTTTTAAAAAAGATAAAGTTTCTATAGTCTGAAATAAACTGCAAATAGTATAAACATTTAAAAGAAGAAAAAAAAATCTAAGGATATCTTTTATGAAAGCAAAATGCTCTTTCAGGCCAAAATAATACCCGACTGTTCAACAGAGAGCATTTTTATAATTAAAAAAATATGCAAAATGTGTTAAAGTATATGAAATTTTTTTTAAAAGCAAAAATATTAGTCTTATACTTCTAAACTATGTATAGACTAAGCATTGTTAGTTCATTTGTATCTGTTATTTTAAGATTTCTTTATTTCATATTTTCTTTTCTAGATAGTTAATACCATCAGTTTTCATCTCGATGCATGTAAAATCAGAATTTGATAGCAGTGAGAACTTTCGCTGC
This sequence comes from Dolomedes plantarius, assembly GCA_907164885.2. Taxonomy (NCBI): domain Eukaryota; kingdom Metazoa; phylum Arthropoda; class Arachnida; order Araneae; family Dolomedidae; genus Dolomedes; species Dolomedes plantarius. The sequence goes on along the minus strand of OU015494.1, from coordinate 68,485,483 downwards.
TGTATTTGTTTTCATGTTCGCACAGGTACTATCATTTTAGGCATTTGGCATTTGGTAAGTTTTTGATCTTATGCAAGTCATGCTATTATTCTTGTTTAGTTGTATTTCTCAAAATGTTCATTGCTTCATTTCATGTGTTTTCATGTTAATCTTGAGGATATTTAACTGAGGAACATTCTGTCTAGAAAATCGGGATTTTCTGAGTGACTAAAAATTGAAGACATAATTTTGTACTTTGGGGAAAAAATTTAAATATATTATTTTTTCATGCTGTGGAGAGTTTTTGTTGTTTTGTTTTATAATAACTTAATTCTGTTTTAAAAACAGCCCCTTCTTTCATCATTGGCAAAATGGTGTCTTGTCAGAGACACATGTATTTTCTTTGTTGTGTGGGTTGCGTTGTGTTCTCGAAAGATGAAGGTGGAAGGCCGCATAACTATGAAGATTTAAACTTGTCACGCTGAAAAAAAAAGCAAAGAGATGTGACAATTAAAAAAAAAAGTCGAAAAACGTGGTTGATGATCATCTTATGGGTTTTATTTAATTATGACAAATGAAATGCAGGTGGCTTAAGGCCATTACAAAAAAAACCATGTTGTCCTTTACGGATCCGGTGGGTGTCGAAGTTTTGGGATGCTAAAAGTGGCCACTGCTGGAACTGCTAGGTCGCGAAACCGTTGTCTTCTGCTCCTCATCGCTGCTTCCATCACGGGTGCTGGAAAAGGGCACTCTCTGTTTTAGTCGTTAAACTTTCCTGCTGGAGACCCCCAACATCACGTGGTCTTGATGAGCTGACCAGATGTGGAATTTGGTGCCGCCAACCAGCAGAGCTGTGCCCGCCAAGCATTGGAGCAGAGCTTAGGGAACAAAGATTAGCTTTTTCTGCATGTTGCGGGGAAGGGCGATTTATCGTGCCAAATGTAAGTCTGCCAGATTTTTGGAGATTAAAGGATTAAGGAAGAATGTGAGTGCTTCCCGATAACAGTTTTGTTGGTTTGAAAAAGAGATGCATTTTCAGAAAAACCCAAAGTGTCTGGGGAAAAACTACAAATTAAGGAAGCGTATGGTTTACACCCCTTTTACAAATTGAATCGTTATTACAGTATTTGGATTATTCTTAAGCGCTTATAAGGCGTTGAAAAGCGTTACAACAGTGCTCATCAAGAAATAAAAACTGTTTATTTAACTATAGAAAAAAATTGAACTGCTTTAAGTTATTTAACTTAAATGTTTAATTAATTTTACAAACTATAAATTAATTATATTTAATTTTTTATTAATATAGTTTTTTTCAAAATCCTTTTCATCCATGCTGTTAATTTTAACCCACAGTGAAAAAAAAATTAGTTGGAAAATACTAATCTAACATTATAGTTGCTTGTTATAACAGGATTGGTTTGCGTCTAGAAAATCAGTGGTCAGGGAAAATAAAAATAAATTTAAAAATCATGGGAAAACTGAATTTTGTCCAAAAAAGAAACACTTAATTATCTAGGAATTTCTTTTTGGATTTGTTAATCAGCTGCAAAATTCAGATATTTTTTTATATATATATATTTCCTGCTGAATTTTGTCAGTCATTAACTCCAGTAAAAGAAAAACTTACATTATTATTTCCTTTTAAAAGAAAAGGACTGTACTAAAAATTATTGAATTTTGTTTCATCATATTCCATTTTTTCTGAATAGTAAGATTTCAATTCTGCTTTTAATTGATATATATATATATATATATATATATATATATATATATATATATATATATATATATATATATATATATATATATATATATATATATATAGGTAAATTATGGCCAAGACATTCAAAAATATTTGTACCCTAACTATTGACTTGTTCTGTTTCAGTGAAAGAATATTCTGGTGTACCAAAAAATAGTTTATATTATTTGAAATTTAATCTAGGTGTGAATATAAAACTTATTTACTGCCTTTGTTCTACATTTCACTGTTTACTTTATAATTATAGGAGCCACTAGTATTGTTATAAAAAATCAATGAAGGTTTGGGGAAATTTTCCATCCATCACAATATTAATGTGAAATTAAATGTTCTGACCCTTGTGGTGCCATTATAAACCGGAGCCTTTGCTCTCTAGCCTATATGGACTTGGTCTGGAATTCTGGCCAGGGGGCATTAGAAACAACAGCACTAACCCTTTCCGGCACGCTACTCTTTAAAGTTGGAATTTTGACAAAAAAAATTATAGGCAGTCTGTTTAGGCCTAGAAGGGTACGCAAGTATAATTTTGTGAAGATTGCACCAACGGTTTTAATTTTATGGGTGTGCCCGGAGCGGGATCACTTACCCAGATGGGCTTCGAAAGGCATGGTGAGGCGAGCATTGCAGTGAAGCGCGCAATAGAGTAAACGATTTTGCCTATGATTAAAATACACAAGAATATGATCTCCGTAGCAGATTTAGCTTTACCCAGGGTGCACCACTTGGACCACCTAACTCCCATAGTTCATCACATGGCCCGATTTTTGATACGAAATCCGGAAGAGTCTTTTTAAAACTCCATATCGGAACTTGTGGCTGTGTAGATGGGCCTGGTTGGGAAGGATCATCTACATCTTCCCCATTTTCACTAACCTCATCATCTGTGACATCCGTGTTGTCACTTTGTTGAGGAACATACTCTTCGGTATCACTGCTCTCCGGAAATTCACATTCACTATCTGAAGGCAATTCATTTAGCACTCTCAGTGCTTCAGTAATGCTGAGGCCTCTCCGAGGCATTTTAAAAAAAAAAATAAGTTTAAAAGATAACTAATTAAAGTAATATAATATTTAAAATTTACTATTAAATAAAAAACTATAATATATATATATATATATATATATATATATATATATATATATATATATATATATATATATATATATATATATATATATACAGAAATATCCAAAACTCAAAACTAATGATGAAAGCGAGAGAAAAAAAAGTCTGCTCTGGATAAAATCAAACAGCAAAGTGTTATAACCACTCCAGGCCTTCAGATAAACCCCCTCGCACTATATTTCCTTAGATGTTTACACCACACCAAAAATAAAAATAAAAACAGATAACATAAACACAGTTGTGCTCGCAGCCTCCGGTCGAAAACAAGTCATCATTCCCCAATGAGTCAGAGCGGTGAAAGCTCACTACAGTGTTCTACTGGGACAGTGGTCCCTCCTCGGGCACACATAAAATTAATTGCCTTATTTTAGGCAACCTTCCAACGTTAAAAATGAAAAATAATACAGAATAGACAGATTAGCCTACAAACTACAAAATTACATAGAAATTTTTTTTTCATTGATATATTTTATACTTAAAAAAAATTTTGAAACATTTCATTGAAAAATCAGGGTTTTCAGAAACGTATCATATCCCGAAATTATTGATCGGCTTGTGGGGTACTGCCATCTATTATCAAAAAAAAAGGTTAAAACTAACTAATAGACCAGTTTTTCAGTCATTTCCGTTTATTTTCGATGTCTGAAGAGAGAATTACCAAGGTGTGCCCAGCCCGGGCACACTGACCTGGAAAGGGCTAATGGAATATTCTATCTTTTTTTCGTACTTTATTACTATATTTAAGCAAAAGTAATTGATTGAAATTGAGGTAAAGCTGTTATGCTTTAAATTTCTTATACTTTTTTATCATATTGCTCACTCTTTTCAACAACGTCATATCTCAAAAAATGTGATTTTTTTAAGAGAGTGATTTTAAAGTTTAATAATTACAAGATAAAAAGAACTTTTTATATGCCACGTTTTTCACTTTTTTTATTTAATTTTAATCACTTTTTAGTCGTTTCCACTATCCACAGACTTAATGAACTGCTAACTTTTATAATTTTTAAAAAAATTTTGCACAATATTTTTTTAAACAAACTAAATTCACATGTATTCTGTTTTCAAAATCGTCAAACGCCGTTACGCAAAAGTGCAAGCATTGAATTCGATCGAAGTGCCACCTTGTGGATTTTTTCCAAACTAACTTTCCATACAAAACAAAATTAACTGAAAATGAATTCAATTCTGATTAAAGATGGCTAAAAGTATTAAAAGAATGCATTGTCATCGTGTTCTGGGCTGATCTAAAAGTTTCAAATGTCTAGCTAGTCGGGAAGTTGGTTAAAAATTGATTGCAAGATTTGGACTGGACAAACACACAAACAAGAAAGCAAGTTAATAAAAACATGGTAAAAATACATTAAAATGTATTGAAAATAAATTTTAATTCTGCTCTCTAGCGGTTTAATATTGAGTGGTGAGATATGGTGATCTTGCAGGGATATACTACACTTTCAGGGCATTCTGAAAATTGCCGATTTTTGAGATATGACGTTGTTGAAAGGAGTGAGTGATATGTTCTATCAAATAACAAGTCTATATTTTGATTCATTGTGCTTTATTAAACTTTCAGAAAAATGCATTCATTCAATAAACTAGAAACTTTAGCCATATTTAGTTTTTCTTAAATAATTAGACTTCCATAGTATTTAAATTAAAATTTCTTGTACACCAGCAAACAAAACCAGAATTTCAATATTCATTTATTAATATTTTAAAATTTGGGAAAGGAAAATGGTAGCTACAAGGTCTATTTTTGTAAAAATCATTAAATTAAGCATTACGGTATATAAGATCGCAAAAGCATCCTACTTGAAACTTTTACTCTTTTAATAGCTTAACATGCAATACAATATATGTTGGCTTAGCTTTGATATTAAATTGATCTTTTTTGCTCATTAATGCATTATTGTTTAATAATGGCATTTGTCCACATTTCTTTTAACCTGTCATATTTATTGCAAAATAACATTGGTGTAAAATCCATATTTGTGATAGGTTAAGGGTTATTTTATATGTAGTCCCAAATTATTTTTTAAAAATTAAATTAAATCACTAGGTATGACCATCCTCAATATTTTTTAATCATAAGCTGATTTTAATATGCTGCTAAATCTGCCAAAATTAGCCACTGAGAATGTAATTCAAAGATTTACGGTAATCTTGTATTTTAGAATTACTTTATCAACTTTGAGGCAGAGTATGTTACACTGTGTTGAAGTGTTCCATTCATTGTTTGAGTAATATTTTTGTCTCTAAATATCAGTAATCCAAGATAATGGTTTGTATTTTAGTACAGTAGCTGTTAACATTTTTCAGTCCATAAATCTATCCCAGCCATCAATGAATTACTGTGGATCTCCAAGGAACAAAATATCCCCATCCCAAAACCTTCTTCAGTGTCAGTTTCTGTATTCAAATTGTTACATGCTTAAATTGAAAATCCCTTACTGATGTTCTTTTTTTATGCAACTCAGCAGTGTTTTTGTTAAATAAATATAAATATAAATAAACTTAGTACAGTCGATTCCGGTTAATCGGACCACATCGAGATGCGATCATCCTAGTAACCAACTGATCCGATTAAACGAACATGCCTTATGTTACAAGATGGGATTCAGTCCGAATAAGCGGCTGGTCAGATTAACTGGTGGTCCAATTAACCGAAATCAACTGAATAAAGCTCATAAGAAGGGGGGGAAATTCTCCCGAGACCCTATACAAAACTGGAAAAAAAAACCTGAAACTGTAGACCTAGGAGATAATACATATTTAGAACTTCCAAATGAAAGTAGAGTATTGGATTTGCAACACATCACCAGAGAACTGAAATTATCAAAATTGGAAGTAAAGTGCCCATATATTTAATATCTGATTTTTGTTTTAAGAAATTGAGATTTGAGTTTTATTTTCATAGCCAGCTGTTAAAATTGGAGCATGTTTGTTAATGTCTACCATAATAAGTAACTGTAGATACATTAAAAAATATATGTATCTGCTCATTGATCAAATACATGTTCAGAAATGTTGTCGTAAATAATAGCTGTGATAAAAAGTAGTGGTTGAAATAATAGCAAGTATGTTTCTGTGTTATTGTAGGTTCAGTCAGTTACTGATTATTTCCAGTGATTTATATATTTGGGATTGTAAATATGAACTTCTAAAAGTGGGAGGGGAGGCACTCTTTTGAAAAATCAACGGTTTTAAGAAACTTATAGATTTATTTGGAAGAATTATTAAGTTAAAGATGAGAGTACTTGAAGCCACAATCATGCGGATATTATTAATAATTGTTATTTATTTAAGGAAGGCTCTTATTTTGAACTAACATATTTAGCTTGCAAATTTTAATTTATTTAACTACCCAAATTTAAAGTTATGCCCAGTTCAAATTGCTCAATACATTTCATTTCCCTCCATTAGCAAGCACTTTTCTTTTCTTTATGTGTAAAAAAGAAAATTTGAAAATTCACAGCTTCCATTCCAGTGCCAGCTTTGGATTATGGAAGGGGTGAAATGTTTCCCTCTATCTTTCTCCCAAAAACAGTGAAAGACTGCAAATTCTGGTAGCACATACCTGTTAAGGCATCTCACCCTTTAGACCAGTGGTTCCCAAACCGTAGAAATCTGCGGGCGACTACACCAGAAATTGAACCATGTGTGGACTACCAGCACCACCTGCCGACTTAAGGGGAGGAACCTTCTAGGGGGTATAGGATATCCCTCAGGCAAAAGGGATACAGGATTAACATACATTCTAATGTATCATATTCTAATAATAAAATAATTGTTAAACTGTTAAGAAATTTTAATGCATCACCTGATAGTCATTGGATATATTTGGCCCATCTAGTTCAGCGAACATTGCTTTCAAAATCCCCATTTATTTGGCAACTTTTTTATATGTGGTGCCGGACCATTCCCGAGGCTCTCGTGGACCACCTGTGGTCCACAGACCATCAGTTGGGAACCACTGCCTTAGACAACTTCTTTTTATTTATAAAATGTTATGATATTAAATCCTATCCTTTTAAATGTACTGTGCTACTTGTCTCTCGACAAGGATTATGAAGGACTCATTCTAGGATAGAGTTGAAGCCTTGACCGAATTCTTTAGATGTTTTAAGAAACTAATTGTATTAGCATGTTTGACCTAGACTGACTTAAAAAAATTCTTTAGCTAACCCTATGCTGGAAAAAGAGGATAAAACTCTTGGATGTCATATATAAAATATTAATAAAAGATATACCATGAAGGATTAAGACTGTCGTTGAAAGGTAGCCTTGTATTAATTTTAGGTTTATTGAGTAAATTTGAAAAAAGCAAAAAGATCAGAATACTTTTGTCAGTACACTCATCATCTATATTACTTTACTGAAAATTGTTTGTGAAGGGAAGAAAAGGGTAAGAAACTAATGAAATTGATCATTTCAATAACTGAACGGTTATTAAAAACTGGTCATCAATTATAGTACCTGCTTGTGATTGGTCTCCATTATAACATGACTTTAAAATATAATCTATATACACTCATGGACAAAAAAATTAGCGCACCAAGGAGTCATCAAAATGAAACGAAATTTTACATACGCAATGACTATTTTGATATAAGTAAATGATAAGAAAATCAAAGAAAAAGGATAATTTATTTCAGAGAAAAAGGCAAAAGAACAGAGGAGTTAATACTCCGTTGGACCCCCTCTAGCGCGAATGCACGATGCGATACGATCGGGCATTGAGTCATACAAGTTCTGTATGATGTCTTGAGACATTTCGTTCCATATTTCCTGTAACCTTGCCTCTAGTTCGTTCAAACTCGTGGGATGCCCAACTCGTCGTTCCAAATGATCCCAGATATGCTCGATTGGAGACAAATCTGAGGATCAGGCAGGCCAAGGAAGGATAGTAACAGTGCGGAGACAGTCTTGTGACACCTTTGCCGTATGAGGCCGAGCATTGTCTTGTTGAAAAATGGCTCCTGGGAGCCGTTCCATGAGTGGCAACACATGTGGTTGCAGGATTTCATGAACATACCGCTGGGCTGTCATGGTGCCACGGAACAATACTAGGGGTGACTGTGTATTGTAGGCAATGGCACACCATACCATCACACCAGCTGTGGGAGCGATGTGTCGCTGTACAGCAAAGGCGGGATTGAAGCGGTCACCACGGGCTCTCCACACACGAACACGATTGTCATCACTGCCGAGATTGAATCTGGATTCGTCGCTAAAGACGACCTGGTTCCATTCCACTGCAGTCCAGTTTCCTCGCGCGCGGCAAAACTCCAAACGGAGGCGTCGATGGGTGGGCGTCAAGAGCAGCACATGTAATGGGCGCCGCGATACCAACTGTCCTTCAGCCAGGCGCCTTCGTATGGTTCGAGAAGACACAGAGGCCCCTAGTGAAGGTGCTACCTGTGTCTGGATGGCGGCCGACGAAGCAGTTGGCTGTACGCGTGCATTTCTTACGATGTGGCGGTCTTCTCGACGACTGGTCTGTCGAGAACACATCAGTCGAGAACACATCGGTACATATCTCCCCGACATGTACCTTCATTGCAAGTTTCGTTACGATCCCGCAATTATTTCTTGGTGCGCTAATTTTTTTGTCCATGAGTGTATATAAAACGCGTAGGTATGCGGCACAAAAATCGACGATATTTCTACACTCCGAATCGCAACGGCTGCCACTACCAGATATAAACATTAGCGGCCGTCCGCAGTTTACAACCGCATATCAACATGGATTTACGCACTGAAATCAGGAATGCTCGAAAACAAGCTGCACGATCAAATGAAAATTGGGAACAGTCTCGAGAAAGAAAGCGAAGAAGAAATAATTCATTAACAGAGAGCATAAATGTTCGCAAGGTTACGCTTAACTGTCGCCAGTATAGCAACCGATAGCCAGATATAGTTAATTTTCTACACTTTTTTCAATACTAGTTGAATTTTTACTTCATTTTATAGGTGAAGAAATTTTCCCAACATTTTATTATTTGATATGATTAAGTGTAGATATCTGAATTGTGAACAATAGTACATACAGAGAGTGATGTAATCTCCGCTATATTTTAGTGCTTGCTGAATTTTTACTCCATTTTTTAAGTGAAAAAAATTTTCCCCAACAATTTCTTATTTGATGTAATGATAAATTGTAGATATCTTAATTTTGAAAAAAATTACATACAGAGAGGGATGTAATTTATAAAATCATTGGTGTTGGATTTCTCAGTCTTTATCTTCAATTATGTTGAGAAATAATGGAAATTCGCATTTTTAAATTACAATGTTTTAGAATCAGCCTTATAGAGAATGCCCCTTAACAAAGTATATTTCTGATGACAGGTAATGGTAACATTCCTTACATATATTACTTTCAGGTGAGTTGTTTCGCAAAAGAAAATATAAAACTAAAAGCGACCATGCTGGTCACGCAGCGGCTAGTTATGCTAAATAAATCTTATTTGTTAGTATCACCATCTTTTAGTGAAAACAAATTATTTTAATTAAAGAAGCTAAATCTGTACAAAAAAACATAAAATAAGTAATTGTATATCCTGTGCAATAAATAAATAAATGCATTAGCTACTTTTTTAATAATGCTTTTAGGAATCAACAAATTTGAAAAAAAATTATCTCAAGTTTTTTTTTCCCTCTAATTTATTTTTTCCTTTAAATTTCTATCACTTAATTTTCATTTTCTAAATGGGTATAATATAATAGCATTTTAAGAGTGTCAGTCTTAACAAGCTATGAACCATAGATTGACTTGTTAAATTATTGGAATCGGGCCGTTCCTATGGTAGCTGCCGCCCCTGTGCGAGAATAATTTTGCCGCCCCCCCTCATACCGTATGGATTAATTGAAATTTCTCTGAAATATTTTTACCTTAAATGAAACAACGAATTACAGAAAATATTATAAATTCAGTTTATATTTTAATTTTACAATCTAACATAATAATTATTAACGTATTGATATAATAGCCAAATGAATATGTTATATTAAATACATACAACACATATCTATTAATACATATACTTAATAACAGACAGTCAAAAAGTTTTAAAAATCTTTGCTTTTCATGCCTTTTTTAATGCAAATTCTGTTATAATATCTGATACATCTATATCTTCCGAAATATCCTTTTCTATACTAATAATAGATAAGTCTGAAAGCCTTTCTTGTCCCATTGTTGATCTCAAATAATTTTTTATTATTTTAAGTTTTGAAAAGCTTCTTACCCCGCTAGCCACAGTCACGGGTAATGTTAAAAGAATTTGTATGGTAATCACTAAATTTGGAAACAGATAGATGAGGTTACTTGTAAATAGGTATTGAATCACATTTAATGCGTTCATTTCAGGGGAAATAAAGGATACAACGTTGTCAATTTCATCGCATAAATCTTCAGCTATAATATCTTTTTCATTTTTAAATGGATCATGTAACATACTTTCCACAGATTTACATTTTGTAGACCTATTTGATTTATCTGTTTTAAGGAAATTATTTAGGTCATTGAGAAAATTGAAAACTGTGTGATGTTGTTTTATTTGTTCGAACCTTTATTCTATTTTTGATAATGCAGTGTCCAATATTACAAAGTAAAAATTAATTTTGAATTGGTCTTCTGGATTTTTTGGAGCCTCATCTTTAAATTCATAGTCAAATAAACGTTTTTTTTGTTCGGGGTCTAACATTAACCAGAGGAAATGAAGGGTCGCAATCGATATCTTCTGCAATATTTTTTGCCTCTTCTAAAATATCCCTAAAACCTTTATCTGACCTAATATTATATAAATATGTTTTGGTTTGCTCTAACATTAAAATAATATTTGGTAGTATAGCATTCGATTCCTGCGTAGCTTTACTTACGATATTAATTTTTGTTAACACATTATACCATGTAATAATGGAACAAATAAATTTAAACGACTTAATTTTCAAAAGTAATGAATTTGCCATGTTTCTAGTTTCAGAGTCTCTAGTATTATCAGAATAGAGGGTATATAAAGCATCATATATTTTTGTTAGATTATATCTAAGAACTTTTAGCGCATCTATTCTGCTTTCCCATCTAGTATCTGAAAGGGGTTTAAGCGTTAAAGTTGGGATTTCATTTTTTAAGACCTTCCAACGTTTAGAGAATGCGGAGAAGAAAACGTATAGCTCCTGTACAATTACAAAAAAGCTTGTAATTTCTAAAGACGCTTTTGCAGCGTCATTAACAACTAAATTTAAACTATGGGCCGCACAAGGCACATAAAAAGCTCTAGGGTTTAAGTCAAGAACTTTTTTTTTTGTAAACCGTTATTGCGACCCTTCATATTCGCACCATTATCATAACCCTGCCCCCTTAAATCCCCCAAACAAATGTTGCGAGTCTCCAAAAAAATCTAATAAAAAATTAGTTAAACCCTGTCCTGTCGAATCTGGTATTGAAATAAATCCCCAAAAATGCTCCCTAATTTCTATTTGCTTTGATTTATTATTTAATAGAACAAATCTTACTACAACAGTAAGTTGGTCTTGGTGACTTAGATCAGGGGTGGAATCTAAAATAATAGAATAATATTTACTAACTTTTAAGAGCGATATTATTTCATGTCTTATTTTTTTACCCAAAAGGGAAATAAGTTCATTTTGAATATGAACACCTAAATAATGAGGCATACTTGATGGATTTCTGCTAATTCTAGTGAGGTGGTCTGATATGGTATCATTAAACTTTGCAATTGCTTCAATTAATTTTAAAAAGTTTCCATTTTGTTGCTCGTATAACTTATTATTTTTGCCTCTAAAACTCAAATTTTGACCGGCTAAGAATTTATCAGTATAAATTATAATTTTAACACGGAAACCCATCTATCTTTTTCCATATTTATTAATTTCTCATTTAGAGAATCAGTAGTTGTTTTAGAAGAAATTGATTTATTTAAATCAATCCAAGATTTTCTATTCGAAATGTGACTTTTTGATTTTTCATGACGTTCTATAATCTGAGTTAAATGTCTCCAATCGTTATATCCCTCAACAAAGGCACTAGAAAAAGTTTTAAATAATTTGCAAGGAAAACAAAATACACAATCTTTTAACTTAGAACACACTAGCCAAACTCTTGGAATTATTTCCCCGTTACTTAAGTTTTTTTATAATAAATAGATGAGAAACCTCTGTTATCTTTATTTAAAGGAAAGTTTACATCCGCTTCTGTAAGTTGGGTAGGGCCTAACTCTACTAAAGTTAATTTAATTTTGTCAGATAGTACGGAAGGCCAACAGCTAGGATCCTTATAAACATCATCTTTATAAGAAAGATGAAGAAAATCTTCACGGTCTTTGGTCACGGTTTCACTGGTTTCAAGACTTGGTTCTGCGATTAAAACATGTCTTCCTTGGGGTTTGCGATTTCGGTCTCCGTCACATTTGTATCTCTGGAACTTGATGGCGCCTCATGCGATCTTGCTGGGATTAAAAATGTTTTTAATGAACCACAAGCCTTCTTTACTAATTCTTCTTTTTCAAGTTTTCTTTTTCTGTATTGGGCCCCAGAAAGCTTTTTTCGATTATCAGACATCTGTAAAAAAATGAGGTTCTTTTCGTAAAGAACTTATAAAAAAGGCGCAATGTAAGTTAAGCTGTTTCTCGATAAAGATTAACTTTTGCAAAGAAACGTTCCAAATCGATTTTATTTTAATTTTGTTCATATTTTAAATAAAATTCCCCGTACGTTTACTTTAATAACAAAAAAAAAATCACATTTTCCCGATTTCTGAATTGCCATATTTCACGTACCTGTTAAAAAAATAAGGTGATGCAGTTCAAAAATCAAAGTTTACACTTGTTTCTGTAGTATATGTTTAACATTTGCAAAATTTAAAAAACCTTTAAAATAGAATTAAGTAATGAATCCTAGCTTTTTTTTTAAACAAATATCAAACCATAAATGTATTATTTCAATTTCTAACCGCTAACCGCTCAAAAGAAAAAAATATCATCAAGTTTACTTACCTGTGAAATATTTTTGTTGGTCAGCAATCACAAAATCGAGCACAAAAATTAGAGACAAAAAGCTTTGTTTTTCAGTTGTTGAGATGGACACGTTCAAAATTAATACAGTGCAAATTATCCCAGTCCGTGTATTTATAGGTTCAGACCATGAAAGAGTATTTTCCTGCAACCTGACAGAGACCGCCCGCACCGATGCGATGCGATGCGATGCTACGCGATTTGATGGGATGATGGGTTAAAAAGTATTAAAACAAAAACGAACAATGTATTCAGTGGCGCACCCAGGATTTTTTCTTGGGGGGGGCCGAGATGAATGGATAAAAATATTTATAATGCATGGGGGGGGCCGAGATGAACGAATAAAAATATTTATAATGCAAAATCAATATTTCTACTTCTTTGGGGGGGGCCAGGGCCCCCTGGGCCCCCCCCTGGGTGCGCCACTGAATGTATTTCCCAACTGGTTGCGACGTGGAGTAGCGCTTTTAAAACCAATGTAGTTTTGTTTAAGTAAATTTCTCCATGGCCGAATTTAAATTATCATTAAAATGTGTTAGGGAATTTGGCAGGAATGCCGAATCCCTACTAGTGTAATCTGGCTAAAAGTGCCAATGGCTTTACACATGTAGCTTGGGGTTGACTCGCAGTGGAAGGTGGACGATGACCTGATAAGTTTCTTAAAAGTAGCTATATTAGCCGGAAATAGTGTGTAGTGTGCAAACATACAAGAATAACAAGAAACGTTTAAACGTAAGCTAACGTTTATTCATTAGCGGATACTGAAAACAAAACAAACAACATTCAGGAAAAAAATAAAGGTCTTGATTATCACATAAGGTAAAGCTCCTTGACTTCAAAGTTTGCTTAAAGTAAAATTAAACGGAGGTGAAGAAACAAAGTTAAAAGTCTGGTACAACCTGATTGATGTTTATGTACTTTATCACTGCGCGGGTAACATACGAAGATACCAAGCTCCGATACTAGTTGCCCGGAAACGGCCCCTCAAGGTTCTGGTAAACTCTGCTGGTGCTCAGCTGGGGATCCGTCTGTGCCAGAATATCTTTCCATATCTTTCGTCTTGCTATGTGAGAGAACTCGGTGACTTCTGGAGGTACCTGGACAAGATCTGGCGGCAGGGCGTAGTTCACCAACCGCGTTGTAAAACTAGTTCACCAACCGCGTTGTAAAACTATCTCGCTTTTTGTTTCTTTACATTGCGTGCAGGGAGAGTGCCTTTGCCTAGCGCATAACTGATGGCTCGCTATACTCACAACTAACCTGCTAACAACACTCAACTCACTAAACTAACTAACTACTAACGACCAAACCAACCACACACTGCCTAGCTGCTGCGGCTTTTATACACGACTGGTGTGTGTGTGTGTGTCGCCGTCGGGTGTCGCGCTCGGCTGTGGAAATATGCAAATATTTTCAAGAGGTTGAAGTTTCGGTTATAGTGTCAACCATTACGAAGGTGTACGTCACTGGGTTGGTGATCGCGTCATAGCTATGGATGAATGACGTAATCGACGGTAATGGTGACGTCAAACATACGGCTCACTTAGTAAAAATAGCTTGGGGGAAAAACGGCTTTTTCTAACAAAATATAGGCATTCTTGCTTCGCCAAATAAAAACGAAGGCTTAATTTAATCAACCACATTTGATTATATATAGAGACACACGGAGTTACAAAACGAAATCACAATAAAAACAAGTAATATTTTTTAAAAAATTTTAAAGTCAATTCCTATTTCGGTCAGCAAAGAAAAATTTTATTTTAGTTACTTTTTGGCGGGGAATTGCACTGATATTGGCTCGATTCTGTGAACATCATTATTGCCGAGAAATTTTTTTCTCCCATATAAAACTAAAATTAATTAAATTTAATTAATGAATTAATATTTAAAAAACTGTATTAACATCAAGTGTCATCCACTACAAGTTTAGAAAAATGTATTTGAACTTGAGTGGATGAATAAAAAGTATTTTATTAACGATTGAAAATTTGAACAAGATATATAAATATAGGGAGAGTGTGAACTAATAGTAGGAATTGAATAACATACCGGGAATGCAAATGGTCTGATACGACCTCAGCCTAAGACAAAATCTCCCAGAATAAACTTTTTTTAACATTTTTCGCGCTCAAACCTCATCACATCCGGCATGTGCCGAATAAACAAAAATTACACTAGATCAGCAATGTCCTGTAGACACTCTGGCTTCGCAAAAGCGATAAATCTCAGGGCCTTATTATACAGAGCCACAGCTGTGGCGCGCGTTCGCCACAGCTTCCAACGCCCAGACAAGCCACTCGAAGCGATACATGCAATCGTACGGAGCTTATTATACTGAGCCACAGCTGTGGCTACAGGTGGCGACTGTCGCCTGGGCGCGTCACTTCCCCTTCTGAGTCCAAACCTTACTGTTTATTTCCAGTTATACTTGTAAAATGCATTTTTTAATTCTAAGTAGTTACCTAGCATAATGGTGATATTTTTATATTGATTATTTTACTAATAAATTAGTTTAAATTTTTTTTTTTATCCGGGCGGCTCACTTGCGGCCCCCCTTGATATGCCGCCCGTGTGCCCCGCACCCCTGGCACCCCCGGGTTGGAACGGCCCTGATTGGAATATTTAAACGATTTTCATTTGGTTGAATTGTAAATATTAAATTTTTTTAAATGGAAGATGCAAGGGGTTTTTTTCAGTCTGAAATAAAATAGACATTATCTCTTTAAGGAAATCTCAACAACCAAAATATTTCCAGATATATAGCAAACATACTAAAATATTATAATTTTAAGGAGAAATTTTTTTTACAATTAAATATTTTTAGCTTCTCATTTTGAAAAAAGTCAGTTTTGTTCAAAATAACAAAGTTTTCATAATAGCATTATCTTATTGATGGATTTGTTTGGCAACTATTATTTAGCTATATAAAATGTTCTGTTTGAGTAGTTAAATTGTACAACTGTTGTGAGATTTTGTATTGTCTAAAGAAACAAGAGCAACATCAGCACAAAGGAGTCATCCAAAAAATAATCATTCCAGAGAATCACCCATGTACAGCTCATCTGAGAAATAACAAAAAGGGTCATCTAAGACATAACCATTCAGACTTGAGTACCTAGTGTAAACAAGATTTATAATAAATAATCAATTTGACCAGTTACTGTGATGATTTTCACGTGCAACTGAAACATTCAAGTTATTTGAAATAATCGAAACAACCATGTAATTTACTCTGTGATTTCCCACAGGTAGCAAAACAGCTTCTTAAAACTCTTTTTAAATGCCATTCTTTAAGTTCTATTGTGGATCTCTAGATGCTGCCCTCCCCTTATTTTTGTTTATAGTAATTATTATTGAATAATGACTGTGTTTATTCAAGAATAGTATCATTTTGCTAGCATTTTTTATAATACAATTTTATATCTTTCTAGAAACTGCTTAAAACATTTTGTTTCCTCCTTTAGTTATAAACATCTCAGTAGGACTATTAAAAGTATTAATTATGTTTAACCTGCTTTAGCTTAGTTAATGAGTTAATCTGTTCTACAAGATTATATATATCTTTAACAGGTATTGCATCTGTTGGCTCTTACTCTTTTGTTCAGTGTTTTGATACATCCGGAGGCTCGTAGCCGCTTTACATCTTGGGCAACAGCTGGAACAGCTACCCCTAATGATATCAATGGGCTTATGACATCAGAATATTACAGTCCTCAGTTACCAGATATTAGTGCCGGTCCTGCTGCAAACTATGCATTTGGTCATGACAAGTATCAGCTAAGTAAGAACCTATTTGATCACATCAATTGCATTCATATTTGTTTTAACCCTTGATGCTGATCTGATGCTATGTGATTAATCTACTGAGCATTTGTGCCATATGTATATCAGTGGTTCTGGTGAATGCAGGTGCTCTTTATGTACCTACCTTCCTATGTGAGAATGACTAATTATATATTTCCTTTTGTGCATTTTAACTCATGCTATGCTTTGTATGAAACAGAACATGAGAGTAAAAAAAAACTTTTTAAGTACTTTAGATTTCTTGTATTTGCAAGACACTGGAACAGTAATCAGTGAATATTCATGCAAATGATATTTTTTATACTCTGTTAGTGTAATAATAGTTACTCTGTGTCTTTTGCAGAAGATGTTCATGTTGCTCTAGCAATAACAGTGTGCACTGGAGTCCTGACATTATTTTTGCTCTATGGAACCATAAGAGTAAGCATATACTTGTAATGTTTAAATTTTAGATGCTTTTCTTCTGGAAAATATTTTGTTTTGTTTTGTTTTTGGTACCTAACTATTCATAATTTTATGAAGTCTCACAAATACTTTTTTAAATAAGCATTTACATGCAATCAGTCCTGGCAGATTGGGTTGCTTTGAGTTGCAAATCCCCTTACTACTTTGCTGATGATCAAATTGTATAAAGTGAATATAAGTGCATATATGAGTGGTTTTTAATCTAATTCTCTTTCTACTCTTATGCTGTTCTAATTTCCTTTCATGCATTCACAACATTAAATTGTAGCTCTGACTTTTGAAGGCAGAACTTATATAAGCTTAATTAGGCAATTACCAAATGCAGTAATAGTGGGTGGGGAGAATTAAGCTTCCCCTTTGCGAATAAAGAATGGGTTTAAACGAATGACTATATACAATATGTAATTAAAGAATAGAAACGATTGGGTAACTTACCCATCTCCCTTGGCTGGACACGAGATTAATTAGACACATGAACACTAAGAAATAGGCCCATGATCCTGAACACCACATTTAATTAGAATTGAATTACACCTGATTTCAAGGTTTACATCAAATTAAGAAAAAACTTGACAAATGGGAATAAAATTAATTAATATGAATGCGCATGTAGCTTATCCGTGGTCACACCACGGAATACAACAGTCCGACTGACTACGACGCAATTAACCGTTCGGGTTTTGATCACATGATCTCCGAACAACGAGAGATGGTCCTGGTAGACGACTCGGCGCCTGCGATTCCGCCGCTGACGGTTTTCGACCAGTGGGGTTTCCACCTGTGTCATATTGAAACAAAATTTAAATGAGTCTCAAAATTAAAGTTTCATGCAGTGTGAAAGTAGTTATAAAACATCTCTAAGTTATCTTATTTGAATACCATATGAATTTATTTCTTCTACTTTAGATGAAAGACTTCAGAAGTTTACATTGATTAAAGTGTAAAAATGTAGGCTGTAATAAACTGTAATAGACATTTAAAAAAAGAAATTAATTCTGTGCATTAAACCAAGAATAAACTCAAGAATTCAAGTGGAGAAAACAGGAATTGGAGAAAAAATTATCTTTCATAAGAATTTCACAGAACTCGCACCCTAATTTTGTGTTTCATAATGAGGTTTTAGTAAATTTTATCCACAGATATCGTAAACTGTAGCTTGGTATTTTAACAATAAGTTTATCGTATAATGAGTTATATTACTATTGAGTCATTTTTGTCTTGATACAGTGTCCAGTAATGACATTTGCCATTTTTCCTTGAGGTCAGCATGTCCAGTAATGACATCTAAGCTAAGACTGGGGAAAATAACTTTTATATCAAATTTATTTGCATGAATTATACTGCTTTAGATCAGTTTAGCAATATATCTTTTGTGAGTGTGTATATATATAGAGAGAGAGAAATAGATAGTATTCTGTTGAGAACATGCTGTACACCTAAAGAATAGTGTTTTTAAAGCTTTGAGGCTCATTTTATGGTGATTCCCATAAAATTTTTGCAAAATTAAAAGGTTATTACAAGTCTTCTTACAAAATTATTAATTTTGTGTAAATTTTAATTTTCATTTTTTACTTAATCTGTTAATTATATAGTTTATTGGACACTTTAGTATAAAAACACAACACAAGTTACTTGTTTGACTGAAATTCATTACTAAAGAGCAGTGGATTTTACTTTTCAGTAATTTTCAGCATAATTTTCTTTTTTTACATGTGTTTACATTAGCTTTAAAAGAAGTTTCTTCTAAAACAAAGCTTGTGCATGTATGACCTTGAAATTTGCTTTGGTATTGTAACAGTAATACTTACTATTCATAATTAATAATTTCAGCATAAAGCATGTATGTGTATCCATAACTAAATGTGTGTTATAAAATGCTTTTATCTGTAGGGTTATTTTTATTTCATTTTCAGGGTAAACCGAACTATTTGATGCCGTTCTTTAGCCTCCAGGTCTTTGATTTCATCATTTCTGCTCTGACCGCAGTTGGCTATTTTTCATCAGTTCCTGATGTACGACGTATGCTTCAAGAGGCTTCTGATTTACCCCTTCAAAAAGAACTTCTGCATTTAAATCCGGAATGGCTGTGTGCTATTTTAATGATTGCTATTGTGATCTGTATGCTGTTAAAAGTGAGTTAAATTTAATGTTTTCCCAGAACTGATACACATATTTGAAAGAGAATATGCAATATACTGTTTTCCCGTAATATATCTGGTTTTTGAGATTTTTCTAAACACAAGCCCATAAAATTATAATAGACTCTCTCATCTCCTCTCAAAAATATTCAAAATTACTATAAAAAATTAACTGAAAATTAACTGTCCACCTTCAAACTTTTTAAAAGCATGGTTGATTTTTGAACTGCACTGTTTATTTAACAACTGCTTCTATGAATGGTGATTCATCCACATATATGCTTTTAATAACACTCTAATTTTCATAGAAGAGCAGTAAGATTAGTTATCAAAATAACAATTCATAAATTTATTGTTCATTGACTGGTACTATGTAATTTCGTTAGGAGAAGGAAGGATTTCATCTTAAATTATACTCTGTTGGAAAACTTAAAAGTGTGTAATAGAAAATACTATAAAGTATGAAGGAAACTTGTCCTATATGATATATGAAAACTGTCCATCGTAAGAGAAATATTTTGTCTGATATTGAACTCATTTTTAGAGTTCATATTTATTATTTATGTACATAAAGACGTAACTTTCATTGTACCTAAAATTACAACTGGATAAATTGCAAATATTCACTGAATTTTCCCAAAAGTTTCATTTGATTTTTTACATCTTTACAAATATTTCCAGAATTCTATTTCTGTCGTGAAATTTCAACAATAGTTACATTTTGTGACAGCAGTTACGTTTATTAGGAAAAAATTTATATTATGACTTAATGAATGTACACTTTCTCCCTCAGCTCCCACAGCTACATTATATATATATATATATATATATATATATATATATATATATATATATATACAGTGGAATCTCGATCGATCGTTTTTGGATCCATCGTTTTTCCGTATGTGTCGTTCATTTTATCCAGTCCCAATGATCATATTGCTTTGTTATGTTTCCGCATCTATCGTTTTTTCCGTATGTGTCATTCATTTTATCCAGTCCCAATGATCATATTGCTTTGTTATGTTTCCGCATCTATCGTTTTCCCGCATTTATCGTTCATTTCAATCGGTCCCTTGAAAAACGATAGATCAAGATTCCACTGTATATATATATATTTACTATTGTTTAGAAATTTTCATTTGCATACTTATTACCAGGTTTTTTTTAAACTAATTACTTTCTAAATTTGCATATTTCAGGCCTATTTCATGAGAGTTGTCTGGTCCTGTTACAAGTATTTAAAATTGTTGCATGTTGCTCAGATTGTTGGAAGTTACATTGAAGCAGATAATGAGGTATAATACTTTTCTCATATTTTCTCCAGTGTTATAAACTATGATGTACTGATATTGGACCAAAATTATTCTCTCTCTTTCTTCCTATCTATCTTTTTTTTCTTTTTTTCCCAGGCATTATGATGATATGTTTATCTTCTATTAGCAGAATGCATTCATATGCAATAAATGTATGTTGGAGAACAAAGACATCTTACACAAAACTTAAGCTTTGCATTACTTGCAATGTTTTAATGGCTTTAATGTACAATTTTTTTTAATATTATTTATTTGGATTGAAAAAAATCAAGATCTCACAAAATGTATTATTATTTTTCTTCCATTGCATGAGTTTGCTCTTTTATACACTGCATAATATTATGCATGTAGACAAATGCTATATTATATTAAGTATAATAGTAATGGTCTTTTATTGTATTAAAAATATTTAAATGTAAAATAGAGGCACTTTTTTTCAATATGATGCATTAATTATTCTGGGTAATCAATATGAACTGTACTGCATACTTTTTTTAAAAAGCATTCTCTTTAAATAACTTTTAATGGTAGTTGAGATAGGTATAAAATTTAAAGTTATAAATTTTATCTTTTAAAAGTTTTATGTATTATATCATTGAACCAGAATTCATTAACTGTTGTCTGAAAAACCAGGATATGTCTGGGGACATAAATCTACTATTTGAATATGAACCCTGTTGATAAATTTTGTATTTATGCGACTGAATTGTGGCTTCTATTTAATGAAATTGTATGTTTACAGTAAAAGCAGACTTGAGAACAAATTTTGTACAAGTTATCAGTTGTTAGGTACTTAATATTTTTAAATGCTTTTAATTACTATACTAACATTACCTGCATTTTAGTTGTATAAATGTTGCTATAAGCCAATATTCGTAACAGGTTGTTTTTAACTATCTTATAAATTTACTAAAATTCTTACTGTCAATTATTTATACTAAAATTCCTTACTGTCAATTATTTAATTATTTTTAGTCAATTTTATGCTTATAGTTAAAATAGACTTGCCCTCCAATTTTGTACAAATCATCAATTGTTAGGTACTTGATATTATCAAATGTCATTATAATTATTAGACTAACATTAACTACATTTTAGCTGTGTAAATGCTACTATAAGCAAATATTCTCAACTAATTGTTTTTAACCATATTCTAAATTAACTAAAAATTTTATTTAAATTATTTTTAATATATTGTATGTTATATAATAATATAAGAATGCAGACTGAATTATAATTAAATTTTTCTTGTAGGCTCTGTTACCACCTGATTATGATACTGCTACAAAAACCCCACCATACACTGCAATGTATGCGCCACCTCCCTATGTTGCTGATTTCTATGGTGTTTAAAAAATCTGTTCATTGATTTTTAATATTTTATGTCATTTTGTTTGGAAATGAAGTAGCTAGTCATTAAAATTGTTGTTTATGTTATGAAGATTAGCTTCCTAAAATGTTCTAGTCTGATATGTTTAGATGAATAAAGTAATTTTAAATCATTTCTTCTGTTAATAATGTTCTAACTGATAATTGTATAACCAGCACATGAACTCTAAAACATTATTCAGATTTTGTGGAAGGTTCGATATTTTTAATAATATAACCTTCAGTTTTCAAACACTTATTTTATACATCTTGTCAATATTTATTGACTGTTTGCTTGAACTTGGGTTTTTTCTAGCATTTAGATGTTTTATATTTTTATTTTATTTTACAGATTCTCTTTCAATGTCACAGTAAATCTTTAAAATGTTAAATTTTTTATAATTTAATTAGCACTTAATGAAAGTGCAGTCCACCTTCCTCCTTTTTTTATTATTATTATTTTGTTGTGTGCTTTTGTCACATTGCTAATTTAAAATTTTATATTCTGGAAATGTGTTAGGTGATATTTATACAGCTATGTAACTTTGTTACATTTTTCTGCATACATGTATTTCAGTTATATATTTTTCATTATAATATACCTGTACATAATGTAATTCTTTTGTTAAACTTCAAAATTAAAAATATTAGTTCCTAGAACTTTGTCTTTTTTTTTTGTTTATGTCTGTGATTGTACTGTTGTTTGTCTTGGAACTACTACAGTTCCTCAAGTTCTCTTTAATTTATGATATATTCAGACATTATTTGTTAAATATTGAATTTTGTTTTAATCATATTATTAAATCATTTTTTATGGTATATCATCCATGCTAAATTAAATATTCAATATTAAATGTAACTGATATAAAAGACTTGGAAAAGTCATCTAAATGACACTACCATAAAAACCAATCTCGCTTTATGAACAGCAAGAATGTACAGTTTAAAATATTATAAGTCTTTCAATAGCTTGATATTAATTCGGTATAAAACCAACAAAGTAGGAAATATATACTTAAATTGTATTTTTGTGCTGAAATTTAGTGCCTAAAAGACATTGATTTTATTTATTTTTTAAATTTTACACTAAACAAACACATTTACAATAAAATTGGTCAGATTCTGTAACTTCCTACTATTAATGAGTGTGATTTGTTGTTTTCTTACATTTATGTCATGGTGTAGAAATAATTTTTAAATGTTCTAGTGTATTAACCAGCTTAATCTTATGATCTGCAGTTATTTAATTTTTTTAAAAGACGAACATTATAATGCAGTCATTTAAAATTTTATCCAAAACAATCACATTTACAACAACATTAATCAGAAATTATTTCTTATTACTTTTAATGACTGTGTGATTTGTTTTCTTACATTTTTGTCATAATGGGGAAGGGGGGTTTAAATGTTAAAAATATCTATAAACCAACTTTTTACAATGGTCTGTGATTATTTAAATTTTTTAAATTGTAAAATTTATTTATTAAAAAAGGGGTTGTGGTTGATGCAAGATGGTGGATTGTTAAAGCTTGTTCTTTTTTCTACAAGTTATCCTGTGATCCCTGTACTTCTAATAGATTTACCATGTTTTTAGACGTAAATTAATTACTGTCATATGAAGTTTTAAAGAAGTTTGATTTCATTGCCAACTATTGTTGGCTCTCGAGATCTTAAATGAACAAAAACATCAAATATAATAACTCTAATTATAGAGAAAATGTTTGTAATTTATTTATGTTGAGATTTAAAACAGGACTTATGACAAAGGAGAAATAAAGATTTGTTCATGAAACTAAAATTTTGAGCCTGATTTTTTTCCTGAATGACTTAATGTTTATACATAACTACTAGAAATGTGCATGGTAATTTTTAAGTTTCTATTTTTTACTGTGCCCCAATCCTGTTATAAAATAATTCACTTGGTGTGCTGAGTACAACAGAGTTTAAAATCTGTACCTTTTTAGCCCCTCAGCTTTATGTCAAATGCTGTCTCACAAGTCTAGGAGTGCATCTGATGCAGCTGTACCAACATTTTTTTAAGAATAAACATTAGCAGTGATTCATAATGATTTAATTGCTACAATGAGCAGTCTATACTTTTGGAAAAAATTGTTTTGCATCTCATAATTTAGGGGAAACGTTTGATCAAATATCAAGCATCAGCTGTCTTATTTTGATAAAAAAAAGTTGACAAAATTCAAGAAAAATATTCTAGGCTTTTCGAATTTATGTATAGATGTTTCTGAACACAGAAAAATACAATTGATCGATTTTTCTCTTTTTAATGGAACAAATATAACAAGAACATTGTGAGGGGGAAACCCTGCTCTTTTATACACACATATATTAACACGTCAGCACAGACCTTTCTAGCACAGCTGCACAAGTTAATACTTGGCACAGCAGCACCACCCTTTCACAAACAAACTATGAATTTGCAACAAAAGTGTAAACCGGATCATCGATGACCTGATGTATTAGTAACTCATAGTATTTATGTAGAAACAGATAAATGACTCTATTTATATCTCGTTTAATATAAGCTATATACAGTAATAATATACATGAGTTTGTTCCTGAAAACTCTCGTAACATCGATTAGGGAGAGCGGGGTTCATAAAATGCAGTTCAAACAAGACCTCACGTCTCCTAGATTCCCTGTGCTCTCTCAGTACGTCAATACCTCATCAAGGTCCAGTCTGTAATGCTCTCTACATCGTGCTGTCTTGTTCATTTCTTTCTTCTTGGAAACTTCTTGTACGTTCTATCCCCCCATGTGTAGTATTCTTCACGCCTCTCAAGAGTCACCTCTTTCATTCTTTGTCGGCATAGCCTTCTCCTGCGGTTAAGTATTCACCGTCTTTTGTCGACCACGTCAGCTCGGCTCTCCCATTCTTGCCTTGTCTCCCTTCCTGCGCTAATGGTCTTTTGCTTAACTATTCTAAATGATGTGTCACTTAGCAATGGTCATTTTAAAAAATCCCATTGAGGTGTTAATGATCCTGTCGATCATGCTTAAGCACGCCACATCTGTACTAGATTTTCCAAAATTAGGATTGAGTCTGTTTCACACTATGTGAGACTCTCACAAACAGATTATGCTGATCCAGGAATGTTCAGGACGTAAGTGTTATTCTTAAAGGTTACAGGAGAGAAAAAAGATTCCAGTTGCATTATAGTGCCGTCGTCATAGCTTGCGCAGTAAGAGGTATTTTCGTATGTGATTTTCAGCATTTTTGCTCTGACTAATTAAATTTTGGTCTGTATTAAAAATTTAAAAATCTACAAAATTTTCAAAAGATCTACAAAAGGTTTATGCGACTTTGTACGGGGTGTTATAGTCGGCGCACGAGAGATGGGACATAGCATTTCCGAGGTAGCGATGCAGTTTGGATTTTCGCACACGACCATTTCACGAGTGTACTGTGAATATCAGGTATCCGGTAAAACATCAAATCTCCGACAGTGGTGCGGCCGGAAAAAGACCTTGAATGAACGGGACCGTCGACATGGGCGTAGCGTGATTCTTTTTTTTTGGGGGGGAGGGCACGAATTGAATTCAGTTAGGGCCCTCCTCCGTGCATTGACTGCCTGGCGGTCCTTAAAATATGAAATATTATGATTATTTTAAAATTAAATAACAATAGAATTGATGTTTGAGTAGTATTCAAAAGTTTTACAATGAGAAAAATAAATATAATATAAATAAAATGAGAAAAAGTATAGCATCGAACTTTTGTTGTGGATCATATCATTGTTAAAAACTATTGTTTTGCACAATTCATTTCACAATAACGACTTCAGGGATTTGTTTCACTTCGTAATTTTATTTAGTTAAAGGTTACACATGCCGCTCATCTATTACGGCCTCGCTTCGCGTACACAACGCTTCTCACGTTTTTCTCTCACTGGCGCTAGAGGGCGTGACAGGTCTGAACATACCGCCCGCCTTGACAAATTATTGTCAACACAATAAACACTCAAAACAAAAACAAAAAATTATTAGTTTCACAATTCAAATTGACAGTTCTCAGCACTGAAAGTTTTGCAAAATTATTTGCACATAGATGAAAAACACTAATTAAAACACATAAATCAATAAATTCACATTACTCGTTACAAGGTAATAAACATATTTTTGTGATAGGGCGTTTAAATACGCCAGATGAAGTCTTAACAACGACCACTCTCACCCTATCATCCTTTTCCTTAACAATCTTAATAAACCTTTTTACCTCCTCATTAGCTTCAACAAAGGTTTTCCCGTTATCCGAGTAAATTCTGGCAGCTTTACCTCTTCTGGCAAAAAGTCGCTTCATCGAAGCAATAAACGCATCACTAGTTAGATCACTCACAATTTCAAGGTGTATTGCTTTCGTAACAAAACAAATGAAAATGCATATGTAAATTTTGTTTAAAGTATGCTTACGCTGATATTTACACCTTATTTAAAATGGGCCGCAAAAATTGACCCCACTTACATTAAATGGATAATTTTTGCTCACTCTGTCTACGGGAAGATTTCCCATTATTTGATTAAGAGATATTGGTTTTGCTGTGAAGCAAATAACACACGCATTTACGATTTTTCTACACCTTGAACAACCTAAAATTTCTGCCGTACTTGATACAACAATTGCTGAGGGCCAGCATGCAAAAATTTTATATGAAAACAATTTACAGTTAAATTAAACAATTTATGAGCCTTGGGAAGTAGTATTGGAAATTTTTCTCAAATGGTAAATTACTATATCTTAATCTGCCCCCAACTCTAATAATACCGTTAGAATCAATGAAAGGACATAAATTCCTTATCTGGCTGTCAGGATTTACTTCACCTTTGATCTTAAGAGCACTTAACTCTCTTGAAAATTCAGACTCTCGTATCCATCTTATTAAAATAAGTTCAGCTTCTTCAATCTTTTCTCTAGTGAGGTGCCCAGAACGCTTCTCAATACCAGATTTACAATTATGCAAAAATCTAAGAATAAAACTCAAAACATGCAGTATTTTAAAATACTTATTACTACAATTGAGGATATCAGTAAAAAATGAATTGTCATATATAGCAATTGGAGAACTCTTCTCACAGTGCAGTTTCTTGAGTTCACTCTGTACATCGTCCTTTATCACATTATCAGAGATTTCTCTCTGAGGATACTCACTATTTCTTAGAAAGGATGGGCCTTCCCACCACAAGTGGCTCTCGAGCATTTTAGATGGATTCACACCTCGACTGATAAGATCAGCCGGATTGTCCACAGATGGAACATGCCTCCACTGCTCATGACAGGAAAGATCTTGAATTGTGGCCACACGATTCGCCACGAAGGTTTTCAACACAGACGGCTGTTTCGTGATCCATGACAGAACAATCATACTGTCGCTCCAGTAATAGGTTTTACACACTTCCAATCGAAGAGCTGACTTAATTCGTCGCATCATCTTGACTAACAGCACAGCCGCACAGAGCTCCAATCTAGACACTGCAATCTTCTTCAGTGGAGCCACTCTGGACTTGCTGGCTACCAGCTTGATGGCAACATCTCCAGCTGGTGTTTGAGATTTGCAGTAAACAACTGCTCCAAAGGCAGCCTCTGAAGCGTCGCTGAATCCATGTAGCTCGATAATTTCAACATTAGAAAGGAGTAAAATACACCGGTTCCCTTTTATATTGCTAATGGACTGCAATGCTTTAGAAAAGTTATCCCATTCTCCATGAACTTCAGGGGGGAGCTGATCATCCCAATGAAGATTCAAAAGCCATAATTTTTGCAGAAGTATTTTGGCCAAAGATATCACAGGGTCAAGAAGACCTAGAGAGTCAAACAGCTTTGCAATTCTAGACAAAAAAGTTCGTTTAGTATGAATATCTGATGATGATATGGACACTTTAAAACAGAAACAATCATCAGTAGAGTCCCAAATGACACCTAAAGTCTTTGTTTCTAAATTTGAAAACTCGTAGCTGCTTCCAGAAGTGGCGGATAATTGAGGATGATTGTCACACCATTTATGCATCCTTATTCCAGCTCGAATTAACATTGAAGTGAGCTGTTGTTGCATCTCTATGCTTTCAGGTAAAGTTTTTGCTCCAGACAGCACGGCGTCATTCAAGACAATGGAAGCTGCAAGAGGGAAATTGTGTCCTTCATCCCTTGCAATCTGAATTAGAGTTCGTGTCGCTAAAAATGGCGCACTCACAGTGCCATATGTAATAGTCGATAGTTCGAAGGTTTTCACTGGACTTAACTCACTGTCCTTCCATACTATACATTGTAAATGTCGCTGACTAGGATGTATGTCAATCATACGAAACATTTTTTCTATGTCGGCAGTAAAGGCGAATGGATGTTTACGGAACCGCATCGTGATTGAGATTAAGTCCTCTTGGACTACTCCTCCGATAAGTTGCAAACTATTGAAAGATGTTCCATTCGTTGTTTCACTCGACGCGTTGAATACAACACGCAGCTTTGTATGCATCTTCTCGGGTCTGTAGGCACCATGGTGGGGCATGTAGTAGGATAACTCTGGTTCTGCCTCATGTGTTCCAATCTCTCATATTCATTAATAAAGTTATATAAGTTTAAATAATTTTGATTACGCGATAGCTTAATCCAAAGTGAATTTAGCCTTTTTAGCGCTATGCTTCTAGACTCGCCTAAACAACTAGGTTACTCTTTAAGTGGGATTGAAACTACATATTTTCCACTGGGCTCTCTGAAATGAGTTTGAACAAAATGTTCCTCAGCAATCTTTGCCTCGTCAGATTTAGGGGTCTCTAACTCAACGTTTTCTAATTCCCAAAATTTCCTCATGGGGCTGTTTAAATCGTCATCAATTATTAACCCACAATATTTTTTTTTTGTTATCTGATTCCGTAACACTGCCACTGGCCAAAAATCCAAAAACACTATTTTGAAAAAACAACTCTGAATGTGGTAAGTCTAAGCTTAACATCGTCCCACCTTGACGGCATCCAACAGAGATTTTATGAAGACCGGTCGTCTCGAAGGAGCACATCCCTAGCTCCGACACTTAGCTACATATGCAACTTTACCGAGTCGCTCCACATCGGCCAACCGCCTGCAGAACGACTTTTTCGCTATATCACATACTTTATTAAAATGGGTTACATTCAGAAAAATACATCTAGATTGACAAGCTATGGCAGCTGGACGTGTTCGTCCATGAGCCTTTTAACGATTCTGTTTACTACTTTGCAACAGTAGTAATCGTTATATAGCTTATATTTACTCCACGATCTTGCATTCCCTGGCAGGTCGGCGCGCAGGTCATCAAAGTTTCTGCAGTCGAATAGACAGTGCTCGACTGTCTGAATCTCGCCACAACTGCAGTTGTCCAACTTCCCGAAGAATTTGGCCTGGTACTGGCCAAAGCTGCCGTGCCCAGTGATCGCCTGGTTCCTCAGGAAGTCCCCTTGGACTCTATCCAGGCTGACATTCTGGAAGGTTTCCTGCGTCCGCCTGCCTTTGGTGGACTCATTCCACCTTTCTTGCCACAATCTTAAGGCATCTTTCAAGAGTATGCCTTTTAACTGGTTCTTGGTCCTTTTATAGAAGTTGGTAATGGTGGGAAGTTGAGTCGCTCTTTTGGCGACTTCATCCACCTCTTCATTTCTACATTTACCGGCATGGGCTTTCACCCAATGCCAGGTAATTTTTAAGCCGTTTTTATTGATACTCTCTTTCAGATTCTCCACCAGCTGACATTTAAAGTTCTTGGCTTTGAGCGCTTTCTCTGAATGTGGTACATAAATTTTTTCTGACCTCAACAAATGATAAAACCATTTAGCACCAAGATGGCAATCAACCTTTTGGGGAACCATAAAATTATCGGCCAAATATAAATTAGAAGGAATATGTCCTTCAACACTTAAAAATTTTCCTGGGGTTATATCAGTAATTTTGTCTACAACAATAAACTCAAATTCTTGGTTAAAACTCTATCAACATTTGAAATTTTAGCTTTAACAGATTTAGTAACAGTCATTGAGGAATTATTTAAAAACGATATCACATTAATTCTTTCTTGCTATTTGCACACTCTTTTGTTATAATATCTGACTGGCTACCTACATCAAGTAGCCCTCTAACAGGCTGCAAATTCCCATATTTGTCTAGGATGTAAAATATAGCAGTACTCAACAAACAGTTCTCTTTCGTTTGTTTTCAGTTGTGCTAGTAGCTGAAATGAAGATTTCACATTTTCATGGGTTACACTAGAATTTGGGTAAAAAACACTACTTTCCGCATTTAGAATAGATTTTGGACCCTCTCCCAAACTTGTTACTGCACTAGTTTCGTTTTTAATACTCTTACTGGATTGATCATATTCTCTGGGAAAGTGATGTAACTTATTATGAGGCCTTTTACATAAACAGTTTCGCGCAGAACATTTCTTGACATTACAAGTTGGTGAAAGGCATTTAAAACATAAGTTTTGCGCTCTCACAAAGCCTACTCTGTCATTGACAGGCAGTTTTTGGAAATCTTGACACCTAAATATCGGGTGGTTATTATGGCACATAACACATTTTAAATTATCATTCGATAAAAACACTTTAGAATTATATTTATTATTACGATTCTCAAAGTTACCCTTTCCAAATCTCCTTTGATCATTATTAACTACTGAGCGCGAAATTGAACTATACAGTTACAGTTATTCAGTTCCAGTTTTGGAAGCCAAATATAAATCACACACTCTAACCAACTCCTGAGGAGTAAAAAAGTATTCTCCTTGTTTGCTACTTATATAACCTTTTAAATCCGGAGAAAGGGAGTTAAATATTTGATCGGAAATCATTAACTCACACAGTTTAGAAAATTCTTTCACTCTACGAAGTTGAATGTAATATTCAAAAACAGAACGAACTCTCGAGGAAAATTGCACGTAATTTTCCGTTGGCAATTTTATTGCACTTATAAACTGTTTTAAACACTCTTGAGCATAGGCGTAGCGTGCTTCTAACTTTTTTTTTTCTTTTTTTTTTTGGGGGGGGGACGAATTGAATTCAGTTGGGCCCTCTTCAGCGCATTGACTGCCGGACGGCTCTTCGAATATGGAATAATATTTTTTTTTCAATTGAATAACAATAGAATTGATGCTTGAGTAGTATTCAAAAGTTATACAGTGAGAAAAATAAATATGATATAAATAAAATGAGAAAAAAAATATAGCATTGAATTTTTCTTATGGATCATATCATTGCTAAAAACTATGTTAAGGCTAAAGACATAATTGGAATCTTCAGTTTCACAGTTTGAAAAAGTGGGAAAAACCAACTTTCTTAAAAGTTTTCTACAATTTTCCGATTTTAACTGAACTTCTATTAACGTTTTAATTCCTTTCAAGTTAAGTTGGGGGGGAGGGGGGGGGTCCTCCCCCTCGACGCTACGCCTATGCTCTTGAGGGGTTGGTTGAAATTCTTTCAAAACCATAGACTTCATTTTTTCATAATCACCTAACACTTTTTCTTTTAGGTAAAGCATTAAATTACCGATTCTGTCTCCAAGAATATTTAATAAAATCTCATCTTTAAATTTATCACTTACTCCTTTTGTTTTGAAAGCTTTCTCGAGCGAATTGAAAAGAGATTAAAACACTCAATATTTTTTGGAACTTGAATAATCAATATTTTTATACTTTTAATTAAATTCTCTAAATCAAAACTCAGCACATCATCGTTAAGCGATTTACTATCATAAGATGCAGATTTGAGCTTTAAAAGCTCCAGTTCTTTCTCTAAACGCAAAAGCTAAAGCTTTTCGATCTCTAGTTTTTGTTCACTTGCAATTCTTTCTTTTTTGGCCTGTTCCGCCTTTTTATGGTTTCTTCCAAAATTTCTGTAATTGTGTTTGTTACAACATCTAAGTTTTGTTTAAATATTTCACTATTCTCTATTAAACCTATAAGTTCTATTATTTTTGCGGAAGGTGAACACGAAATATCCAATTCAGTACACAAATTTTTAACTCATTTTTACTTAAGTTAGACAATGACATGATGACAGTTCTGTACTATTTACTTACCCACTATATATATATTTTTTGAGAGAATGAGAGAATGGGAAACAACACTAGTACACTCATGTCCATAAATTAAGGATAATTCAGAATCACACGGAAATCGAACTCTAAAGAAAAAATTTCACCTGTAGAATTACCACACACATCTTCAAGAATAATATGCAAATTATAGGAAGCCACCAGATGACGCCGATAGTACGTCACAATGACGAAAGTGTAAAGGCCTGTTCACATAGGAGTCCGTTGCGTTGCGTTGCGTTAAGGAAAAGATGACGTTGAGACGAAAATAAACCAATCATAGGCGTTAAAAATTTCATTGCTAATCGTTTGGAGGCATATGATTGGTTTATTTTCGTCTCAACGTCATCTTTTCCTTAACGCAACGCAACGGACTCCTATGTGAACAGGCCCTAAGAGAGGGGTATATAAGGAATGGTGGCAAAGAAGTAAAATTGTTCACAAGCGTTCTGTGAGCCACTCAGTGCCATAACCGAATAGTTTTGACACAAAGGACGCATGTGGATGATTTTTTACGTGGTAGAATTATAGTCCGCCTGGAATGTGGCCGTACTCAGATGGAAGTATCCGAGAAACTTGGAATTGCCCAAAGTGTCATCTCTAGGCTTTGACAACGATTCCAAAATGATGGAAATGTCAGGAAATGTTACAGTACAGATCGCCCTCGAGTTACAACGCCGAATGTTGACCGGTATTTGGCAGTAACTGCCAAAAGAAGCAGACGGAGCACAGCATCCGACCTGTCTCGTCAGCTATTTGCAGCCACGGGTACTACAGTTTCAAGGCAAACCGTGTACAGACGTTTGGGAAATATTGGTCTATATGCTCGCAGGCCGGTCAGATGTGTTCCGCTCACAGCAACTCACTGTCGGCAGTGATTAGCCTAGAGTAGAGAACATGCAATGTGGACATCGTCACAGTGGGATTGTGTGTTGTTTTCCGACGAGTCCAGGTTTAGCTTGCAGTCTGATTCACGTCGGACTTTCAAATGGAGAACGCCAGGTACCCGTTACCACCAAGACAACATCATTAAACGACACCGTTATGGTGGTGCAGGATTACTCGTTTGGGGTGGAATTATTCTGGGCTCCAGAACAGATCTGCATGTTCAAATCGGAACCATGAACGGCCACATTTATCGGGACATCATTCCTGAACAACATGTACACTTGTTTAGGGGTGCCATGGGCGCAGAATTTGTGTTTATGGATGACAACGCCCGTCCTCACCGAGCAAATATCGTAAACAAATGCCTTCAATCTGAGGATATCACCCGTATGGAATGGCCAGCATTCTCACCTGACTTGAATTCGATAGAGCACGTGTGGGACATGCTTGGCCAACGAGTTGCAGCCCGTCAACCACCCCCTACATGTGTACCGGAACGTTGGAGAGCATTGCTTGCTGAGTGGAGTAATCTTCTACAAGATCAGCTCGATAATTTGATATTCAGCATGCCTAGGCGTTGTACAGACTGTATTTCATCGCATGGAAGACATACAATGTATTAACCATCATACCAACCATGTAATATTAAGTTTTTGTAAAGGAGATATTTTTTACAATTGCTCCAGGGAGCAAAAATCGTAGTTTTTATGAATGGTATCATACATACACCATCTTTTTTGTTCTTTATCTTTTGTTTAATAAATGGGCTTTTTAAGAATAAGTCACGTTTGTTTGTTTCTGAACCTTTATTTGTCGGAGCTGGCATTATCCTTAATTTATGGACATGAGTGTATTTCAAATCCATTGTGATTTACACCGCTATCCTTAATTGTTCCATGGCGCCGATTGAAGATGAATTCTTTTCACTTTTAAAATATAAAGAGTCGCGAAATCCACTCCGGCACGGCTGTTCCAGATGTTTTGCACAATTCATTTCACAATAACGACTTCAGAGATTTGTTTCCCGTCGTAATTTTATTTAGTTAAAGGTTACACATGCCGCTCATCTATTGCGGCCTCTCGCTTCACGTACACAACGCTTCTCACCTTTTTCTCTCACTGGCGCTAGACGGCGGGAAAGGTCTGAACTGCTATGTTAAGGCTAAAGACATAGTCGGAATCTTCAGTTTCATAGTTTGCAAAAGCGAGAAAAAACAAACTTTCTTAAAAGTTTTCTACAATTTTCCGATCTTAACTGAGCTTCTATTAACGTTTTAAGTTAAGTTGGGGGGGGGGGGCACGTGCCCCTCTCGTCCCCCCCCCATCAACGCTACGCCTATGACCGTCGACTACTGACGAGAATCCTTAAACGAGATAGACTTGCAACTCTTCCTCAGATTGCTGCGGATTTCAATGCTGGGGCATTAACAAGTATCAGCGTGTGACCGTTATGATATGGGCTTTCAGAGTTTCAGGCACATTCGTGTACCGTTGTTTACTGCACGGTACAAAACTTTACGCCTCACCTGGGCCCGCCAACACCTCCATTGGAATGTTGATGACTGGAAACACGTTTCCTGGCCTGACGAGTCTCGTTTCCAATTACAGTCAAACCTCGCTAACTCGAACCTCGATTTCGCGAATTTTTCGATATCTAGAAGAAAAAAAATTCCCTTCAAATTCCCTATACACTCAATGTTAAAAAAACCTTGATTTGACGAATTTTTTTGGCTCATCCCTCGATAACTTGAATTTTTTCCATAAATGGAGAAGAAAAAGTTTTCTAAAAATAAAAAAATAATATAAAAAAATAATATAGAAATTTCCAAAGAATAGAACATCTATTCAAAAATTACAGTGGTAAAACCCTACATGAACTTTAAAATGGAGGGGTATATACACACGGAAGATAAAACAATGCAATCACAACTTCTCTTTGATCCCCCAAGATGGGAGTTGAAACACTTGTTTATTGTTTCCTTATGTCTTTTCAGTCAGTTGCCCTGCATATGCAGTGACTATTCATCCTTTCTTTCTTTTTTTTGTCCCTTTATTCTTCAAGGTTACTTTCTAGAGGGGTTGGGGTGGTTTTAACGAAACAGGAAATAAAGGCATGAAAAAAAAATGAGTGGGTTCCAAGAAGATTTGTAGAATTTCTTATCATTCCAACAAGGTGTGAAAGAAAAAACTGCACGTGTAAATGCATGCCTGGGCTGTCTCGCATTCAAGCTAGTGCCGCTCCTTTAAAGGCTAAAAAGTTTCCTTTCTCATTATCTTGGTTACTGCAGAAAACATAGAAATCGTTCGAAAACAACATTCGGAGAAGGTGATATCTTCTGCGAGTCATTTGTTCAAAATAGCTAACAAACGAAAATTGAATACGCTTATTATTGAAGTGAAGAAGTAAATTATCGATGACGTTGAAAAAAGTTTGAAAAAGGAAATTGCAAATGAGTTTGGGATTCCAGGCAGCACGTTGTCAACAATTTTAAAGAATAAAGCAATTATCCTAGAAAAATTCAATGACGGCTTAGGCAAGCTAAAGCAGCTCAAAACCATTGAATTTCCCCATATGGAGAAGTGCCTAGTAATATGGATTACAGATTGTAGAACTCAAAACATCCCCCTAGATGGACTTTTAATCAAAGATAAAGCTGAATCTTTTGCAAAAGAATTAGGTTATTTAAATTTCAAAGGCAGTAATGGTTTGAAAATTTGAAAAACGAAATAACATTACAATTTTGAAAATGTGTGGTGAAATTGCTAGCGTAGATGAGGAAGTTTGTGTAGAATTTAGAAAGAAAGTAAGCTTGATACTGAAAGATTACGACGAAAAAGATGTGTTCAAGGAGGATGAAGCAGGACTTTTTTTAAATGCACTCCAGACAAAACCATGTATGTAAAGGGTGAAGCATGTCATGGAGGGAAGAGGAGAAAAGAGCGCTTAACTTTATTGTTTTGCGTGAATATGAATGGAACAGAGAAGTTAAAACCGTTAATGATAGGGAAATCGAAAAAAAAAGCAGGATAAAATCTTTTCCTTTGGATTGCGAAGCTAACCGAAAAGCTTGGATGACATCTAACCTTTTTGAAAAATTGCTTTTATTCAATAATTGTACGGGGCACAGTAACATACCTAGAGTGGAAAACATAAGAATTGAATCCCTCCCCCAGAATACTACATCAAAACTTCAACTACTTGACCAGGGCATCATCCGAAGTTTCAAAGTCAAGTATCGTCATCAAGTGGTTAAAAAAATGCTGTCCGAAATTAAATAAGGTGTTTCACCATCTGGTGTAAATATTCTACAAGCTATGCGAATGGAAGACAAAGCTTGGAACATTGTGTCTTCCTCTACGATAATGAATAACTTTAAAAAGGCTTGATTCATAAAAGACCACGAAAGCACTCAGATAATTAACATCTACCATCCTGCTGAAAACTGCGCCGAAAGTGATTGAAGCCGATTAACCAAACTCATGGACCTCGATAACATGGAATTCAATGAGTCTTTCGTTGTAGCTGATGCAGTAATAGTGTGTGGTCAGTGGGAGGACAATGACATCATCGGTCAGACGAAAGCTTCTTGTGTATTATCAGGAGAAGAGGAGGAAGAAATCTGCCATTTGCAACTAAATGTAACAAACAAAGAAGCACTATTTGCAGCGGACATTTGAGGACACATGTAAAGCCATTGTGTACTTAGAAAGTGTAATTGATAAAATTTCATACTTTCCTCTAAAGCAAACAATTGGATCTTTTTTCTAATAATTTTGTAAATAGTGTTTATTAAAATAAAAAATGGATTACTTTTAAAAAAGGTATGTAAAAAAGCTTTTTTTTCTCTATTCTACTACTGATAACATGTGATTTTTCGATAATTCGAATTTTCGATATTTCGAATTTTTTTGTCTCTCCCTTCAAGTTCGAGATATCTAGGTTTGACTGTATATCGGACGAGTACGGGTATGAAGACAACCTCATGAATCCACGGAACGTACATGTCAACAGGGGACTGTTCAAACTATCGCGTATTCTAAATTCCTTTCAACCTCAATAGAGCACAGCTCCAATTTCAAAAATGAAATAACCGAATATTCTATTCTCATCAATAAACGCGCGGTAAAGTTATTTTTAAACATGAGTCAGCTTCACGCGTCTATCTCGCCACACCGCACCTGTTCAAAAAGTCTTGCGACGTTGAACACGTGTGTGACATGCGTGCGTTGAACGCGTGTATCACCCTCAAGTGTTCAACTCTAACCAATTAAAATAATTTTAGACACCTAGCGTTAAGATCACGAACCCTTGGTATAAAATTTTAAACAGCGATTTCAGCGTGCTTTTCTGTCTGCTTCCTTTGCCCTCTCCAGGTGTCGTCCTTCTGTTGCTGTTATCTTCACGCCTCTCCCCTGACCGTCCATACAATGTAATGTCCATTGATATTCAAACTCCGGCAGGTCTGGAACTAATTTGTTTTTGTTTAATCGTCAAAGTATCTGATCTATATATATATATATATATATATATATATATACACTGGTCGGCAAAACACAAAGCCGGATGATTCGGTAAACGGTGGCAGGCGCAGAATCCTACGCAGCAGCTTCTGGGGATTCGCATAAAGGCGTCGTGGTGCAATGAGAATCAAGGTGGCGATGCAAATTTCTGATTACCATGACGTGCTACGACATGTGGGAAGTTGCAATGCACTGCATGGAGGACGTATTCCTTACTGACATGTCTCTCTGGATTGCCTGTCGTTAATAATCTGCATTCTTTGTATAGTTCTGTTTCCGGGTCAATTTCGCTGAAACAACCAGTTTCAACACTTTCTGTAGCTAACTTTCTGTGTCTAAGGGCTTGTTCACATAGAAGTCCGATGCGTTGCGTTAAGGAAAAGATAACGTTGAGACGAAAATAAATCAATCATATGCTTCCAAACGATTAGCAATGAAATTTTTAACGCCTATGATTGGTTTATTTTCGTCTCAACGTCATCTTTTCCTTAACGCAACGCAACGGACTCCTATGTGAACAGGCTCTAATTCTTTTTGCGAAAGATCTTGCGTTATATTATGTCTCACATTGTATCTTTTCCTATTTATCCCACTGGACATGAAACTGCACCTGCGATTTTTTTAAACATGGCCATTTGTTCACCGTCCTTAGGTTTTGTCCACCAGTGTATATATATATATATATATATATATATATATATATATATATATATATATGTGTGTGTGTGTGTGTGTGTGTGTGTGTACAGTGTTTTTTCTAAAAACATAAGTGGGTATACGGTGCTTTCTCAAATGAAGGTGCGTATTTTTAGTACCACGTCACAAAAATCTCGCAATTAAAGAAAAAAAAACTTAAATATATATATATATATATATATACACTCATGGACAAAAAAATTATCGCACCAAGAAGGAGTCGTCAAAATGAAACGAAATTTTACATACGTAATGACTACTTTGATATAAGTAAATGATAAGAAAATCAAAGAAAAAGGATAATTTATTTCAGAGAAAAAGGCAAAAGAACGGAGTTAATACTCCGTTGGACCCCCTCTAGCGTGAATGAACGATGCGATACGATCGGGCATTGAGTCATACAAGTTCTGTATGATGTCTTGAGACATTTCGTTCCATATTTGCTGTAACCTTGCCTGTAGTTCGTTCAAACTCGTGGGATGCCCAACTCGTCGTCCCAAATGATCCCAGATATGCTCGATTGGAGACAAATCTGGGGATCGGGCAGGCCAAGGAAGGGTAGTAACAGTGCGGAGACAGTCTTGTGACACCCTTGCCGTATGAGGCCGAGCATTGTCTTGTTGAAAAATGGCTCCTGGGAGCCTTTGCATGAGTGGCAACACATGTGGTTGCAGGATTTCATGAACATACCGCTGGGCTGTCATGGTGCCACGGAATAATAATAGGGGTGACCGTGTATTGTAGGCAATGACACCCCATACCATCACACCAGATGTGGGAGCGATGTGTCGCTGTACAGCAAAGGCAGGATTGAAGCGTTCACCACGGGCTCTCCACACACGAACACGATTATCATCACTGCCGAGATTGAATCTGGATTCGTCGCTAAAGACCACCTGGTTCCATTCCGCTGCAGTCCAGTTTCCTCGTGCGCGGCAAAACTCCAAACGCAGGCGTCGACGGGTGGGCGTCAAGGGCAGCACACGTAATGGGCGCCGCGATACCAACTGTCCTTCAGCCAGACGCCTTCGTATGGTTCGAGAAGACACATAGTGAAGGTGCTACCTGTGTCTGGATGGCGGCCGGTGAAGCAGATGGCTGTACGCGTGCATTTCTTACGATGTGGCGGTCTTCTCGATGACTGGTCTGTCGAGGGCGTCCTGAGCCTGGTCTTCGTGTACATGACATCTCTCGGGTCCACTGGTCCCAACACCTCCTCACAACACAATCAGAGCGGCCTAAGTGACGAGCTACTCGCCTAGCTGACCACCGAGCTTTCATCATCCCGATGATTCTCCCCCTCTCAAACTGCGACAACTGCTTATATTGTCTTCGAACACGGCGTAATGGCATTTCTATCTCAGCTCTTCGTTTGTAAATGATTCAGCACACTCAAACAAGCTTTGGTTACCTATTTTATACTCCACAGAGTACGATGTTCAACGCCCTCTACCGGCTATACGTAATGCGCAATCACGCTGCATTTCTAATCATTTGCATATCTCCCCGACATGTACCTTCATTGCAAGTTTCGTTACGATCCCGCAATTATTTCTTGGTGCGCTAATTTTTTTGTCCATGAGTGTATATATATATATACACTGCTGGCCACCCAAATTGCAACACCAAGAAAGACAAGAGATATCACAACAAAATTTATTTTGTAGATAACATGTTGACCAAGTATCAAATGATTAAATTTATAGACTTCTGTGAAGTGTTGTTCCTGCCAAAATCAGTAGCCATAGTAGCCGCCATTGTTGGAGATAACCGCTGCCACACGCCTCGGCAATGATTCAAAGAGACTTTTTATGAGTTCTTGGGGTACAGCAGACCAAGCAGCTTGCACACGTTGCCAAAGTTCATCTGCTGTGGCAGCTGGGGATGGAATCTGGGTCAATCGTAGAGCAACCATGGACCACATGTTCTCTATCGGCGAAAGATCCGGAGAGCGAGGCGGCCAGGGAAGCAATTCAATCTGGCGATTGATTAAGAACCGTTGGACAATGCGTGCCACGTGTGGTCGCGCCTTATCCTGTGGAAATATGGCTGTGGGTAAGCCCTGAAGGTAAGTAAGGACAACTGGCTACAACACCTCGGAGATGTACCGCTGGCTGTTTAAAGTACCGGCAATGCGTACTAGAGGTGTGCGAGAGTGATATCCAATACCGCCCCATACCATAATACCCGGTGCAGGACCAGTGTGGCGGTGCATAACGCAGCTGTTCAGCATCCTCTCTTCACGGTGTCTCCAGACTCGAATGCGACCATCGTGGTGTTGCAGACAGAAGCGTGACTCGTCAGTAAAGACAATTTCATTCCATTCTGCCATCCACATCCTTCTGTCATCGCACCATTGGCGGCGGAGACGTCTGTGGTTCTGCGTCAAGGGTAGACAAAACAATGGACGTCTTGCGGACAGACCACTCTGCTGTAAACGGCGTCGAATGGTACGCGCAGACACTGGATGATGCGTTACAGACTGCATGTGCTGTGCTATGGTTCGTGATGTGACTGAGCGATACGTCACTGCCATGCGCACAATTTGCCTGTCATCACGTGAAGTGGTGCGCTGAGGTGGATGCGATCGAACACGCCGGTCCATCGTACCCTCCTGCATCCAACGATCACATATCCGCATTACAGTTGTTTGGTTTCGTCCAACACGACTACCGATTTCCCTGAAAGATAATCCTTAATCTCGGTAGGTATATGTAACAAGAAAACGCGTCTTCCTAAATTACTTTATTTTAAAGCATATTCTAACGCGTCTTCCTAAATTACTTTACTTTAAAGCATATTCTCTTGTTAATAAAGCACGACCCCTTTTCCAAAAATTGCGACCTAACAGTAAAATAAGATAATTTATATTAGCCCTGCAGATCATTAAGCAGGCATGTGAAGTATCTGAACTCAATAACATCCCCAGATATGAGTGTTCGAAGTTTATGAGATTCCGAATGTCAGCATAGTGTCAAAATTCTTGAAGAGCCCCTGAAGTTATGTCTCTATAACGTCAAAAACCCCACTTTGCAAGAACTTTATGGCCACTTATCCTACGCCCAGGGTCAACAGTTCGCGGTTTTAACAAGGGTGGGATCTAGCAGTAAAGTCCCCGATAAACTTAAGTGGACACGTGAACTCCACGAATCTAAAGTCGCCCAATTAAAAATTAAGTAGTTTAGGCCCTCTGGCGAAAATATCGCAAAACACCCATTTAATATTGTATGAACAGAAGACTTTTCTGTGTCTTCGTTTCTAACTGTTGTTGCTGTCGGACATGCTGTCCGCTCCTGTATGTAATCCGCGTTTCGTCCTGGCATGTACGCCGGACAAGTCATGTGGCCGCTGCAGCCTTCGCGATGCTTCATAATTGAATAAAAGTGTTTTCCTGAACCACACTCAGCCCGACTGCATCACTCCTCGTACCGACTGCATCTCCCAGTTCCAAATGTGATTATTATCACACACACACACACACACACACACACACACATATATATATATATATATATATATATATATATATATATGTGTGTGTGTGTGTGTGTTAGTTTATTAGTTAACGTATTTGTGTTACTTTTCTTGACATTTTCCTTTCAGTTACGCCCTTGTCTCTTCAAGATGGTGTTCGGAAATTGAAACTTAAAACGACACCTAAATAGAATTTGTTGACATAGATTGTTATAGATTATGATAAATAGAAATACTTTTGCCATTCATTTGACACTGACATTGACATAAAACACTATAGAGGCAATATAAACAGAGTCTCAGCATCACCTTTCCACCAAATTTCTTCCTTCTTTTTGAAAAGGGATTGACTAAGCCAAATATGATTGTTGTTAAGTGACGAGTTCTCTGGTTATATCTTCTTTTAAGAAAGCATGGAAAGAAAAATGTGTGCTTATAATTTGATGTTTTACTGGTTTCTTCCCTGTTGCATTAGAAATACTTTAAGACTCTTCGCGTGAAGTGTGACATGTTCGCAGGGCCCGATTATGAACGCTGGGGGCCCCTGGGCAGATGCTATTTGGGGGCCCCCTCTTACGGACATTTATAAAAATTCATACTGTTAGAAGTACTAGGTGCATACACCAAGGTGGTTTTTGGGCCCCCTAGCATCAGGGGGCCCTGGGCAAAGTCCCGATTTGCCCATGCGATAAAAAGGCCCTGCATGTTCGTATACGTATGCGTTCTCCGCAAATTTTGAAGACGCACAGCGTTTTCTTTTCTGGAGACGTTACCTCAGTCATCACAAAGTTGTCCCTGGTTGTGGGATTTTGTCAGCTTAAGTAAAACATCTCTCGCATCCTTGGATCTTTCACAACGTTCTGCAAATTCTTATCTCAATCTACGTATTGAGTTCAATTGTTGGGGAAATAACTCAAGATTAAAACAATATGACAAAAAGTTTAACTCCTGTTTGCAGCAAATAAATAAAAATAAATAGGATGATGTGTTTAAGAAACGCTCTTTTACGCCAAATTATATTGATGTTCTCTAAACTAGGCTCATTTACAAGATTTGTAGAAATTAGTTTATTTCCCTACTTTCAGGGAACTTTCTTAGATCTTGGAACATTACATAGGAGATGTTTTACTAAACAGATTCATGGAAATAGCAGTGATTAGAGTAGCAGTTTGTTCCTACGTTCCCACAATTCCATCTTGCTATATGGGTTCATCCCCATCTAACTATGCATTTTTGTTATTTAAATTTATTTCTGATGTTGTCGTCTGCTCATAGAAATGGCTGTTTATTTTCCTGCTGGACATTGGGAAAGAGCGGCAGACACTTGTCATATTATAAGAGCAGATGAAAAAGATGGTTATACAGTAAGAATTTATTATCTAATAAGTTTTTATTAACTGTTTTGTTTTAGTTTCGTTTCAACGGGTATGGGAATGAAATTTTTTATTTTTATCTTTTTATCGTAAGTAAATTTAATAACTTGTAATACTGTAGGGATGTAGGTAACTTGTTCTTTTCGTTTTAATAAATAATGCTTCATTCTTACCTAATTAAAAGTTGTCATTAATCCAGTATAATCACTGCGCGTTTAACACGCTCCAACGATATTTTTGTTGATTGACATGAATTAAATCATCACTGATTTCATTTTATTCAAATTTTATGGGGAAGATTATAGAGATTTAAGGATTTTTATGTTTTAACTCATAGTATATTAGCATATAAATACATTAGGGCAATCACTAGACAGCTGGGTCATACATTTGTATTTTTTAAAATCTTGACATTAAGTAAAGACATGGACATTCAAAGTTTGCCACTCCTCATAAGCGTTCAGTTTATAATGTATGATATGTAAAATAAGTCAATTGATTATTTCTGCAATTACACAAGAGAGATGCATATTAAAAATAGTAATTTTTCGCATTTATTTTTAAAAGGCCTACAGAGGGTGTTGAACATTGTTATATATGCTTACTGTCAAAGAGCTGCAACTCATTAGAGGATTTTTTGATTAAAGGCTATGTAATCAATGAATTACAAGGAAAAGATTACATTAGTTATTCACCTTACAGAATTGTGCTTCGTGAAATATTTTTTCTCTAGTGAATATCTAATGAATGATGCAAAATTTTGAGAGGATTTTACTTAATGAAAATGAGGTCTTAAGTTATGATTCAGCTTTCCCTCTCTTTTTTGCTGTTTTTGGCATTTTTTATGTATTTCTTCATGAGAAAATATTGATTTGCAGCAGGAAAAAAAATGTTTATTGATTATTGAAGAGAAGAAACTGACTTCACAGTTAAAACATATCATGAGAATGAGTGTTATCACTGTACATTATTTAATTTCACACGAAAGTAGTATAATTTCAAATGGGTTTGATTTATGAAGGGAAACCAAAAGAGGGTAAAGTATCATATTGCTGACAACCATAAAGACATAATTGTAATTCAACACAATCTTTCTTAAAGCAAAAATTTGCCAAAATGGCAATACAGTGAAGTTGAGTTTAGGTAAGGAAAACACGTGGCCAGAAAGCATAAGGGGCTGCTGACAGTAATCTGGGCTTGAATTAAAAATAGGGTACCCCTTGATGACATTGCAGAAAAGTTGTTAATCTAGTGTGGTGAGAAATGCTGAAGCTTTTCACAACAGTGACATGCATGCACTATTACTTTTATTCCATTCTCATAACCTTACTGCCTATCTTAAAAATTTGTTTTGCTTCATTTGCATAGTTTTACATGGTCCTCTTCATGATAGTTTTCTGTTTGGATACAGTATGAGTGGCATGCTAATTTAAAGTTTTTTTTTCTTCATAATTTGTAATGTTAAGGTAAGAGAGAGGGTCTTGAGCAATGTATGAATGAAGGATAGCATCATGCTAGGACTGTCCTGTATAAAAAAAAATGATATGAAACTTGTGGATTGCAAGGACAGAATAGATGAATATTGATGGGTGTGTCATAAGAAAGGAGTGTTTGAACATTAAATTAAGCGGTGTGTTAGGAGTGGTTTGTATTTGAGAAAAGCAAGTAGAATATAT
This sequence comes from Dolomedes plantarius, assembly GCA_907164885.2. Lineage (NCBI taxonomy): Eukaryota > Metazoa > Arthropoda > Arachnida > Araneae > Dolomedidae > Dolomedes > Dolomedes plantarius. The sequence goes on along the minus strand of OU015494.1, from coordinate 68,440,784 downwards.
GTGCTATTTTATGTTATATATATTTATGGGTGTACATATTTTACATATTTATGGTGAAAGCTGTTTCTTGCCGCATTAGCTTGATAGCTGACTTTTTAAATATACTACCAGATGGAGAAAATAAAATTGTAGAAGTCGATGTAAGCTTATTTACTAAGCAAAAGAACCATTCTGAGAGGTTGTTACCAGAATAATGGGTTATCAGTGGTAATTGTCATTAAAAAAATGAATGTTTCTTAAAGGCGGTTAAAAACTGGAATGCAAAATCTTTAATACAAGTGATTAAAGACAATGTGGCAGAGAACAGAATAACATTTATGGATTGCTTGAGAGTTTATTATCACAATAGTTAAAGGAAGTTGAATAAACTGATCAGACAGTTAATGACAAATGCAATTTTGTTGATGCTGCTATGAAGAGGCGCACTTTAAACATTGAACGGTTACTGGGCTTTGCCAAGTAGCATAACAGAAAACAATGTGGTACTGTTAGACAACTCTTAGATGCATATTTAAAGGAGTTTATTTGGCGAAATAACTTGAAAGAAGAAAATCCCTTTGATGCAATTATGGTTGCAATAGGATTGTGTTTCCCCATAGAAAATAAGTGTTTTATGAAACTTTATTTATTTACCCTCGTTTTCCATATTTTATCTTTTTATTTACATCATGCAATTTCTTTGAAGTTTTTGTGGCAAAATGTAAGTTTTCTTGCTACTTGGTGTTGATTTTTTGTTGCCAAGAAAATGTGACTTGAGATAACCAAAAAGTACGTATTATAGTTTATCTTTTGTCTGTATTGTAATAAATAGTATTTAAACTTTAGAATTATTTTCTCCTTCTTAAAGTAAAAATAAAGGCATTCTAAAGATTACAAAAATATTTGTATTTGTGTGTGTCAAATGTATATTAATACAAGTATAAAAATATTAAATTAGTCTGAAAGTGCTTTCAGCTCTGAACAATAATATGCAACTAAATTTTTAAGGCTCTTGAATCAAATGTTGAGTTTAAGAAAGCAGAATAGATCTGGAAGAGGTTTAATTAACTGATCAAGAGCACCACTAAATAAGTTTAATAATAGTATTTTCTCCTAAAACATTTAGTTATTTCCAATATTTTAAAAATTTTGTTTATAGTTCAAAATTATATTAGTTTAATATTGTATGAATGATAAAAAATATAGATTTTTAACTAAGATTAGTTTTTAGAAGAAAAAAAGAGAATTTGTCAAATAATTTTTTCCAAAGCAACTGCTTTAAATCATTGTTTAAATTATGATTAATACTATTTTTTATTTATCTAAATCCTGTATTAACTCTGGTAGGGATATAACTTTTGTGTATACTGTAGCAACAAGATAGAGCAGTAAAATAGCTTCACTAATACAATATCTATGCTATTGTGATATTAATTAGTTTAATGTTATAAATTATTTTATTGTCTTTTGTTATACAGATGCTGTTCACACATTTTTTAGACAATGTATATTGTATTCACAAAACTAAATTACATAAAATTCTTGTGTTTTAAATGTTCTATTTCCCTTATTCTGAACTATCTTTCGACACCACAATTTCCAGGATAATAATGCCTTTTGAAGTGTCAGAAGAGGTATTCTATCCCATTCCTCCTGAACAGCTTTCCAGAGTCCTTTAAGGGTTTTGGGACGACGTTTGGATAATGCAGATTTTAAAAGTCCGAAAGCACAAAAATCCATAGGTGATACATCGGGAGATTTAGTAGGGATATCAGTGAAGGGTATGGCCTTGATACCAGTTTTTTGTTCCATTTCTTTTAGGAAATTTACAGTGGATTTTGATGTGTGACTGCTAGCTTTGTCCTGATGGAGTCTCACAGATTGATGGCACTGTGGGTAAAGCGATGGTATTTCATTCAGAAAAATTGGCGATAAAATATGTTCCTGATAGTATTTGGAGTCAATCTTGACATTTTTTCCCACTCTCTTTATTTTTAACTTGCCATTATCAGAAAAACCAGCAACAATCATGAATCCCTTAGAAAAACTTTCTTTCGATTCTTTGAACCATGTACTTAAATTTTTTTCTCCCCTTTTATGATAATAAATGGCTCTTTTTTTTGTTGCAATCATTTAAATACACCCATGATTCATCTATTGTGACAATTATTTTCCATTTTTCTTTGGATAAGTGTTTCTCATATAGAATTCTGCAGCGTGTCCTGCGTTCAGCGATATGATTTGGAAGAAAATTATGCACATTGCATTTTTTCGCTTTCTTAAGATTTAAATCAACGTTTATCATTTTGTTTACAGTGGACACCAAGCATTTTAATGATTTTGCAACTGTCCTTTGACTAGGGGGATTTTCTTTTAACATTAAACAACGTAGCTTTGCAATAGTCGAAGATGTCCGTTTTTTCCTTGGATACTTGTTTGGAATTTTTGTCCTACTTGAGGCTCCACGTTTTTTTCCTTTCTTGTTGACGATATTACCAATCGACGCTTTAGATATCACAAAACCATGACTCTCACATCGTTTTTGGATAACGAAGTATGCATATTTCTCTTCGGAAAGAGTATAAATGTAGCCTTCGAACCACTGCTTTGTTAAAAACGCCATTTTGAATAAAAACAAAACTTTCAAGCCGTAGACGGTAATTTTTACTTTTAAAAACATAGTACAATTGCAATTATTTCTTTTGCAGGAAGGTATTTTTTATTACCGATTACCAAAATCGTCTAAAAAATGTGCGAACAGCCTCTGTATTACTTCTAGATTCTTGTTATATTTGTGCGTAAATCAAGGGAGTTTTTTTTTTCAGAGATATGTTATTGAAGTGCATGTTCCACCATATAAATGGTATGTAATACGTAGATACAGACAATTTGTTGAACTTCACGAAAAGGTAATTGTTGATTCATATCTTTATTATAGATATTTTTGAAGTATTACCATAATGTTAGAAACTTATTTGAAAAATTATAATCAAAGTTTTGTAATGCTTTTTCTTTTTATCTATGACAGATAGTTAAAAGTTATTCTCTGGATAAAAATTTACTTCCTCCGAAGAAGGTGTTTGGAAATAGGTCAGAGACTTTTATACATGAACGTCAGAAAGCATTAGAATTATATCTCCAGACTGTTATACATCAGTTTAGTCTTCTGCCAGAACCATTTGCTAAATTTTTAGATTTCCATAAATATGTAAGTGTATTTTAGAATACAATAAAATATATACACTTTTTTGTTTCTTTATTTTATTTATGTAAATTAAGGATAATTAATTTTTTCTAAATTAATGAACATTTCTTTTAAAATTACTAGCTGCTGCGCGACCAGCATGGTCGCTTTCAGTTCCTTTGCAAAACAACTCAACTGAAAGTAACATATGTAAGGAGTGTTACCATCACCTGTCATCATAAATATACGTTGTTAGGGGGTATTCTCTATAAGGCTGATTCTAAAACATCGGGATTAAAAAATGTGAATTTCCATTACTTCAGAACAGATTTGAAGATAAGACTGAGAAACCTGACACCGATGATTTTAAAATTGACATCCCTCTCTGTATGTACTATTTTTGAAAATTAAGATATCTACACACTTTATCATTACATCGCATAAGAAATTGTTGGGGAAATTTTTTTTCACTTAAAAAATAGTAAAAATTCAGCAAGTACTAAAATTTAGTGTGGAATACATCACTTTCTATATGTAATATTGTTCACAATTCAGATATCTCCACTTAATCATATCAAATAATAAATTGTTGGGAAAATTTCTTCACTTAGCATTCCCGATTTCAATGCGTAAATCCATGTTGACACGCGATTTGGAAATTGCAGTTGTCCGCTAATGGTTACATCTGGTAATTGCAGCCGTTGCCATTCGGAGTGTACAAATATCGTCGATTTTTGTGCCGCATACCTACGCGTTTTATATATAAAGATCATTACATACCTATAGGTTTATTGAAATTACCCTTAATATACTTATTTTTGGATCTTAAATGATTAATATCTCTACTAAAATTTTGATAAGTATTTAAAAAAGACTATTTTATATCGATAATTTGTCAAGAATTGTCAGAAATTATGTTGACTTTAGTTTTTTTTTCTTTAGCAGAAACTCCTGCTGCTAGTATGTATATGTGTATGTTTTGCACTTTGTCTAAAAAATATCTTACAACATACATATATTGATTATTGAGTTTATGAAGTTTGCATGGTCTAAAACCATATGGAGGAAGTCTGTGCTCCAAATAACCTAACATTCAAATAAAGACAATGCTAACATTAAAAATATAAATACTTAAACCTTTTAATTTTACTCATAGCATATGGTTATATAGAGCATTGGGATCCTTATGTATCCTTCCTATGTTCATTTTTCTCGTGTTCTGTATTGCCTTGGGGTTATTAATTATGCAACATCTCTTCAGAGACTTAATGTGTTCTTTCTAATTTCTTATATAGTATGTTAGTAAGTTACCACTCTAACAAATCAAACTTTTGTGTTCTTCATTATTTATCTGTGGTTTGAAGCCTCATGATCTGTAATTCCTGTGTATTATATATATATATATATATATATATATATATATATATATATATATATATATATATATATATATATATTTATATATATATATATAAAATATTTTTATTAATACCTTATGTTATAATATGAAATACTATTTACCAAGTTTTGTTTCCTTTCTTCATTGAAATTCCAGTACTGCTTTCCCCAGAAATCATTTCTGGTGCTTAACTAATTAAGCTTGACACATGTATAAGATATTTCATTAATCTATTTATTGTTATATCCTTTTACAGCTTTATTTTGTTAACATATTACTGTTTATGGAAGTTTATTCTTGAATATATTATCTATATATAAAAAAGTTCCGTATCTGACTGACTGACTGACAGACAATGCACAGACCAAACCGCTGGACATAAAGGGCTGAAATTTTGCATGGCAATTCTTATAGTGTAGGGGTGCACTAAGAGAGATTTTTGAAAAATTCTTCATAGATTTTTTTAAATTAAATTTTTAAGGTGTTTTTGTAATATTCTTTAAACTTTTCATTTAAAATAATAATCCGAGGGTTATAAAATGTATATCACAAGAAAGATCATAAAAATTCCTTTAAAATTAAATCTTTCTTGAATCTTTACCTCCATTTTCTGATTTTTGGTAAATTTTTAAAGATTAATTTTTTGAATTTAATTTATTAAATGCTGATCACGTAATTTCTTTTTCTGGTACTTTAAATAAATTTATCGTGACGTCCATAACAATGAAATAGACAAAAAAATATTTTTTCTCTTGCTAATGCTGCAGACTATTGGACATTATCCATAAAAATATTAAAATACAGTAAAAGAAATGTTCCTCAAACTGTACTATATTAACTGTACTATATTCTTTAGTATGTTCTATTAGATTAATTTGAATATTTTCTTCTACATTATTTTGTCTATAAAAATATATTTTTCCATTTTTTTCCAATACATTGATTGTTGTATTTATTATAAATGTATTTATACATATTTTTGACATTAATTGCATACATTGACCATTGTATTTAATTTAAATATACTCCGTAGTGAAGTACGAGTTTTCAGCTAGTTAATGTATATTACAGCAGCATTGTGAATGAAGTATGTGTAAATTTCTCATATGAGAGAATGCTGCTTACTCAAACTTGATGGCATAATATAAAAATGTTAAATTTTTCAAAATATTTTTATGTAGATTTATGTTAATATATATATATATATATATATATATATATATATATATATATATATGTTCTGTTGTTCATATATTGTTATTCATCTACTGGAAAATTAATTTTTTAGGAAATTCGGGGCATTACTGCTACTCTTGCTGAAACATTTTTTAGTCAAGGTATTAATTTTTAAGAATTCATTTTTATTTTTAATATTGTGTTAATTTACTAAATGGAAAAAACATTTTTGTAATTAAAAAATATTGAATTATTCTCTCTCTTTTTTTTTTTTTTTTAAGATTAGACATAGCATATTTCTCTGCATGTAACTCATTAGAGAAGTGTTGTAATTTAAAAAAAAAATATTACCTTTAATATGGACTAAATTTTTAATGATTCATCACTAAAGGGGGGGGGGGAAGAAGCAGAGGACTAAAATTTAGGGATTGAGTTCTTAACTTAACTCTGTTTGGATATTTAGAACAATTTTTTGTACAGTGAAAACTGCATGGATTTGCTGTCTAATTGAATCTTAATATTTGAATGTTATGATCGTGTATCACACAGTATAGCAGTCTTCAAAAGTAGTTTTGATGAAGAACTGTGAAATATTATCAGTAAAATTTAAAAGGTGTTGATCTTACGCAACTGGACATTTTTTTAATTCTGATCAAATCATATCTTCCCTCTTTATCACCGATTTATTTAGACTTGTTTTTCCCCTTTTTCTTAATTAGAACATTTTAAGTTATTATTAGTTTTAACTAATGGTTTTAATGTGCTAATTAGACAATAATGAATAACAATTATCCGAATAATGAGCATCTCATATTGAATGCATCGTTAGAAGTTGTGCTTATTTTTCTCACTTGAGAGGTAAACTTCCATAATTATAGATGTAAAAACTATCACTGTGACAGCAAAACTTCAAATTTGTGAAGTGCTTCTGAGTTATTTATTATTAAAAATTAAAGTTCTTCATTAGATTTTGTTTTACTGTATGATCAATAGAAATGTGATTGATTGAGAGTGTTATGGTCATTTTTTGCTATGAGGGCTAATTAGACCAAGATCTATTGCTTGAAGCCAATTCCTAACAGCTACAGACATCCCTGCCAACAGTGGGACTCGAACCCACAGACTCTGGTACCAAATGCCAGTGCCCTAGCCATTTGGCCATTGTCTGTCTAATACAGTGGTTCTCAACTGGTGGTCCGTGAGAGCCTCAGGAGTGGTCCGTACCACATATAAAATAGTTGCCAAATTAATGGGGATTTTGAAAGCAATGTTCATTGAACTAGATAGGCCGAATATATCCGATGACTATTAGGTGCTAAATAAAAATTTCTGAAAAGTTTAACAATTATTTTGTTATTAGAATATGATACAAAATAATTTTCATACTCTCGGAAGGTCTGTTCCCCTCAAGTTGGTGGGGATGATGGTGGTGGTCTGCACATGGTTCAATATCTGGCTTAGTGGTCTGCAGACTTTGACGGGTTGGGAACCACTGGTCTAATAGAATTGCAATGATGGATTTTTTTAAAGCATAGACATTGAGAGCACATATTGAGTCAGGGATAAATATTCTAACTAGTCTCCTTGGTCTTATACCAGGTCTGTGTATTGAGGTTGAAGGAATCTTACTCCCTCTCCCTTTCTAGTCTTATGTGACATTAAAAAAAAATGTAGTACATTAATTTTTTAAGTAGCAAATGATTTATTTCATTTAAATCCAGATACTGTTATAAGAACAAAATTTATAGAAGAGGTAAAAAACAAAGTCAACCAAATACTATAGCAATAAAGTATTGAATGTCTCGGATAGTACTAAATAATAAGAGACATGATTACCTTCAATATTATTTCTGAAATGATAACATCTTGTTTCTCATTTGCAGATTCAAATTTTACTTATAAAGAGTAATAGATTTCATCTGTCCATTGCATGAGAATTTTTAACTTTGGAGCATAAATGGAAAAAATATTGAATGTGCATACAGTATTACAGAATAAAAAGATACATTGTATTATCTAAATTTCTGTCACCTAAATGCTTACTAGGTACAAAAGTTCTGGATTGTTTTCCTAAAATATACTCTTACTTTTACTAAATTTGACATTTGTAGATTTTATTCATACAATAAAATTTTGCAGAAAATTATTTTATTTCTCTTTTCTGTCCAATATACTAGTATTATATTTTATAACTGATTCATTAACTACATTTTCAAGTTTCATAATAAGATGCTTCTGATGTGAGGAATCATTTCCATTGCAATTTTCAAGTAATATATATGTAAACTAGGTGTTAAAATAGCTGCACTAGCCAAATTCTCTTTTAAATTAATTTAAGACTTTTGTGCATGACTAGCAGTTTTATATCTTTTCTGTTTAATGGATTTGTTAAGCTCTTAAAACTAATATTTATTGTTTTTTGTATTAGATTTCTTTTACTATTTTTTTTAACTCAAAAATTCCCCTTCCCCCCCTTGAATTGATGATAAATAGGGATACGTAAATTTCGCATAAAAAATATCGAAATTTCGCAACAAAAAAATACAATATATAAAATTTCACATTTATTGACACAAAAAAAATTCAAAACTTCATGTTTATTAAAAAAGATTACAAATTTACTTACTTTGATAGGTAAGTATCAAATTTCTTAGTTAAAAGCTAACATTGTAGTAGTCTCCACATTATGTTACTTAAGTATTTTCCTTCTGTCATTAATAACTATGTTGTACATACTAAAATATCTAAGCATCTACTCTGTTAATGGGACTACAGAAGCTTTGTATAGCTGCTGCCTTTGCAAAGTTAAGGTAGCATTTCGTTGCAATTAAAATCTGTATAACATCAACAGAAGTCTCTTGATTGACTACTTAAGTAGCTGAAGTACCCTTGACTTTGGCTCTGAAGAGATGTCTTAAATCTACTAAATTGTTCCATAAAACTTGATGGTTGATTTTTACAGTTAGATTTTTTAGGTTCGATTCCTGTACGAACAAACTGTCCAGTTGACATTCGAAGCAAATCCAAAGGAGAGTGAGTTTTCCGAGTTATAGACCTTGGATGGTCTTAATTAAACTATTATGTTAATTAATTATTACTGTTATTGCCTAATTTTGCTTAAAATGCTGTTTATCACCGAATTTTTGCCAAAAAGTAGTAAAGAAATAATCTTTTAATTTATTTGCTCACATTGGCAAATTTTGCATGTATTTGCATCTATTTTGTAAATATGAAAATTACGTATCCCAAATGATGAATAGTGATTATCAGTCTGAAAAGTCTTAATGTTATGCATTAAAACATGATTTTAAAAGTTTATAATAATCTTGTATAAAGAATTACCTTTTTTTAACAAATTTCATGATATTTGTTTAGGTGATTTAATTATATATAAAATGAAAGCGTATGAGTTTTCTCCCATGCAGCTTCATGCAATTGATGAGCGGTTAAAACTGACTGAACCTACATGTTGTAAGTTACTTAGAAATTCTTTTGCTTTTCTTATAATTAATGCATTTTAAGAATTTTTATTAGTAAGTTTTATATACTTTTACTGTTAAATGCTGTAAAGTTTTTGGGAAAATCTAATAGCATTACGTTACTAATTAAAGTATTTATTGATATCTAAACTGTTTTGTGAATTTTATGTTGACATTCAGATCACTAGCTTGCTGCCTTTGCTAACTGGGCCACCGCACTGCATATGCTATTTGCATTAGTTGATTTGCTTATGTAACCTAAATCTGAATTTTGACTTCAATTATTCACCTGATCTCTTCATAAAATGTGATAGACTGCTTCCTAAATATAAATCAAATTAATTTTACCACACACACACATATATATAATATGTACTTGCATAGTAAGGTGCAGATTTATTACTTTTCCATGTAAGAAGAAAAATATAAAAAGTTGAAACAACTTCTTCTCTGTCAGAAACAACTTCTAATCTCTGTCAGCAACTTTTATATTATTATACTTTTGCTTGTGTTGAAAAAGGTTATTTTGATTCCATATGTAGTGCTTTAGATCAGCGGTTCTCAACTGGAGACAATAAGGCACCCTGAGAGGTCCTAGGATATTCTAAGGGGCCCACAGGTGAAAATCATGTCAGTGGGAGGTCATGGCACAAGACTAGGGGGTCACAGAGGGCAGCAAAGTTCATCATATGGTTATTATACAGATGTTGATATGCAGGTGTTGAATGTGCTTACTTTTCTTATTTGTTAGTAGTTAGTGATGAACGAAAGATGATGAAATAATTGTATATGTGGATAATTTGAAGCAGCTTTATCGTGATATGGAGATTCATTGCCACCATCAGCTGGACATAGATATTGTAGACCAGATAGCTGATCCTTCTGCTGTGAATGCTCCCAACATTGATGTTTCTTTAAAAGAAGCACTCTTAGAACTGCAGAATGACATAACAGTCAAAATAACTTTCAGTCAAGAAAAGCACCATTTTCAGATAAAGAGTACTGTATCAAAAAATTTTCCACAGCTTTAGGATAAAGAAAAATTGCTTTTCATGGCATTTCCTACTTCTGATTTGGTTGAACTAGATTTCAGCCAGGTGAGTTATTTATTCAGCCAAACATGAAATCACTCTAATATAAAGTACAGAAGTGATCTTCTGTCATCCCTCACAACAATAGATCCAGATATAAAAAAAGTTTATATTTGGTCATCAAATGCAAGGGTCACACTGATTGAGAAATACTTAAAGTGTGAATTTTTATGTGATTGTATTTTGTATAAATTATAAAAATTATAAATAAAACATTTTAGAGTTTAACCTCCTCCCCCCTCCCGTGCTTTAATAGAGATACCTTGTGTAGGGCAGGGGGAGGGGACACAGGAAAAAAAGAATGTCAAAAGGGGGTCATGGTCAGAAAAAGGTTGTGAAACTGCTCTAGATTATAAATTTTTGTTAATAACATTAGTGTTATGTTATAGAGTTTCAAAAGATGATAAATTTTGGTGAATGAAATATAGTAAAAGAATATTAAATCACTTCACAATTTTTTTTTTTTGCCTTAATATTTGCTAACCAGTATAGAAAAATATATTACTACAATAGATAGAGAGAGAATATGCAAGTCAAGTTCCTCTGTAATAGAGAGTGTAACATAGGGATTGCATTTCCCTCCTACTTTCCTGTGAAGTCAAGTTCATTATATTTTTTCAGTAATCACCTACTTTTAAAATGGATTTATTTTGTTTTTATCTTGTATATGCTATTTGTGTTGTTGTTGCGGCTTATGCCCCTTGATTGACAGTATATCAGATCAAGTCTGTAAAGGCGGTTGAGCAGAATGGTGTAGCTCTGGTTTTGAATAGCACACAAGGGTTGGAGTCTAACTTGGCTAAAGGACCAGCCCTATAATTTTGAACCGAGTCAAGTGATGAGACCGATACACTTGACCCCACACCTCCAGAGGTAAATTTTGAGAACTTGGAGGACATTGCAGCTACAACAGATTTTTCATGCACCAGCCACTATTAGTGTACATGGTGGTGGATTTGTCAGTGACTGACATCAAACCAGAGACGTTCAGATCTTTAGCTTGCTGCCTTTGCCAACTAGACCACTGTACCACATATGCTATTTGTATTAGCTGATTTGCTTATGTGACCTAAATCTGAATTTTGTCTTCAATTGTGCACCTGATCTCTTCATAAAATGTGATAGACTGCTTCCTGAATATGAATGAAATTTATTTTACTTTGCACACACACGCATATATATATATATATATATATATATATATACAGTCAAACCCCGTTATAGCGAACCTGGTATATAACGAACAAAAATTTTGGTCCCGCCGTTTTCCTATTGTATTTAATGCTAATTTATCCTTTTATAGCGAACCTTCAAAATTTTAAGAATCAGCCATAACGAACATTTTTTTCAACTGAATTTTTTTTTAATTTTTAAACTTTCTAAGAGTGTTGAAGATAAACAAATGTTGAAGAAGCAAAGAATGTTGAAGAGGAAGATGATGAAGATTTATGTATCGCGATGTGGATGGAAAAGCACAAAATTTCATCATTCTCAGATTGTGACATGCTATTGTTCGAAGCATGTGATGATGAAGTCATTACATGTGAAAATTCGACTGATGAATACATTGTAGAAGAAATTAAAATGAATCATTCTGAAATCGAAGATTCTGAAGCTGATGAAGAAGAGCACATAAATGACGAAATCCCCACCATTTTAGATGCTACAGCAGCGATGAGTGTCATTAATAAGCTTTTGTCGACACAATCAGCGGAAGAAAGCGTGTTGGGGTCATTCTATGTATTAGACAAAGAAATTCATAAAATGTTTTTGAAATCGGCATCACGTTAGCAGAAGATAACCGATCATTTCTGCATCAAAACAGTGAGCAACTCTTAAAGATAAAATCTATTTATTTCCATTTGTCTTCATTTTTAGTTAATTTAATTAGTATTGTCAGTTTAATGTAATCGATTTTAGTGAATATAATTCATTAATGATCATTTTTAATAGATTTTATCATTTTTTCAATACAGCATTATTGAATATACATAGCAACTAATCAGTTATGTATTTTGTGAACTCTAACATATTTCTTAATGGTTCGGATATAACGAACCACCAGATATAGCGAACAAAACTTTTGGTCCCTTGAAGTTCGTTATAACGGGGTTCGACTGTGTATATATATATATATATATATATATATATATATATATGTACTTGCGTAGTAAGGTGCAGATTTATTACTTTTCCATCTAAGAAGAAAAATATAAAAAGTTGAAACAACTTCTCTTATACTCTGTCAGAAATTTTTATATTCTTATACTTTTGCTTCTGTTGAAAAAAGTTATTTTGATTTCTTCCAAAATCCATATTAAACAACAAAATACTGGCAAATAACTGGAGTAATTATTTTTTGTAAGTTTAATTTTTAATCTTTTCTCACTTTTACTCCCCTCCCCTCTATTTCTGCATTTCCCCCAATGAATTTTTCCCGATTGGAATGTAAGTCATTGATAAAATTTGCTTCTTTTCAGTATATATAAATAGTGCTCTTCACTTTAGACTGGCATAGGAAAATTTCACTTCTCTGAATATCAATGTATGTTCTATGTTAAAATTTTTTCTAGAATGATACAAGATTTTTGTAAATAAACAGTCCTTTTGTATCCATAATTTCTCTCTGCTGTGCTTTTCATTTCTTCTGGAATAACAAAGGTCTACTCTTTATAGCTGAATTTAACATTTTTATGTACTATGACATTTTCAAATTCTTTTGTCAAAATCAAGTAGTTTATATCAAGTTTAGTGATGAAGTAAATAAACCATTAAAATAGATTTTTTATATTTTTTGTCTTTTTAAAAAATAAATCCTTTGCATTTCACATTTCATAAATTTATTTCTTTATTAATTGGTATTTTTATAGTGCTGTCTATTTAAAGGTTAGCCAAATACCCAGAAATTTTTGCTTGTAATTTAAAGTATTAACTTATGTGTATTCATTTTCATTTATAGATTCAAACAACCCTAAACAAGATATTGCACATTTAGTGGAATTCATCACACAGTTACAGCATTTAAAAATTATGGGAAGTAATGAATACTTTGAAGATAGTAATATAATTCCTAATTCTTTTTCGTATGACCTCACTTTGTTTAAATACTTGGAAGTATTAGAAGTAAGTATAAAGACAAATCTTTAAAGTAGTATCTTAGCAATTCTTTGTATTCATTTATTAATATGCTTGAGTGAAATGCTTAATGATTGTATACAGTCTTGCCCTTATGAAATATCTAGGCATTTTATAAGTATAGAATGAAAATATTGAGAATCTTTGAGAGTGGAAGGAGGAAGATACAAAATAATCAAACCTTTATTCATGGAGTATTATTGCACAATATATTGAGTAATTTTGATGTAAAGACATCATGATTAAATACCATATAAGTCCTATTTATGTTCATCTGACTTCTGGAAAAGAAAGTTACATATCTCAGTGAGATGTAAATGTTATTGTCCAGTGAAAATTCAAAATAATTACAAGTTTGCAGTAGCAGGATGGTGTGCCATGTAAGGTGACTAAGAGATAGCTTAAATACTGAAGCATTGAAAATATATAGATTAATAACATATCTGCTATTCTGCACAGAATGGTATCAACGAGCTTAAGATGACCTCTAGATACTATTCCAGCTCAACTTTTTATAACATAGGGTTTTATGTGCATTTAATTATCTATATGTGTAAAGAGACTGATTTAAATGTTACTGTTCATGCTAATGGCTTTGTTCACAATTGCCAAATGTGCATTTGAGTGCCCCCTATAATTAGAACAAGTCAGTTACTCTCGCACTCGCACATCGTATGGTCGATGTTTCATGTATGACTTTGGTTTATACATCAGCATTATAGATAATGTGTTTAAGTTAATAAAATTATTATACCAATTCGTATGTCATATGGTGGACAATAGTTTTGATACGATTTATTAGTTTACAGTCCAATTTAATCAACGATTTTGGGACCAGTTCCATGTATTACATTTGGTTCATACAGTTACAAATGTGTGTTTAGCTATAAACTCAATTCACTGTCTAAACCATTAATTTATACAATGTTATCCTTATCACTATAAAATACGAAGAGGGCTGAAAAAAATGGGGTGTTTGTATTTCCCCAAGATAGTTTTGTTTTTCAGTATCAGCTAATTTTTAGAGATTTTGAGATTTGGTATTATGTATTACATTAATTTATTGAATGTAGTACTAATTTTGACTTTCTGAAATTCATTCCATTTTAGCTTTTTCATTTTTGTTATTAAGTACTTTTTTTTATTCCAAAAGATAGTAACAATATTGATCAAGTGAGGATGAATAAGACATTTTTGCTGTATGGTTTAAAAATTTTAAACTCAAATTTCTAAATTCATTGTTTTCCTTTATTTCTTATCTTTAATATTATTCTTTATACATATTTTGTTTCAGATAAATGGATGTAATTTAGAGGACACTGTGATTTGTATTGATGCATTACGAAAAAGACTGAAATCCCTCATTATAAATGATTCTTTGAAGGAAATATCCACATTCCTATTGTATGGAATTTTACATTGGTCTCCAAGTAGTAGTCCTGTTGAAAACTGGCCTGTGTGGGAGTGTGTAACATCTGCAAATTTCAGGAATAATTCTTTAAAAAGGATCGATCCATCCATTGTAAGAATGAGTTCAACAATATCTTTAGATTTTAATAATTGTTGCATTAAATCTTGTTTCTTGTATACTTTTCATTTTCTTTTTAGAAATTGCTGACATCAGTAACGCATCTGGATTTAAGTCACAATGAAATTCAGGTTATTGAAAATCTTGAAACATTATCAGATCTTTCAAATTTAATTTTATCGAACAATAAAATTGAAAATTTAGATTCTCTTCATACTCGCCTTGGAAACATTCATACATTGCATCTTTCATCAAATAAAATTAAGACATTACAAGGTAAAATTCTCTTGTTTTACTATACTTTCAATTACCTTTCCATGCTTATACAGGATGTCCGGGCTAAAGGTATCCAAAAGTCATGACTTATTTTTACAGAACTACCCATTAGAATATAAATTTTTTTATTTAAGTAGAAAGAGCATCTTACCAAGTTTTAATATCAATCATAGATTTCTATCATAGTATCATAGATTTCGATGTGTGCACCTTTTGTAACATGACTAGCGTCTAAATGGTAATCCCATTCTCTCCAAATGTTTCATAGTATATCAGGCATTATTAGACTTTTTTGCTTGGGAATTCATTAAATCCATTCTGTCTAAACAAAAAATTGAAACTGTGGGTGAGTTGAAGCGTGTCATTCAAGCAATTCGTCTAATAACTCCTGTTATGCTATGAAACACTTGGAGAGAACTGGAGATTACCATTTAGACATTTGTCATGCTACAAAAGGTGCACATATTGAAATCTATGATACTATGATTGAAATCTATGATTGATATTAAAACTTGTTCTTTCTGTTTAAATAAATTTGAGTGATGTGAGATGTTCTTTCTATTTAAATAAATTTTTAAAAATTCTAATGGGTAGTTCCATAAAAATAAGTCATGACTTTTGGATACCTTTAGCCCGGACACCCTGTATTTCTCAAATTAAGAAAATTATGCTTTAAACTGGGAGAAATGTTTCAATTTATGAATGATTGATGTATGTGTGAAGGATATTAAATATTTTTTGCATATAAGAGTAAAATATACATGCTAGTGTATCCAAACTAGCAGTTGCATTATTTAGCAAGTATATCATATAGATAATATAATTTGCATTTTTTACTTATCCAAGCTGAGGTAATATTCAGTATAGTTATTTATTATAATCCTTATTACTATATAAACAGTGATAAAACATTTTGTTTCATTTTGTTTCTAATTAAAACATTTTGTTAGAAAAAAATATATTGAAAGTAATATAGACATATTTCAATTTTTTAAGGCAGGGCACAGAACTTAGTGTTCCTTGTCTGTCGAGAACCCTATATGCCTTCAGTCTTCACTTATATGATTTGTTGCACTAAAAAGTGTAAAATAATTCCCCGGTCATGCATACAGGCATGGAAATCACTTCTGTGATTTCAATAGCTATGTTATTCTTAAGAAGACACAAATGATGGTGTGAATGAAATGTGTTCTGTGTCTGCTGTTGAATGTATTTTTTGTTTTACTTTTAAATTATATAATCCACAAATACCTACTATTTTCTCTTCAACCACTTTTTTTATGTATGGCCAGATTTTTTTTTCTTAATGTGATTACTATTTTTACATGATATTGCATGATATTATTTTGTACGTAATGCAGTTAGGGATGTTTCAGGTAGGTGTTTCTAATTTGTAAAAAGTTTTCTCTTAGCATCATTTTGTCTGATAGGTCCCATGTGTTAGATGTGCTTCACATGACTAAAAATTTAAATATTCTTTTTAACTTAACCATGTCTTTTGTCACTGCTTGTTAAGAATTATACTATTTATGCATTAGACTATTTTTCTCTTGAATTCACCATTTGTATACCTATTCCATTGTACATATTTTAATTTCTTTTCAGGTCTTTCTAAATTATTCTCTGTATCTGAACTTCAATTAGATGGTAATTATATATCTTCATTAAATGAAATTGCTCATTTGAGGAAATTACCATGTATTGAAATATTCAATCTGCAAAACAATCCTGTTACTCTGAATGTGGATTACAGATCACAAGCATTGCTAATATTTGGATCACGGGCATCTGAGGTAAGTTATTCTTGTTGTATTCTAAGAAGATAGTAAAACTTCAAATTTTGTATTCTGAGTTTTCATTTTTTAATATGGGAAAATTCATAAAATTCTCAGTGAAGTATAATTTAATTCTCATTTCAAATTGTAATTGAAGATTAATTTTTCTTTATTGTGAATTTTTCAAGGTATTTTTGCTGTGTAATAGTTTTCAATAGTTTTATTTCTGTTTCTGACTTTAGTTGCTTACTATTGAGTTCTGTTGTATTTTAGGATTGTATGTTCTTTGTCTCTACAATAAAATAATTTTGTGGATTACAAAATTGATTTGTATTTGAGACAAAGTTTTTGAAAGACTTTTGTTACTCAAGTAAATTATTCATTGAAATCTTTCCAATCATTTTTTAATAGAAGCTCTTTCCTCACATTTATTATTAATTGTGTGTTATTTGTGGGCATCTTAAATTTTATTGGATCAGTAATTGGCAATTTCTCTTTGCTATGGGGATGTTATCTGCAAAATTTTAGCTTATGGAAGCATGTGACTACCATCTTATACATCTCATAATTCTAATTAATCTTTACAAAGTACAGCTACAGTTTTCTAAAATATTAACTTTAAAATGTGAAATATATATATATAAATTCTTCTTTGAGAATAATCCTGATTATGAGGTAATGAATTTTCATCTTGTTTCAGATTGAGCTAGATGGTTTGAAAGCAAGTGAAAAAGAAATTGATACAGTATCAGTATTACAAGCTTTGAGACAAGCTCGAGGAGAATATAAAGTATCACCTTCTTTTGAAGCTGCACCTTTGGTGAGACATATTTATCTAAATATTCCTGTCTTGCAGTGCTCTAAGACTTTCCTAATTACTGGTTATTATTTGGAAATTATAAAGCTAGAGTAACATATAATTTTCTGGAATTATGTAAAACTTCTAGTTCTTATTTACTTTGTGCATCTATTTTTCTTGCTTTAGTTCTTATAGTGTGTTGTTAAAAGTTTAACCCTTTCAGGACAGGCGTCCCATATATGCATTCCTTACGAATGTCTCTCACAGCCGAGCGTTCCACCCATGCATCGCTGAAGAATGAACCCAGTGGACGGGTGATGCATATGTGCATTTTAAGCTGGAACAATTTTTAAAGACCCCTAGATGGCGCCCGGTGTCCATTACTTTTGAACTGAACATAGTTTTAGTATTCTGACCTTCAGTTTGTTCACATTCTGGCTGAATTTGGTATTTTGCGTATCAGCTGTTGCGGGGGAGGAGGGAAAGCAAAATGTAAACAAACAGAGCTCGGTTCTTTAACTTTCCACGTGATATAAACATTCGCGCTTCTACTGTCTCTCCGAATACTTTTTTTATTATTTTTTTTCGCTACTATATGGGGTCTTTAGGGTTATTATCGTCAGTTCTGTTACATTTTGCTTTGCTTTCGGTTATATTTCGCGTTCTTCCCTTCTTATTTCGGAAAGCCTTGACTGCAGTTATGGCGAGAAAACGTTATTTATCAGAGGAAGAATATATTCGCATGATAAATGAGTCAATTAGTGACATAGATGAGAGTGATGATTCATTGTCTTAAGAGTTAGAAAGTGATATTTCTAGTGATTCTGATACGGACATTTTGTCAGAGACTGAGCTCACTGAGTGACTGCCTTCCACTTCCAATAGAAGTTCGACTCAAGATACTTTATCTTGGACTCGAGCGCTGGAGGAATTGCATCCCCATACATTTATTGGAACATCGGGACAAATTCTGTAGTAAATACTGAAAAAGAAATTTATTTCGTTACTATTTTCTTTAATGATGATCTACTAAATTTGATTGTTGAAAAAACAAACAGTTTTGCTCAACATGCTTAAAGAAGTGCTCCATCAACTTCTAAATCAGCCAAATATTCAAATTTAAGTATTGCGGATATAAAATAGATTTTTTGCAATGATAATTCTGAAGGTGCATAGTTTGCTCACAAACCGTGCTAAAACAAAGGAAAAATCAACAAACATTTTATGCTAGTAGATCATGCAATGTAGGAGTTTGCGTTTCTCCGTGCTTCGAGATTTACCACACTTAGGCTTCCTTTTAAATATTGTTACTTCTTGTTGTAAACAGTCTGTGTTATTGTTTTTTTATTAATTTAAATTTTATTAATGTATTTTGTCAATTAGTACTTCGGAATAATTTGAATAGCGCTTTCGAAAAAAATTTCTTATGGTAAGCGAATTTTTATATATTTTTTAGTGTAAATTAAAGAAAAAAGATTATTAAAGGCTAATTTTAACGTATATGACAGCTTAACTAATAATCTAAAACGGTACCACAAATTACGACGCTAGGGCTTAAACTTTTTTTTGTGAATTTTTTCTTAAAGTTAGGCTTAGTGACGCAAAACCCCCGTCCTGTGGGATGATTCCTTTCACCAACGCTCCGTCCCCAGCGAGCGTCTTAGGCAGAGGCGCCCCGTCGCGATAGGGTTAAAGGAAGTGCATGCTGAATTTTAAGTAAAAATATTAAAAAGTATATTCATTTGAAAAAGTTTTTATCTGACAAATCCCTCTAAAATTTTTCATATCTATAAATTTAATCTATATATATATATATATATAACAGTTTCATAACTGACTGACTGACTGACTGATAACATACAGACCAAACCTCTGGACCTAAAGGACTGAAATTTTTGCATGGCGATTCTTCTTATAGTGTAGGGGTGCACTAAGAAAGATTTTAAAAACGTTCTTAGATTTTTTAAAATAAAATTTTTAAGCTGTTTTTGTAACATTCTTTAAAGTTTTTGCCTTTAAAATAATAATCTGAGGTTATAAAATTTATATCACGAGAAAGATCATAAAAATTCCTTTAAAATGAAATCTTTTTAGAATCTGTACCTCCATTTTCTGATTTTTGGTGAATTTTTAAAGATTAATTTTTAGAATTGAATTTATTAAATGCTGATCTCGTGATTTCTTTTCTTTTTGTGATACTTTAAATTAATTCATCATCATGTACAGAACAACGAAATAAATTGAGAAAAAAAATTAAAATATGGTAAAAGATAAAATTTAACCACTAGACTAATTGAGATGGAAATTTTTTAAGAATTTAATTCCAGTTAGTATGTTTTATGGATATTAAACATACAAATTGCATACATTGACCATTGTATTTAATTTGAATATTTTCTTCTACATTATTTTGTCGATAAAAATATCCATTACGATTTTTTATAAATATATATATTTTTTGACATTAATTGCATACATTGACCGCTGTATTTAATTTGAATGTATCTACTCCATACCGAAGCATGGGTATTCAGCTAGTCTAATAATATGCAAAGTTTATATAACACTCTTCTTTACTCAGGGTTTAACAAAAAAAATAGACTATTTGCACGTATAATTTTCTACATTTCATTATATTTGACAGAAATCAAAATAATTTTTTATTTCCCCATATTTTATTATATTACTGCTGAAGGTTAAACAATGCTCATTATGGAGCATTGGTACTGTACATTTTCATGATTCGTCTGTTCTCATTCTGGGAAATATTAAATACTTTTTTTGTACAGGTTGTAAATTTACTTTGAATTACTCATAAATATAATTTTCATTAAAAACCCTTTAGAGAAAAATTTATTCTTTAAGGAGATATCTCTAATACAGTGGTGTGTCCAGGGGCTACACCTCCGGAGGGTATGCTAAACATGGGTGTGCTACACATTCAGGTTACTATACACCTGGAAGGTATGCTATACATTATGGGTGTGCTACACATTCTGGTTGCTCTTAGAAGCCTAATCACTAGGTTACATATGTAATTGATGACCAATGTTTCCCCATCACTGTACCATAATTAATAATACAAAAAGAATATATGTACACTATAATTCTAAAAGTAATTATATGCTTCCAAATATACAAATATTGGCAAACTCATATGTGCAAATGAAGTTGCTCAGTATGTAATAGGTAGCATATATAAAATTGATTGCTTAGCAAAAATTCAAATTTCTTTAAAATCTGCTGTGATGTGCAACATTGGACTTATGGATTTCTAACAAGGTATCATCGTATTATGTTACTGGCAGTCCCTTGCATTTTAGGCTGTTTGCTTGATCAGACTGCTAGCACTGGAGTATGGTAACAGGTGAATAATTAGATGGTTCGGGGAAATTAAAAAAATTAGTGTAGATAGATTTGTGTTTAAAGAAAATGTTGAATTTGTAATAATTTATCCCTTTAACTACTGGAGCTTAAATTATGAAGGCATTTTAGATTTCATATTGCCGCCACAGAGGTAGTTTATATTCATAGCAAAATTCAGAGTCAGCTACAGTTCACTTTGATCTTCATATATTCCTTATATTTCTAAAATTATAACTATTTCTATTTCTAATCTATCTTCCATCCATACCCATCAAAGAATATTTATTGTATTTTAGAATCTTTAAGTTAGTTTTTGATCTGCAGGAAAGATTGCTTCAGCTCAGTATCTTTTACAATGACTGCCATGAAACATGTTATAACTGATATGTTACTAAAAAGCATTTCTCATTTCACACTAATATTTTTCTCTCCATTGATAGGAAGAAAGCAGTGAAATAAAAGCGACTAACAGTAATGATTCAAACACTACTTCGACTGTAAAAGACATGGCCATTGGTATGATTTAGAGAAAATATCAATGAAATTATAGTATTTTTAATTTGGTTTTGTATGTTTTAAATATCTTAATTAAATCTGCATTTAAAATACTGAAAATTTAACTTTTTGCTCTTGTGTAAAGTTAGATTTTTTGATTTTGAATTTAATCAAAAGATTTTGCAATCAATATATATGCATGTAAAGTTTTGGTATTTTTAGTAATCTTTTGCTATGAAAACAGAAAGTGGGTTACTTTGGTGATATAACTGATATTTATAACATGTTTAAAATAGTTATAAGTTCTACTTTAATTATTTCTTTAAAAGCATGGATGGAATGTTTTTATAATAGTCCTATTTTCTGAGTATGTTTCAAATTTTGATCCATTTCTTAACATCTTAAATATTTCAACTTTTTCACAGTCTAATAATGAAAATATCAATATTAAATCATAAAATCTGTTTACTAAAAGGGGGAAAAGAAATTGTCTAATTTTACTACCAGTTATTAGCCCTATATTTCCAACAATCAGTTGAAAATGTCTTCATCTGTACCCAGTTTTTTATACCATAAGTTTTTACCAATTTTTTTTCCTAAACAAGAAAAAGTTTTTTCGGAACTTAGGCAGCAGAAAAATCAGCATAATAGAGCTCCAAAACAAACAAGCCAGCTCAAACAGAAGAATATATACTATGCTATTGAAAGGAATATTTATTTAGAAAATAGTTCTAATGTAACTTATTTACTTTTGGTTGCTTATGGTCTTTTATGTTTAGAGTTAGAGTAATATGATCAGGTAATAACTTAACCAGTTAAATTCTTATATAATCCTTATATCTTAACCATTATTTCTCTTATGATATAACTTTCATAATTTTTCATGCTTATTTTTATTTTTACACTTATAATTAACTTTACTCCACTACCTTTTGCTACTAACTAATGCTTACATCAGATATATTTATTCTACAAATTATTACCATCTAAATATTAATGTATAAAATATATTTAAATTCCGTAATATAATGTTAGAGAGGTATTTGCTATTTATATTTTTTTGAGGCTAGAATATACAATAAACATAATTTTTCACTTGCAGTCAAACTAAAGACTATTATTAATATAATCTCTGTTGATAAAATGGTTCAATTTGTTAATTTCTTATTTATGAGGGTGTATTTGCTCAGATTAAACATTTTAAAAAAAAGAAGAATGGCCAGAGGTGCTAAATAAATTATGTAAGTTTGTAGATGTTATGTTATTATTAATGGGCAGCTTTTTTGTTTTTCTTAATTTTTGTGTATGATGTATGAATTTCCACAGGGAAAAAATCAACTAAATGTGTTGTGAATAACTTATCCGAAGCATCTAAATTTCGTCAGAAAGTTGAAGCATTGAGAAGAATTGGTGGAAGTGACTGGTTGCGTTTGCTGAATGAAATGAACTCATCACCTGAGGTATTAATGTGCAGGAAAGTTTTTGTTTTGATAAATCATAATTGCTCAAGTAGCTAATCTTTTGATCTGGGTGAAAATAATTGCTGCATCTGCATTGAATTATTATTATTTTTTAAATTTTGTGATGTCAAATTACAATCTAAAAGCTATCTACCCATATAAATTGGTTCTCTGGTGAAGATTAGATGCTGAATTAAACATTGTAATACATGTACAGTACAACCTTTGAAATCCGCAATCATTCAGGACATGGCAATTCCTGATTTGAGAGATTTTTAAATAACACTACAAAATTTTAGGAGAAAAAATAAACACACTTAAAAAAAAAACATGTAAAATGGTTTAATTTTTAAATAAACCAAATACAGAGCATATAATAACATTATAATTTAAACATTTCAGTCAATAATGTCTGTTGCTTTTGTTTCAGCTTATTAGAAATTATTTTTTCTTGAATCCTATATAGTGCCATAATTTCATGTTCTGAGATAAAATTCTGGTGTTCTAAACCTAATATTGTTTTATCTAATGATTTTATCAGGTCTTCCGTTGACATTCTTTCATTTTTGGGGCATTCTGAATCACTTTCACGATCGCTGTCATCATAACCTTTGTTATTTACCATGCTATCAATAATTACAGAATTGCTTAGAGAACTGATGCACATTTTCATCGATGTCTAAAACTTCCTATATGTACGATATATCCAAATTAATGTTATCTTTATTTGCTCTTTCTACTAATTCTGCTGTTTCAGCTTCTTTCCCAGACACTTGAAAGCCTTCAAAATTGATGCTGTCACTTCCTTGAAAAGAAGCGTATTTTTTAACCGATCATTTTGGTAGCGACATCTATCAGTAAAATGGAAAAGTAAAATTGGCCATTTATTAAAACATTTCAGATTCGAGATGTCCAGATTTGGGAGGTTGTACTGTATGTAGTTTCTAGTCTATTTTGAAAGCATGCATAGTTGCCAGAAAATTTGAATTTTTGAAGGATATGTATGAATATATTGGAAAATAAGTATTCTAGCAAGAATAACTCCCAAGAGTTTTGAGAAGTACTTAAAAAAAGTTTCATTTATGTATGTATTGTCATCAGTTGTCACTCCTTGTGTAAATGAAGTCAAGGTGCTATTATTTTGAAGAGATATCTGGTATATAATATCCTTTTGGCTATAGAAAAATCACCCGCTAATGGCCCCATATGAAACATGAAGTTGATTGAAAAGACTAAAGAAGTTGACACTACCATGGAAGTGATCTGTTGAAAACAGCTATGGAGATATATCAAAATTTAGAATAGTGGTTCCCATGAGCTAGTACCCTGAAACTAATATAATAGTTTTAGAAAAAAATAAACCATATAAAGAGGGTCAAATGTAGATCAAATTTTGAAATAGGATTTCTTGAATCCCTTTCAAAAGTAAATGTCTACTGAACAGATTAAATCAAAAGAAAAAAATCACTAAACCATACAAAAAATAAAAATTGCAGAAATGCACTAGTTGTTAAGCTAAATGGTAGGCATTTCATTTCTATATTACTGGACATAGGTTATTGTTGCCTTTGTGTGAGCTATTATTCTATTACCTCTGAAGTATTTTCTCCTTAACATTACAGGTACATATTCTTTTTTGATTACTTTATATATATATATATACACTGCTGGCCACTGTAAATGTAACACCCTGAAGGGAACATGCAAATAACATGAAATTTACAACATGCATTAGCGGAGGTGAGATGTGCGCCTGCGCTGAAATTCTAATCATTTGCATATCACGCGTGCCTGTGGCGCCACTTCAAAGCGCTATTTAAGGCTTGGAGATTTCGACGATTTCAAGTTCGGCAATTGTGTTTTTCTTGTGGTTTTTTCAAAAAAATGATCAATTATGCCTCGTCGAAAACAGCTATCATCTTTTGATCAAGTATCCGAGTTCGACAGAGGAAGGATAGTGGCCTACCGAGATTGTGGATTATCTTTCAGGGAAATCGGTAGTCGTGTTGGACGAAACCAAACAACTGTAATGCGGATATGTGATCGTTGGATGCAGGAGGGTACGACGGACCGGCGTGTTCGATCGCATCCACCTCAAAGCACCACTTCACGTGATGACAGGCAAATTGTGCACATGGCAGTGACAGATCGCTCAGTCACATCACGAACCATAGCACAGCACATGCAGTCTGTAACGCATCATCCAGTGTCTGCGCGTACCATTCGACGCCGTTTACAGCAGAGTGGTCTGTCCGCAAGACGTCCATTGCTTTGTCTACCCTTGACGCAGAACCACAGACGTCTCCGCCACCAATGGTGCGATGACAGAAGGATGTGGACGACAGAATGGAATGAAATTGTCTTTACTGACGAGTCACGCTTCTGTCTGCAACACCACGATAGTCGCATTCGAGTCTGGAGACACCGTGAAGAGAGGATGCTGAACAGCTGCGTTATGCACTGCCACACTGGTCCTGCACCGGGTATTATGGTATGGGGCGGTATTGGATATCACTCTCACACACCTCTAGTTCGCATTGCCGGTACTTTAAACAGCCAGCGCTACATCTCCGAGGTGTTGGAGCCAGTTGTCCTTCCTTACCTTCAGGGCTTGCCCACAGCCATATTTCAACAGGATAATGCGCGACCACACGTGGCACGCATTGTCCAACGGTTCTTCGTCAATCGCCAGATTGAATTGCTTCCCTGGCCGCCTCGCTCTCCGGATTTTTCGCCGATAGAAAACATGTGGTCCATGGTTGCTCTACGATTGACCCAGATTCCATCCCCAGCTGCCACAGCAGATCAACTTTGGCAACGTGTGGAAGCTGCTTGGTCTGCTGTACCCCAAGAACTCATCCAAAGTCTCTTTGAATCAATGCCGAGGCGTGTGGCAGCGGTGATCTCCAACAATGGCGGCTACTCTGGCTACTGATTTTGGCAGGAACCACACTTCACAGAAGTCTATAAATTTAATCATTTGATACTTGGTCAACATGTTATCTACAAAATAAATTTTGTTGTGATATCTCTTGTCTTTCTTGGTGTTGCAATTTGGGTGGCCAGCAGTGGGTATATATATATATATATATATATATATATATATATATACACACACACACTTGTGGACAATGTATGACCACCTACTCAGTCCATTGTTGGGCTCCTTTTGTTCTCAATACTATTGAGATTCTCTTTGGTGTGGAGACTATGAGAAGTTGGTAGGTGGTTTGTTTTGAGGAATCTCAGACCATATCTGATGAACTGCACTTACTAGTTCTCTAAGATGGCTTTTGATGTAGCTGCTAACATCCCTTTCAACCTCATCTATCAAATGCTGAATTGGATTGAGATCTGGTGATTGTGGAGGGCAACTAAGTAAGGGGAAATGTTCATCATGCTCTTCAAACCATTTGTGGACAATGTTAGCTTTATGGTATGGAGCATTGTCCTGCTGGAAGTATCCATCTCCAGTGGATACTTCTAGCTATTAACATAACTGGATGTACTTGGTCAATGAAAATATTTATATTCCTTTTGGTATTCAGATATTGTTTCGCGTGAATTAAAGGGCCCAAACAGTGCCAGAAAAACATCCCTTAAACCATAACATTGCTCCCACCAACATGAAGTGTTTGGGAAGTGCACTTAGGGTCCATGCTTTGCTGCTTTATTCTCTCTATTGGAACCTTGCCATCTATATGGTGTAGTTGAAAACATGAATCACTGTACCACATAATGGTTTTCTTTTCATTTACTGTCGAATCATTTTGGTCTTGTATGAACTAGAGACTTTTAATCTTGTTAACTTCAGATAGCAAGGGCTTTCAAACAAGCTTTTGGCTTCCATATCCAATATGGTGTAATGTGTGGCAAATAGTAAGTTGAGAGGCCATCAGAGTTATCCCTGATTAAGATTAGCTGTAATCTGATGTGCTGCTGCCCTTCTGTTGGACTGGACAAGTCTGGAAACTCTCCTTTCAGCTCAGCATACACAATTGGTGACTTCAATGGGCCTTAGGTTGAGATACAGTTTTTTGTTTGGTAGCCCTCTCTTTGTAAATTTGAACAGCAGCTGCTCTTGAACACTTCACAAGTGCTGCAGTTTTGTTGACATTGGCTCCAGTGCTTCTAGAGCAGGGGTGTCCAACTTGCGGGCCGCATGTGGCCCAAAGCAAGTATTAATGCGGCCCAGAAAGAGAGCTCAAAGCGAAAAAAAATATCAATAGCCCTACTCGACGATGATGGCAGGCGGCCATTACAGATCCCACTTTGTTGAAAAATAAACAGTTGTTTTGCATCATTGCTACTCTATTTACAGTTGATATAGATATGCTATCAGTAAATTTTCAAATGGAATGTATGGATTTGCAATCTGATATCCAACTTAAAGAGAAATTCAATCAAGTCTCTTTGTTGGATCTTTGAAAATCATACCTTCCCAAAGATTTCTCACTGCATAGTCATGCGTTATTTATGCCATCATTGTGAACAACTATTTTCACGAGTGAAGCACACTAAGAGTCAAATTAGAACCAAAATATCGGATGAACATCTTGAGAGTTCCCTGAGAATTGCAACCACTTCAATCGACCCAGATATTAATGCATTAGTCTCTCAAATTCAATGCCAAATATCACATCAATTTTATGACTCCTATAGTTTTCTTTAAAATTATAAATAAAATTTATAATGAAATAAATATGTTAACTATATTTTATACTTTTTTTTACTATTCAACTATTTTTAATGCTAGGTATATTTTGTGTGGCCCAAAGCAATCTATCTTCTTTCAATGTGGACCAAGGAAACAAAAGGTGGGACACCCCTGTTCTAGAGCTTACAATCTACATTCAAAGCTGATTAAGTGATGTTTTTTACCAATTCCTTCACAAGCAATACATTTTACTAGTCTTTACAATCATTCAGCTTAATTTTTAATACTATTCTCATCCTCTAGCAGCAGCAGTATGACATGTAGTAATTTGCATAAAATTGCCAGGTGGTCATAATAAATTTGCTACTCAGTATATATTCAAGTGGTATATGTATGCTGAAAAATATTCTACTCCCTTTTCTACGCATAACTACTGATCCCTTTCTTAAAAAAAAAAAAAAAAAAAAAAAACTAATTTCTTTTTTACAGCTTAAAATGTCAGCTGTCTTCTCTAACACTCTAAGCAGTATATGAATGTCTCTTCACATAATACAGGATGGTCATAAAAAAAAACTTTTCCGATATATGGACCTCTAGTGGCCGTTCCGTTCAACCTATCAATATGAGATTTCAGATATAGTTATTCAGAGGTATGAGCTTGGGATTCTGTGAACGGCAACAAAGTGGCACTCGCGGTAACTGTTATAGGTACAGAAACTCGGAATTTTCGAACTGCAACGCCCCCTTTTTTCCGTCGCAAAATGTTCAGCGCGTGCGAAAACCTTAAAGAGCGTTGGAGCAGTACGTGTATCACAAAAAACGGACACGTTATGCACGCACAAAAAAACAGCTCTGTGAACGGCCAACAAAAACACGATCCGGCCGCACGGAGGAAATTTGCATATGACAGAGGCAAGACACCAATCGCAGAACGCCGTTTGCCAGATATTCTGTTAGGGAAAACATTTTTTTCCCTCACAGTTCTCTCCTATTTACTCAGCAAGCCGTCGAACGATAACGCTTCGCTTATTGCGTCATAACAACTACTGACGTCAGAGCAGGTTGAATGACGTCACTACCTTTTAATCAGTAGTGATAGTCGCAACCGTGCTGGTGATGCATAATTTGCATATTCCGGCAGCTCACTGCCGACACCAGATGGCGCAGAGGCGACGCACGGCTATATATAAGCCAGTCATACCAGGTATGCATATGCGATATATGGAGGTGTGTATGATGGTGCGTATCCTATTTGTTGCGTTACCTGAGTTAAGCAACAATGTGTTAAGTTACTATGGTGGTTGACGTTGATCGAGCATAAGTCAATTGGAAAGGCCACACGTCACCGGTAGCGGAGATTATACGAGCCATACATCTTTCCCTTACCGCCGGCGGAAGCAAATGATGATGGTCACCAAATCGACAGCCAAGCCTTGTATGAGGAATTTTTTTTGCCCTAGAAACAATTGTGTGTGTGAGGGGAGTTAGTTATACTGTACTATTATTGCATGAGACCCAATATTTATATAATTATATAAGATGGGGGGGGGGCTCTGTGCATTTGAATTGTTTTTATATTATATAGTACACAGTTCTATAATTTTTTTGAGTATACATGCCTATTTTAAGTTAATAAGTAACGTTTATACTCATATTTATTGTAACGCATTTAAGTGTATCTACAATGGCCGCACCATAGCCCCATGTAGTTGAAAAACAAAATCAGTTAAACTACCATACTTGGGTAGCTGATGTTAAGTTCGTTTTAATTTCCATCGATGCGTGAGATATAACTCTAGATAAAGAAACAAAGCCTGTCCCCAATGAAACTAACGCAACGGAAATTAAGGACTATGAACGTATGTCACGTCAAGCTTTGTCCATCATATTTTTAAACTTGTCACCTAATTTTAAAACAATTGTTGAACATTGCACCACAACCCAGCAAGCATGGATAACGCTGAAAACACATTTTGAGCCCGATAGCCGCAGCAGGCATATGCAGCTGTTTAGTGAACTGGTAAACTGCCGCATTAATACAAACGAGCCTATAAATATGTTTGCAGCGAGAATCCGAAAAATTAATGAAAGTTTAAAAGGGATAGGGCAAGAACCAAGTCAGACATATTTATGCTTTCAACTAATTAGGTTTTTACCCCGAAAATTTGACCAACTTATACAAAATATTTTACGTTGGGATGACAAGCGGTTTAAGTTCGAAACCATCTTGATCGAGCTCGTGATAGAAGAAACAAGATTAAGTGTGCAAAAACTAGATCGAAATTCTTCGCACGAAGCTGAAAATATCGTTTCGAGGCGACGCAGAAAGAAGTTTTCCCCACGTGCGAAATCTCCTTCCTCCGCGTCAAGGTCACCTTCACCACAGAAGCGCGTGAGTTTCGCCGACCGGCAGAAAAACCGCTCAACGGGAAAACGAAGTTCGTCGCTAAAGCGCGGACCTCATAAGTACGAGGAAACGAATTTCACGGTCGAATCGGCGCTAGTGGCAGAAGAATATCGTGATGATTGGGTGGTAGATTCTGCTGCAACCCATCATTTTTGCAAGGACCGATACCTTTTTGATACTCTAGAGCCAGCTCATGATAGAAATTTGGTAGTCGCCTCCAAAGGTAACCTAATTCCAATTAAGCAAAGGGGGGAAGTAGAAATACGCT
The DNA here is from genome assembly GCA_907164885.2 of Dolomedes plantarius. NCBI lineage: Eukaryota > Metazoa > Arthropoda > Arachnida > Araneae > Dolomedidae > Dolomedes > Dolomedes plantarius. The sequence goes on along the minus strand of OU015494.1, from coordinate 68,410,310 downwards.
GTGCGGAAGATGGACGAAAAGTTAAATTTAACCGAGCGTTGTATGTTCCATCTCTTCGGCGCAATATAATTTCTCTCGCCCTACTTGATGATCAGGGGTTTTCCTTTGAAGGTGGAAATGACGAACTTTATTTCACCGCTCATAGGGACCCAACAGGGGTATATTACTTAAAGCATAAACTTACCTCAAAGCAAATAGAAAGGAAGAAAACCTTTGAACAAAACAAACGTAAGTTTTTAAGGAAAAAGAATAAGCGACAACGAAAAATCCAGGTCACTGAAATACAGGCCACCAGACGGGAAGTAAGTAAACCGGCTAAAGAGAGAAAAATCAATTCACGAGGCAAGCAGACTAAGCCGGCTGATGCGCCAAACCAATTAAGGATATGGCACCAACGGCTGGGGCATATGAACCCGGAATTAATTTTAAACTCCTTTACAAACAACAGTGTACGTGGAGCTCCCATTTTAAAGCCCGATAGAATATTTTGCGAGGACTGTCGATTGAATAAGGCGAAGCGTATTAGCTTCAAACCCATTGGGGCGACTAGATCTAAGAAACCTCTCGATCTTTTACATCTCGATCTATGGGGCCCTGCGTCGGTAGAAGGTTACGACGGAGAGAGATACTATTTAAGTATATCCGACGACTTCTCTAAGAAGATCGCCATATATCCACTCCAGGAAAAGTCGGAAGCCTTCCCGGTATTTTTAAATCACATTACGCGGACTGAGAGGTTTTTATCTACAAAACTTAAATCCATTCGCACCGATAATGGGAAAGAATTCGACAACACTCAGTTCCATGAATATTGCAGGAAAAATGGAGTGAAACATGAGTTTACAGACGTTTATTCTTTGGAAATGAACGGGGTACCTGAACGGGTGAACCAAACAATTGGCAATACACTCCGTACAGTTATCAACTCTAGCAAAGTTCCCGCGGAATATTGGCCTGAGGCAGTAAGGTACGCAGCGTATTGCTGGAACCGGGTATGCCGTCGAAACCAAAAACTGACGCCATTTGAGAAATTTGGGGGGAATAAGCCATCGATGACCCATCTTAAGCCATTCGGTGCTGTATGCTTTGTCGGGTGCCGAAACAACATCGCAGCAAGTTCGACAGCAGAGCCAGGAAAGGCGTCCTGGTGGGCTACGCCTGCCGTATTAAAGGATACCGTGTCCTATTTCCGGAGACAGGCCAGGTGGTCGAAAGCCGGAATGTAAGCTTTGCTGAACACGAATTAAACCCCTATCAACACGAAGCTAAGCAATCTCGCAGTGGAGCAGTGATGGGCGACCATACCCAGTTTAACACTTACCTCATACCTACACCAGAAGAACTGGAGGTTCCTCATACCTTCACCCCGCCATCCCGAACCTCATACCAGCGTGAGCAAGTACAACCTGGTCCTAGTAATGTCCAGTCTGATTCCGACGACGAGACAGACCCAAACTCATACACTCAACGCAGACTGAGGATTGTGAAATGGCGGAGAGAAGCCATACCTAGACCCGATGGTTCCCGGACTGACATCTACTACCGAGAGATGAAAGCTAAGGGAGGCCAAAGCCGAATGTTGAAAAGCCTTGTCGAGGTCAAGAGGTATTGCAAAAAGAACAATATAGAGTATGAGAAGGCATTATTTAATTTCAGCGGAAAAATTAAAACAACAGGGATCGTCCATTCCCTACAGCAGCCAAGTCCAGAACCCGAAAGCAATAACGAGTCTGACGAAGAATCGGAAGAGTCGAACATCGAGGAGGCAAATTACTTCTCCGCAAATGGCACCTCTGATGATGAGTCGGCGTGACTAGACCCGGTCGATATACCTAGAACTTTTAAGCAAGCCCTGAAAAGTAAGGATATCCATTTATGGAAGAGAGCTATGGAAGACGAGTTAGAAGTATTACGTGAGAGAAGCGCTTGGTGCCTGGTACCCCCTAACCCCAAAATATAAGCCTCTCTGGTGCAGATGGGTTTTTATCACTAAGACCGATGAGCATGGGAAGGTAGTGAGGTACAAGGCAAGACTTGTAGCGCAAGGCTATAAACAAGTAAAAGGCGAGTCATACGATGAAACCTTCTCTCCCGTTGTAAACTTCACTCTGATCCGTTTTTTCTTTTCATTACTAGTTGCTAAACTTAGGTGGTCTCATTTGCAGTTAGACGTGAAGTGTGCATACCTATATGCTCCGCTGACTGAGACGATCACAATTAAGCAATCACCAGGTTTTTCCGAAAAAGGAAAAGACCATCTTTGCCTACTGAAGAAAGCCTTATATGGGTTACACCAGAGTGGCAGGGTCTGGTTTTATGAGATTGATAGTATTCTGATAAAGAACGGGTTTAAGAAGCTAGACTGGGCGAATTGTGTCTACAGTTTTTCCGGAAATTTAATCCTACTGTTATATGTCAATGACATAGTACTTTTTGGACGAAAGCCAGGACATATTTCAGCAGCGGTGAAAACCCTGAAGAGATGTTTTGACCTCAAAATTTTGGGGAAAACTACAAAATTATTGGGGGTGGAATTTGAGACGCAAGCTAATGAAGTCTTCATCCACCAGGTCCTGTATATCGATCAGGTAGCCAAGCGATTTGAAACTTTTAGCTTTCCTATCGTTTCCCTTCCTATAACAAAAGGAACTATATATTCGAAACAACAATGTCCAACCACTGAGTCTGAACTGACGGAGATGTCTAAACTCCCTTACAGGAACGTTCTCGGTTGTCTAGCGTTTATAGCAAGTCGGACAAGACCCGATATAGCCTACGCTGTCAACATTTTTAGTCAGCTTCAAGCTAATCCAGGTTTTCAGCATTGGCATGGACTACTTAAGCTATTAGGTTATGTCATTGGAACTAAAAATTTGAAACTTAACCTTTCCTGCAATTCGGATAGGCTTTTAGCGTACAGCGACAGTGATTATGCCGCGAATAGAGATGACCGCACCTCTCTGTCTGGTCAACTCATTCTGCTAGGTAAATCCCCTGTTTACTGGCGAACTGGTAAGCAGAAAGCAATTGCGCTGTCGACGATGGAAGCCGAATTCATGGCCATAACAGAGACATGTAAAGAGATTCTGTGGCTCCACCGAATTATGCAAGAATGTGTCAAGTTACATATTATTAAGCCAAATCAAGATAAACCATTAATTTTAACAGATAATATATCGGCGATAGATTTTCTGAAGTCACCAATCGAAAACAGTCGCACTAAGAATATCCATGTGAAGTTGCTATTTGTGCGCGATCTTCTACAGAAAGACGTTTTCGAAATCAAGTTTGTTCCGAGTAAGAAGAATCTCGCCGACCCCTTTACCAAGCCACAAACTAAAAATGACCTTACAATGTTTAAGCAAACCCTACTTAATCCAAAACTTTTAAAGCTAGAAGAAACCAGATAAACTAAGCCAGAAAATTAACTAAATCATCACACTCTAACTAAACCAAACCTCATTAAAATAATCTAAAACTATGAAGCTAAGGCTAAGGTTTTTGTCATGAGTTATATTAATTTTCCATTTTCTTTCGTTTACGGAACTAAAACCATTGCTTCGGTTTTGTTCTATGAGAACCTTCTTTCTCCCATTTAATTCGGGAGGGGTTCGCTTATATGTATTTTGAAGGCCACCTTGGGTCAAACTTCTACCACTTACGAGTGGTGCGTGCTTTTGCCTTCTATATTGTGTTTTTCATTCTGCTTAGGCGAGACCAGTTTAATTTTCCGCTGGAATCCGGTAAGTACCCTCAGGAAAGGGATCCTGAGAGCGAGCGGCCCCCTGTTACGTCTCGTTGGGGGTGAAAATGTAATCTGCCAGAGCTCTTGGGGGAAATTTTCTGGGGGAGCACTACTGGAGGGAGGCCAATTTTGTGTGCATTAATTTTTTCCTTTTGTTTGTAAGTCCCTCGTTTGCATAACAAGAATGCCACTAGGTCCCGACTCACCTGAGGAGAATGAATTTTTTTTGTTTTGAAACTTTGTATGCTTAGTATCATGTTTATACTTTGTTGTACTGTACATGTTTATACCAAACAAAAGTTATTCTGTGGCATTATGTTTTTACAGCAATTTAATTAAAACGGCACATATTCAGTTTGCATCTGTGTTTATACTGCTATGAATTTGTGTAACTGTAAAATGCTTAAGTAATTTGTTTTTAAAACATGCTCACCGTAAGGTATACTATACGCTGCTTGTATTGTATATATATGAAAGAATGTGTGAAAGCGGGCCCGCAAATGGATGATATGAATGTGAATACTGGATGCGTATATTCTACTTTACTGTATTATGAATTGTTTTATTTATACACATATTACTTTGTTTACATTGTTTGCAGAATCATGTAGCTATAAAAGAATGTACCAGATGTTTTTGCATGTATGAAATGTGCCAAATCCTTTTTTACACGAACTGTGTAATGTGTATAGTGTCTAGCAATTTTATATAATGTCTTAGAATACAACAGCTATGTCGAAAATGTCTATATTTCTTGAGATAAAGGCGATAGCTTAAATTTTGAAAAAAATTTCTAGGTACTCTCATGTTCTCATCGTCGAGCAAATAATCTCGTTAAGGAATCTAGACGCTCACTTTCGTAAGGGGGGGGGGGCACTTGTTAGGAAAAACAGTTTTTTTTCCCCCACAGGTCTCTCCTATTTGGGGCCTGTTCACATAGGAGTCCGTTGCGTTGCGTTAAGGAAAAGATGACGTTGAGACGAAAATAAACCAATCATATGCCTCCAAACGATTAGCAATGAAATTTTTAACGCCTATGATTGGTTTATTTTCGTCTCAACTTCATCTTTTCCTTAACGCAACGCAACGGACTCCTATGTGAACAGGCCCTTACTCAGCAAGCCGTCGAACGATAACGCTTCGCTTGTTGCGTCATAACAACTACTGACGTCAGAGCTAGCAAGAGCAGGTTGAATGACGTCACTACCTTTTAATCAGTAGTGATAGTCGCAACCGTGCTGGTGATGCATAATTTGCATATTCCGGCAGCTTACTGCCGACACCAGATGGCGCAGAGGCGACGCACGGCTATATATAAGCCAGTCATACCAGGTATGCATATGCGATATATGGGGGTGTGTATGCTGGTGCGTATCCTATTTGTTGCGTTACTTGAGTTAAGCAACAATGTGTTGAGTTACTATGATGGTTGACGTTGATCGAGCATAAGTCAATTGGAAAGGCCACACGTCACCGGTAGCGGAGATTATACGAGCCATACATCTTTCCCTCACCGCCGGCGGAAGCAAATGATGATGGTCACCAAATCGACTGCCAAGCCTTGTATGCCCGAAGCTCCGTTTTAAACGCCGTCATTTGTCCAGCAAGCCAGACTTCTACAATACGAGTTTAACGCCGATATCGACATTTTCCCTTTTCCCGGACGAGACCGGTAAACTTTTTTTAACCTTTTTCTCGCCTCTAGCTCAAGCTATATATATATATATATATATATATATATATATATATATATATATATATATATATATATATATATATATATATATATATATATATATATATATATATATATGTGTGTGTGTGTGTGTGTGTGTGTATAATTTTTCAGAAGCAAGATATAATACTTAAGCTAAAGTATATTTATATGAATGAACTATTTTGTTAATGTTTTGCATATATATTTCCATGTTTTAGTTGAATAAATGTGCAATGTTTATATTTAACTATTTTTCTTTACTAAGTTCCAACTCACACACAAGTGCATGCTTCTAGGTGAAAGGTTTTTTTACAGTTTCCTTTTTAATTTACTGACGGGCTTCCATCTGCTATTAAGAACGACTCTGCGATCTTAAGCTATTGTGCAAAGCCATCGGCCTCGTATTTTTTTTTGTCGTGATGCACAGTTAGTTTTGGCCTTACCATCCAACATCCTAACATATTCAGCGTAGAAAACCGATAAAAAGTTTTGTCGTATGCAAATTTCTTCTTTGCGCCCCCGATCCTGTTTTTATAGGCCGTTCGCAGAACTGTTTTTTGTGCGTGCATAACGCGTCCGTTTTCTGTGATACACGTACCGTTCCAACGCTCTTTAGGGTTTTCGCATGCGCTGAGCATTTTGCGACGAGAAAAAGTGGGTGTTGCCTTCAAAAATTTCGAGTTTCTGTACCTATAACCGTAACCGTGAGCACCAGTTTGTTGTCATTCGCAGAATCCGGAGCTCATACCTCTGAATAACTCTATCTGAAATCTCATCTCGATAGGTTGAACGGAACGGCCGCTAGAGGTCCATATATTGGCAAAGTTTTTTTATGACCACCTTGTATATCCTCTTCAAACACCATATCAAATGAATTCAAACTAATTTCTTTAAAAATTATTTGAAACTATATTTCGGTATCTAAATATGCTACAGTTGAAACATTCATCTTGTAATTCACCATGACAATAAATCTCAATTTGACAATACATTGAATTTTGAACATAAGTGCAGTGTTGCCAGATTAGCAGAAAATGAGAACTACTCCTCTATCAGTAGGAGTGCTCCTAAAATCAGTATAAAGATTTTAATTCTTTCATTTTTTTTCTGTTCTTGAGCCATTTAAAAGATTAAGCTTTAGCGACTAATCATTAACTATTCATTTCTTTAATTTTCATCTGATAGATTTCCTTTCAGATACCATTATCTTATTGTAATATCAATTGAATGGTTTGATTTCTAATCCTTAGATCTTTGTCTCAATGCTAAATTATCTGTTTAGTAAGCTTGCACTTTGCACTTCACTATTAAATGCCTTGCTTTTTGATCATCTTTTAATGTGCTTATACTCATCTTGTGGAATTCAAAGTGATAATTTTAGTGTTAAACTCAGCCCCTCTGATGTTCAATCACTTTTATGTAATTGAAACCTTTTCATCTGGTCTGAATATTCAATTTAAAGTCATGTTGAATTTTAACTCAAAATCATGTGTTTTCTGAGAAATATACTTATTCTCCTCAATATATCTATTGTTTATGTACTGTTTTGTTTATTTGAACTTTTCAATCTTTATCTTTCATCAAAAGTTCTATCTATTTAAACATATAATCTACTAGAATAATGCAATTTCCTTTTCCAGGGTGCATCTAAATTCATTCCTGAGAGACATCTTCAGAATGAAGAAGAATCATCTGATTTACAACTACATACTGTACCTACTTTTGATCAAGACCTTAGCCAACTGTCTCCTCATCATATCAAAACTCTGGCTGTGAGTTCAGAAATATCCTACCCTGAATGCATTTCCCTATTAGACAGCACTAATGAAAGCTTTAAGCATCAGTTTATTGCTGCTTTAATTAAACATAGAGCTTATTCTGAGAGTAAAAATGAAAGCATAAAGCAAATTCATAGCACATACACTTCTCTACTCCCTGAAGCTAAACTGGTGTGGATGGTTTTGCTTGTATCACAAGAAAGTTGTGTTTATGAAGTTCCAATCTGCGCTGTACTATTCAAATCAGAAATAATTTTACTGAAAGTGAGGAGCTTTTCAAAAAATATATCTTCAGACACCTGCTGTGATACATCCCTTTTTCCTGATTTATCCTACTTACGATGCATTTTATCCAGTGATATTTTATCCATAACTTTAGGGCCATGCAATGCATACATAGATGCAAAAATTAAAAATGGGGTTAGCTCTGAAACATTAACATTTCTTTTTAACAATGTTGATATGACAGATATGTTTATTGAATACTGTAATTCATCTTATAATGTTTCACCTGTCTATATTTTACATCCTTTCACTAATAACACACTTATGTTTGAATCTATACATGCAAGGTTGCCACTGTCTAACATTTCTTTTCAAAATCATATTTTATTCAGCCAGCGTGTCCTTGTTTCTAAAGTTTTGCATAAATGTCACTATGGTATCCTGCATTACGTTTTCATAACACCTTCTCATGTACTTCTGGTTGAAGAGCGATTACATATTCCCCAAGTTATAGGTTTAGATACTACAGTTCAACCTCAATTTCATATTTGTGCTCTTGTAAGTGTTCACACTAACATTAAACAAATCCATTTGAAGGATATTGATGAGGACAGAGATAATTCTGCTCAAGGCGAATCTGAGTTTTGTAATGTGAAACATGATTCACTTGTGGAAAACAAGCATTTAGAAGTATTGTATAGATGTGGTTCATGGTTAATAATTGAATTTGAATCAGGTGTGATACTATATTTGAAGTTTTTTTCATTAAAGCAGCGAAATGAATTTCTAGATGCATTTCTTTGTGCAAGAAGCCAAAGATAACAGTCAATATTTGTATAAATAAAATTAAATGTGATATATTTTGTGTTTGGGTTATGCATTTATATTGAACAATTTTTAATAATATTTTTAATATTTATTCTCTTGTTGCTTATATTATTTAATTTTTTAAATAAAACAAGGAAAAAATCAATATTTTCTCCTCATTTATATATGCTAAAATGCAATGTAAACATATACGTATTTTTTCCCTCCAACTTGGAGAGATATTCATGATAACCTTTGTACATTGGTTTAGTAAGTAAATGTTAAACAAAATAATTTTAAAACTATAAAAACTTACTTAAAAGTCTATTTTTTATAAAATAGGAGAGAAATAATGTGGAACTTAAAATATATCTAGCACTGTAATATAGAAATATTAAGGCTAGATTTCAAATCTATATATAAAGTTTCAATTGATGTTGGTAGCTGAAAATTATCTAGTTGGTAAGATTAAACATTTTTTATTTAATTTAGTCTAATTTTTAAATTTCTTTTTTGGGAGGGAGGGTGGGGTGTTCCCTGGAGGTGCTACAAATCATCATTTAAAGTCATTAATTGTAATTATGTCATTTGATACTAGTCAGTTTATAATTCGTTTTCAAATTAATATCTGAATGCATCACTATTAAAATATAAATAACTGAATTTTATGTATGTATCTTAGTTATATTTTAGTACCTAATTTGTTATAGTCTGTTGTAGTTTATTCTTATAATGTATTTGATTATTTAATTGTTGTACTTTTTAAAATTAAATTTATGCTTTTGTAGTAAACCTAGACAGATTTTATTAGTATTCTTTTACTGACAAATTAACTCATTTGAATTGAGAGTTTAATTGATATCATTCTGTGTGAATTGTAATTGAATCTAACATGTATATCTATTGTTCTATATCATATATTTTCTGTATATTCATATGTATATAATTGTATGTTTTGCAATGGATTCATTTTATGAAGCACTGAACTAAATCTTAAAAAAAAAGTGTACAGTTTCTGTATTATGTATATTTTCTCTCACTCTTTCATAATGATATGCAGTCTTTGAAAGGTCAAATATCTCCCATACAAATAACTCCCTGTGTTAGTGAGAGTTTTATCTTTTACATTCCTTATTCTCCTTCTGCATAAAAGGTTTCCAAACCTGTTCCTGATATATGCCAAAATTAATTATTTGGAGCAGAATTATGAAAAAGAAGGGAAAATCTGTTTAAATTATTTTTTTCACAAATATATATTGTTTATCTATGTGAATAAACTTTGTATAAGTTTTATAAATTCATTGAAACAATTTTAGTTTATGAATATTAATTGTTTATTTTGAAGTCTCTTATTTTTAATCATGTCAGTTATTCTGATTTGAACAAAATATTTATAGTTACATATCAGGAATTAGAGGAAATTCCTGATATGCAAGTTAAAAGCTATAAATATATTTATGAAATGTATTTATCTGTGAAATTTCCTTTGTAGTAAAGTAATATTTTATATGAATTTGTTATACCCTGTTTTGAATAAAATATATTTCTTCTTGTATGTAAAAAATCTGAACTTGCTTTACATATTTACATTTGCCCTTATTGTCTTTCAGATGTCTTCAGTTTCGATAAAGAAAATACACTATCTGTACATTTGTTTAATATGAATAATGATTGTAACAGTTATAATTTTTTTTTTAAATTTAGTGAAACCCATCCATATCTGAAGTAATTGTTGTAAAACTATTAAAATATCAAAATTTTCTTGAAATAATATTTTTCTTTTTCCCCAATATGTTTTGAATAAGTGATTGTTCCAAAATTTATTACATATATGAGCTGAATAAAGTAAAAAAGATAGGGAGAGAGATTACATGCAAAATCTGCACAAGATGCTGATTCATTTTAAAATTAAGTTATTGGGAATCATCTTATTTTAATATTCAGCAGTTAACTTTCATCATTGGCATTTCTTACGGTGGGATAAAATCTTTATTTTTTCATTTCAGATATCAGCAAAGCAATCACCTCAGATACAATCATATATGTAACCTTTGACAGTGATTAGATATTTCCCTCCCATTTGAAAGAAATGAGCCTAGATATTTCAGAACATGGCTATTCAGAAATAAATTAATGTAATTTCATGTATATTGTTGCCATGTCAAAAATCTGAGTGTCTTTGCTGTGGTCCCCTCGCATGCCAAGGAGAGCATTTTCTTTTAAACCAAGACATGCTTACTCTGTGTCCAGCACATGTGATGAATTTTGTGTGAAATTGTCAAGGCTTATATGAGTTAAGTCTTTGTGATTACTTTTTGCTAATTATGACTTGTATATTCAAAGAGTTTTTTGCTTAATATTTAAGTACATCAAACTGATTTGATGGTGATAATTATCAAATGTTACACTGCTGGCCACTGTAAATGCAACACCCTGAAGGAAACATGCAAATAACATGAAATTTACAACATGCATTAGCGGAGGTGAGATATGCAAATGATTAGAATTTCAGCGCAGACGCACATCACGCGCGCCTGTTGCGCCACTTCAAAGTGCTATTTAAGGCTTGGAGATTTCGACGATTTCAAGTTCGGCAATTGTGTTTTTCTTGTGGTTTTTTCAAAAAAACTATCAATTATGCCTCGTCGAAAACAGCGATCATCTTTTCATCAAGTATCCGAGTTCGACAGAGGAAGGATAGTGGCCTACCGAGATTGTGGATTATCTTTCAGGGAAATCGGTAGTCGTGTTGGACGAAACCAAACAACTGTAATGCGGATATGTGATCGTTGGATGCAGGAGGGTACGACGGACCGGCTTGTTCGATCGCATCCACCTCAGCGCACCACTTCACGCGATGACAGGCAAATTGTGCGCATGGCAGTGACGAATCGCTCAGTCACATCACGAACCATAGCACAGCACATGTAGTCTGTAACGCATCATCCAGTGTCTGCGCGTACCATTCGACGCCGTTTACAGCAGAGTGGTCTGTCCGCAAGACGTCCATTGCTTTGTCTACCCTTGACGCAGAACCACAGACGTCTCCGCCGCCAATGGTGCGATGACAGAACGATGTGGACGGCAGAATGGAATGAAATTGTCTTTACTGACGAGTCACGCTTCTGTCTGCAACACCACGATGGTCGCATTCGAGTCTGGAGAGACCGTGAAGAGAGGATGCTGAACAGCTGCGTTATGCACCGCCACACTGGTCCTGCACCGGGTATTATGGTATGGGGCGGTATTGGATATCACTCTCGCACACCTCTAGTACGCATTGCCAGTACTTTAAACAGCCAGCGCTACATCTCCGAGGTGTTGGAGCCAGTTGTCCTTCCTTACCTTCAGGGCTTGCCCACAGCCATATTTCAACAGGATAATGCGCGACCACACGTGGCACGCTTTGTCCAATGGTTCTTCGCCAATCGCCAGATTGAATTGCTTCCCTGGCCGCCTCGCTCTCCGGATCTTTCGCCGATAGAAAACGTGGTCCATGGTTGCTCTACGATTGATCCAGATTCCATCCCCAGCTGCCACAGCAGATGAACTTTGGCAACGTGTGGAAGCTGCTTGGTCTGCTGTACCCCAAGAACTCATTCAAAGTCTCTTTGAATCAATGCCGAGGCGTGTGGCAGCAGTGATCTCCAACAATTGCGGCTACTCTGGCAACTGATTTTGGCAGGAACCACACTTCACAGAAGTCTATAAATTTAATCATTTGATACTTGGTCAACATGTTATCTACAAAATAAATTTTGTTGTGATATCTCTTGTCTTTGTTGGTGTTTCAATTTGGGTGGCCAGCAGTGTATTTTGTTACTAAATAGTGGTGGTCCCAAGTTATCAATGGCCCTGCAGCCACAAGGTTCTGTCTGGCATAAGCATGCTTAAAAATATTCATATTTGGGAAGTAGTATTTAGCTAATATTCTCCTTTTTACCCATAGATAGAAGTTGAAGAATATTTAAATCGTGTTTCTTTCAAAACTTAAGTGTCAAATATTTGTATAATTTTTTTTTTTTGTGTAATTCAATTGTTTAGAAGCTGAGAGGCAGCTTATAGGCAGTCAGTATCATTAAAAATATTTTGTGAACTTTTAATTATGATTTAATCTTTTCATTTCTTCATAGTCTTTAAAGAAAATTCAGTTATTTTGTGGGATTTTAATTAAATTTAATGTTTCATTAATATTCTTGCAAAATATGTTTGATCATAGATATATAGACTAAATATATATAATTACTTTTGGGTTGAAAGGTGTGCAGTAAGGAATCTCAACTTACTCAAAAGGAAAATCAAACACAAATGTGTAAATTGTGTATAACATTTAAAAGAAATTAGCATTGTTTGACCAAAGGGTTGATATGACAGAAGGATATCCATTATTAGTACTTTGATTTCTCCATTTAATTACTTATTGACTAATATTTTTTGTAATTCTTGATAAAAATCAACTTTATGGTTTATTGTATAATTTTTTTCTTCTTTCAACAAAAATAATGCTCATACAATTGCATATTATCAGTGCATACTGTATCTAATTTCTTAAAGTTCTGTTTAATCATCATATTGAATAAAGTTATAAGCAGAAACAGCCATTAATTGGTCATTTTTACATATGTAAGACTAATACAAGGAAAAATTAAAATTTTTTCAACTGATTATTTTTACCCGTTTTGAAAGGTTAAAAAAAAAATCAGTTACGCAATAATTTTAACCCTTGAATTATACTGCCCTTGTCTATATTCTGCTTGGAAAATTTAATGCTTTCTTTAACGGACCATATATATTTTAATATAATTTACTCCATTGCACCGAATGGGGCCAACTTTGCTACTAAGGCCTTCCAGGTTGAGATCCCCACTGGTGGATCTGTAATGTAATTTTCTTATTCTTTGTGTGGAGAGAAACAATATTTATTTGTCAATTGACGGCAGCTTTAAATATCTGTAAAGAAAACACAAACAAATGTGTGTTTATACATATACACACAAGGAAAATTGAGACTTTTTCAACTGAATATTAACTCTAAGCATTTAGCTAACCAGATCCTTGCGATGTGCTAATGCGATGGTACTTAAAATAAAATTACTGTTCTGATGGTTCTATCATAACAGTAATTTTATTTGGAACACAACCTTGTTGGACAATGTAGTGTGCAAAAAATGGGTATTTGTTCTCTTGTTAATGGTGAATTAATGAAGAGAAGAACACAGTGCTATTGAATTCATCACAACAAAATATCACAATGATAAAAAAAATATACTATTATCCAATATAAATAATATATGTAAGGGTTATTTTTTTAAATTGATATCCTTCTGAAACTATTGATTGTTCCAGACTATACTCCGAGTAAATACAAGGGAATAATTTTCATTTAATGCAGAGAAATACCAATGTTACCAATTTGAAATTTGTTAATGTTTCAAATTGGGAAGATTGTTTTGTTCTTTAAAATGCTAAATGAGGCTATACAGCAGAAAGTTGAATTCAGCACCCTAGTCATTTGACCATTGTCCAGCATTAAGAGTGACATGAAGTACAGAAAAATAGAACACTAAAAGAAACAAGCATAAATACTACTTGTAGGTTTCCATAGGAAGAAAAAAAAGGTGTCTTCTTACTATTCCTTTTCATAATTAGTCTAAAAAATCATATTTGAAAATCATTTTGAACCCAGAAGTTCAATTACCTGTAAGTGCCCATGAAAAGAATTATGTATGCAGTGAATTAAAATTAAAATTTGAAATCCATCAAACAGCTATGGATTGATATATTGCACACTGATTACACAATTCAGAGTTACTTACAGAATGATATAAATTGCATATTGACTGCAATAGATTATTGATTAATTTGTCTTTAGATTTAATTACTGATCCAAACATAAATAAATAGTCTTCAATCAAAGGTAATTACTGAAACATAAATTGAAAACTATAGTTACCATTCAAACATTGTAAAAATACTGAAACCAAATAAGCATTTTGAGCAGTATTAATGACAAGAATAGGATGTTTATTTTATATTTTTATTTTTGATAAAATATGTACAAAATAAAGAATATGAAAGATAACAAGAGTCATGGAATAAGACACAAAATTTTAGAAATTTCAGAAATCTTCTCTGATGTTTTCCTTTGGTATGTCTGATTAGAAGAGATTTTTAAAATGATATCTTGTAGAAAATTTAAAACTTTCATGTATTCAGGTGAACTGGAAGATTTTGGCTTGCAAGTACTCAAATGATCTGCGGGCAAAATATAAAACTCTCCAAAACCTGGATCTAAATTAAAGTAAGAATTGTATTTGATGTACTAAAAACAATACTTTTATTAATAATGACATATTTAAAATTAATATTTTGGAAAATTTGAAATAAAAAATCTGTTTTTAAATAGTATCCATTTGAAATGTCATATTATGCAGAAATCTAAAACAGGTATGATTGAATTAAAAATAAAGCATACAAAATAGTTTAATATAGATAAATACTAGTTAATTTTTCAAAATAATGTTTTACACATAGAGTATTAGTTAGGAATTTCATTTTTACTTGTAAGGTTTGTTATACCACTCTTATTATGAATTTAATATCTTTAAAAAAAATACAAATAAACCCATCACATTTGACCAAATACCTGTCTCACTAGTTTTTATATTGTAGTAGTTCTTTTGAAATAAAACTTCAATTTAATGAAAACTCGGGTAAGGCAATATTTTTGATGCAATATGAGTTTCATTAATGTAACAATTGAAACTTAAGCATAAATGTATTTTTAATATTCATACTTTTACAGAACAGAAATTTTAATGAGCACTTCATAAAAAAATGGCACCATATTTTTTGCCCTCTTCTAAATATAGTGCAGCATTGGTGAAATTATTCCACTTTAATATGTACACAAAGTGAACAAAAGACATACACTTTACTGAACATACTTTGTCTTCAGCAGCATTCACAAACCAAACTAAATGACACCCAAAAGGTTTCCATACTATCAATGTTATAGTTAAAGAAATTATGCATTATTTACATTTACAGCATTATGAATTTCCCTATTCCTACATTCTAAGATTTCTCTAATTGAATTTTTCTTCATGGTATAGTTATTAGATAACTCAGAAATATTCCAACAAGTTTTATTTCTGTGTTACACAACTGCTCTGAATCACAGGAGGTATTGGAAAAATCTGGTATTCCTAGTTTGTAGGATATTTTTAGTGGTGGTACTGAAATTTCCAAATTTTGGCCTAGGTTGTACATGCATTAATGAAAATATTGAGATTGTTACCTTAGACTTTACTTTTAAATGTATATTTCATGTGTACAAAAAAAAAAATGGTTTTACATATTGAACGTGGATTTACAAAAAAAGCTTTGTGAGAAACTTGTGAAACAAGTAGAAAATTATATTTAATATCTGAACTGTTAATGCATTATATCAGGAAATATTAAAGGTTGTTTAGGAAAAAACAAACCAATTGAAAAGTGAATGCTAGATATTATCACAATTTCCAAAAGAAATGTTTCTTCAACCATACTCATGTTTAAAACATACCCATACATAAAATAGATCTTAAAAAAAAAAAAAAAAAAAAAAAAAAAAAAAAGAAATGTCAGAACTAAAAATTCAGGATATGTGTGACTGTGGTGCATTTAGGAACATCAGTCAACAGAAATGTTTAAAATGAAACAAATTTATAAATTAAAAAAATTATAGGAAATAAATGCAAGAAAAAATACATTTCTCACCATACATGTTACTCATTATTAGTAACTAAGCTTTAAATACAAAACAAGGTCTCGGGCCACTACTAACCAGTATAATTACATGCTTAGTTGTGCCTGAGCCTCAGCTAACATTAATATCTAAGATCATAGGAAAATGTACAGTGAAATATATCTGTAATTTTATCAGATTATAGACATTACTAGTTATAGATTATCATACTTTTAATGAAAAAAAAATTGCACATATGTATGGCATCTGATGAAATAACAATTGCTGATACTCAAACTTTAAAATACAAACACTGCACTACATCCAAAAATTATGGCATGTGGATCCTAAAATTGGAATCACTTTTCAAGCAGGAAAACCAAAGTTTGCAGTAGAAAATAAACTTTTTTATAGCACACAAAATATTAATATAAGCTACTTGCAGCCTTTGATCCCTTCATAGTTATTAAACACTTGTATTATTTGGTTATAATACACGTTTCATTTGACACTACAGTTAAAAAATTTTAGTGGCAACCTCAAAAGATATTTTGGCATACACATATAATTAACAAATACTAAAAGTACTAAAATAAGTAAAAAGTGAAATGAAACTAAAAATGAACTAGAATAATCAATTTTTATAACTATTCTGGTAAATTTTGAAGGATATTCTCCATTTTGTCACTCTCATTATAAAGAGAATATATATTTAGTAAAAACAAGTTTGTTTCCCCAATAACATTCAATTTATCAAAAATAAGCTATTTTTATATCAATCAATAATATATTATTATATTTAAAATAAGAATTAGAAATCAATTTTACAGTTCAAAATAAGATGTGAAGTCTAAACAAGATAAGTTACTTACCAGCTGAATCTGAAGGAACTAATAGAGATACCGTTAGACCCCAACGTGATTTTCTAGATTCACCAAAGCTGAGGACTGGTATGTCATTTTTTGAAACAAAATCTTTGAATTTTTCATGTAGAGACAACAAACTTGGCGACCCTGCACAAAAGTTAAAAATATTAAAATATAAGAATAGCAGCATAGGGATAGCATTTAACAGCTAATATAAAAAGGAATTCATATATTTTCCTACCTTTCTGTAGCTCTGTAATATCATTTGATGGTTGTAAAATGAGGGATGCTGAACTGATTTTATTGGCAGTTTCACTTCCCTTATGAGGTACACTGTAAAAGACCATCCCTGCAGTTTCTTTGGCTAAAGTCTGAATCTTTTTATCATCACTTTGGAAAGATTCCATTAAAATTGTCTTTACAATTAGGCCTGAAGAAATGGGAGAGTACAAAGTTCATTATAAAATCAATATTAATAACAGGTAGAAAAAAATTACACTAGTTTTGGCAGGAAAATGTATTGTGGAACTAGCATCTAAATACAGCAAATTAGATATCGGAAATAATTTATTTAGGAAAAAAATGAACTCTGAGATTTACAAATAAAATGAAAAGCTATTCTAATGAATTTCACAATTGTAAATAAAAGAAATGCACAGTCTGAAATTCAAACAATGTTATGCTAAGATATGAATACTAAGTGCATTTTTGTTCAATATTACATGTCAAGAAACTGCAAATTCAATTTTTTTCCTTTTTGATACACTAGTTTATAAAAGTGAAAATTGAAAAAAAACAATAAAAATGAACTGCTTTCCTTTCTGACTTTCTACATCACATAAGAAAATTATTAGAGACTCAAACTGAACCTAAAAGACATAAAGAGAGATTGACAAACAAATGTTACAGAATATACAAACTGGAAAGCATATAACTATGAAAATAAAATTAAAATATTAAGGATTGCATCATCAGGACTGAATCACTATAAATTAACCATCCCTTTATGATGATTAATCACATATGGGTCACCAAATGTGGTATGTCCTGATAAATCCAATTGACTTCAGTATAAGATAATACAATGCTTTATTTACAGTTACAAATTTTACATCCATTATAATTAAAATAATGGGTATGCAAGCAAATGCTACAGCAGTATTAATTCTATTTACACTATTTTTTAAACAGAATATTGCAGAACTCTTATTCTATGAACCCTTGAAGTCTACAGAGAGTATATAACATGCTGCCATGATACAGCAAAAAAATATGAATATAAAACCAAAACAGACAAAATAAATCTAACATGTACATTACATCAACTTATTTTTAAGAAAAATATAATATTCTAGGAGTGAAATAATGTACATGTGATGTCATGAGCAATTCATGATTAGATTAGCTCCTTGATGGGCATCGTTACTGATGCCTGCTGTTAGGAGAGAGGAGTGTGAAGATTGTATCACCAGAACTGTATCACTACAATATAAAGTTGTTACAAAAGAAAAACAGGTACTTCAATCTCCCAATTTTGTAGCAATTGATACTGTGACATCTTAAGAATACCTGGGATTTTATTTTACAATAACAGTCCAATATAGCATTACCACTATTATTGATCATAGTTACAGTAAGGTGTATTAAACTTTTCACACACACACAAAATAATTAAATATTTTGTAAGATTTCAGCTTCCTAGAAGATTTTACTTCCTGCAGGGAATAATGTCAAGCAGCTTTTAGTTAAATAGGAAAGTTTTAGGAATACTGGAGTTATTTATATTTTATTTTTTAAAGCACCTTTATTAAAATATAAAGGAAGTAACTGATTATAGAGGAAACTCAAGAAAAGTAATTTTAAATCTTTAAAATACTTCATTAATTTGAGAAATAACACTGTCTGCTATCAAGCATAAAAAGTTATCATAAAATTCAGTCACTATTTTTATCATGATATATTTAAATCAAATAAAAAAATTTGCAGTCAAGACTTGGATTCCAGAAAACTGCTTTACTCTAAATGAAATTATTCTCAAAAGGAACACAAGCACAAATTCACACACACGAGAGTTCTATTTCATTTTACATGACACATATTTGATATGCACAAAAAATCATAAATAAACTTAAGAGTATAGCTAGTTTTGGCAAGGATGGTAAATAATTACTAAATATGTCATCAGAATTGAGAGATTCCTTACCACCCATTGAATGAGCAATCCAAATTATAGGTCTTTCCCCCACATTAGACAATAATAATTTATGCATAATTTCTCTAGATCTCTTGTTAAGAATATCCCTAGAAAAAAAAGTAAGAAGTCAGCTATGTTGCAATACTCAAGAATACTTAATTATATAAAATAAATCAGAAGGAAATACAGTCAAACCTCGCTAACTCGAACCTCGATTTCGCAAATTTTTCGATATCTCGAAGAAAAAAATTTTTCCTTCAAATTTCCTATACACTCCATGTTAAAAAAACCTTGATTTGACGAATTTTTTTGGCTCATCCCTCGATAACTTGAATTTTTTTCCATAAATGAAGAAGAAATTTTTTCTAAAAACAACAAAAAAAAATAATATCCAGAAAATAGAAATTTCTAAAAAATAGAAAAGCGATTCAAAAATTACAGTGATAAAACCCTGCATAAACTTTGAAATGAAGGGATATAAAGACGGAAGGTAACACAATGAAATCACAACTTCTCTTGACCTCCCAAGATGGGAGTTGAAATTGTTGTTTATTGTTTCCTTATATCTTTTCAGTCAGTTGCCATGCATATGCAGTGACCATCCATTCTTTCTTTTATTCTTTGTCCTTTTATTCTCCAAGGTTACTTTCTAGAGGGATTGGGGTGGTTTTAACGAAACAGTAAATGAAGGCATGAACCAAAATCAAGAGGTGGTGGCTTCCAAGAAGATTGTAGAATTTCTTATTGCAACAAGGGTAAAAGACAAAACTAGACGTCTGAATGCATGCCCCTGCTGTCTCGCATTCAAGCTAGTGCCGCTCATAAAAATACTGAAAAGTTTCATTTCTGTTTATCATGGTTATTGCAGAAAAAAATAGCAATCATTAGGAAACAACATTTGGAGAAGGTGAGATCTTCTGCGAGTTATCTGTTCAAAATGGCTAACAAACGGAAATTGAGTATGCTTACTATTGAAGTGAAGAAGCAAATTATCGAGGAAGTTGAAAAAAGTTCAAAAAAGAAAAAGAAAATTCAAAAAGGAGTTTGGAATTCCAGGCAGCACATTGTCAACAATTTTAAAGAATAAAGCAATTATCCTAGAAAAATTCGATGACGGATTAGGCAAGCGAAAGAAGCTCAAAACTAGTGAATTTCCCGATATGGAGAAGTGCCTAATGACGTGGATTACGCAATGTAGAACTCAAAACTGGTGAATTTTCCGATATGGAGAAGTGCCTAATGATGTGGATTACGCAATGTAGAACTCAAAACATCCCCCCTAGATAGACTTTTAATCGAAGATAAAGCTGAATCTTTTGCAAAAGAATTAGGTTATTCAAAAATTTAAGGGTAGTAATGGTTGGTTTGAAAATTAAAAAAAAAACGAAACGACATTACATTTTTGAAAATGTGTGGTTAAAGTGCTAAATTAGATGAAGATGTTTGTGTAGAAATTAGAAAGAAAGTAAACTTGATACTGAAAGATTACGACAAAAAAGATGTGTTCAATGCGGATGAAACTGGACTTTTTTTTAAATGCACTCCAGACAAAACCATGCATATAAAGGATGAAGCATATAATGGAGGGAAGAGGAGTAAAGAGCGTTTAACTTTATTGTTTTACGTGAATATGAATGGAACAGAGAAGTTAAAACTGTTAATAATAGGGAAACCGTAAAAACCAAGGTGTTTCAGCGGAAAAAATCTTTTCCTTTGGATTACGAAGCTAACCGAAAAGCTTGGATGACATCTAATCTTTTTGAAAAATGGCTAAGAATTTAATTAAAAAAATGAAAACAAAAAAGCGGAAAATTGTGGTTTTCATTGATAATTGTACGGGGCACAGTACCATACCTAAAAGAGAAAACGTAAAAATTGAATTCCTTCCTCGAATACTACATCAAAACTTCAACCACTTGACTAGGGCATCATCCAAATCCTCCATTTGCCACCAAATGGGGCAAACAAAGAATCACTATTTGCAGAGGGCACTTGTGTTGAAAGTCAGCCAAATATGCCACAGGACACATTTAAAGTCATTGTCCACTTAGAAAATGTAATAGATAAAATTTCATACTCTTCTCTGAAGAGAACAACAACTGAATCTTTTTTTCAAATAATTTTGTAAATAGTGTTTAGTAAAATAAAAAAATGGACTACTTTTTAAAAAGGTATGTAAAAAATCTTTTTTCTCTATTCTACTATTGATAACATGCGATTTTTGATAATTCGAATTTTCGATATTTCGAATTTTTTTGTCTCTCCCTTCAAGTTCGAGATATCGAGGTTTGACTGTATCATTAAAAACTTTAATTATAAAAAGTATACTATTGCATGGTATAATAGTGATATTTCCTTATGAAAAATAAGTATCTTTAGGCTAATGTAAAGGAAAAATTAAGCATATACTTTTATGTGCACTTATATGCATGTGTATATACATATATTATAATTAATATTGTCTACTAATATAGTACACAACTTTAAAACAGAACAAACATAAGAATGTTATGTGATATCAAACAACTGAATGTTAAACTTCTGTAAATCAACAAACAGATGATCGATTCATTTTATCTAAAATAGAATCTATCAAACCTGCTTGGCACAATTAGCAACCTCAACAATCTTAAAACTGGATAGTTACCCTATGAACATAAAAAATAACTATATTTAAAAAAATCAATTAATCAAAGTTTTTTTGGCATTTTACTGGTCATATTTTATCAGTTATTTCCAACCTATTTTTTTATATACTTTTCATTTTTTTTTGTATGAGTGTGTATAACATACCAATAACTTATTAATTTATATAGTTTCCGACTGATACCAGGGCCAAACACTGGCATAATTTTTGTAGAGACCATTATTCAAAATATATGATTTCTTGATAAATTTATAATGAATTTAAAAACAATGAGAATCATTAGACAACTAAAATTTTCTGTTAATTAAATTTTCAAATAAAATAATTCGTTATTTTGTTA
Organism: Dolomedes plantarius; assembly: GCA_907164885.2. Classification (NCBI taxonomy): domain Eukaryota; kingdom Metazoa; phylum Arthropoda; class Arachnida; order Araneae; family Dolomedidae; genus Dolomedes; species Dolomedes plantarius. Next base: position 68,388,262 of record OU015494.1, on the reverse strand, counting down.
AAAAAATATATATTGAACATTATAATAAAGAATAAGTGATGAACAAATAATTTACATTCTACAGGAAAAAAGATAGAAATTGGAAAAATTACCACTGAGAATTGATCACTATTTTTTTCATTAAAAATTTCTCTAGAATTTTATTTTACATAAAGTCTGGTATAAAGAAAAAGTCAAATTTGTGACGATGTAGATGATTATTGGTTAGTGATTGATCTCTAATTAAATAATGAAAAGAACACCAGAAATAATTAATCAACTTTTAGAGTTGGGAAAAAAAGATAATTTTTCAAATCTCAGACTGTTACTGATTGCCTCAAGCTTAATACTCAGCAAACTACCTTTCCGATTATGGAAAAAATGAGTTGTTATAAACTACGCAGATTTTGCTATAATTTCTGGCTTGAAGAATTATGGATACACATAGATGAAAAAAATTTTGGTATAGCAGTTTGTGAATTCATAGTAACTTCTGAGACTTTGAGACCTGTTTATACCATCATGTTTAAGCTAGGACTGAACTTGATTTCCTTTTTTAAAGGAAGAATCAGATAATGCTTTCTCTGCCATAGTAATCAATGACATTTTAATAGCGGGCATTCACTAGACATCTCAAAAACAATCATCTATACATATAAAAAAATTCCATAACTGACTGACAGATAATGCACAGACCAAACCACTGGACCTAAAGAACTGAAATTTTGCATGGCGATTCTTCTTATAGTCTAGGGGTGCACTAAGAAAGATTTTTGAAAAATTCTTCTTAGATTTTTTAAATTAAATTTTTAAACTGTTTTTGTAACTTTTTCTAAGTTTGCATTTAAAATAATAATCTGAGGGTTATAAAATTATCACGAGAAAGATCTTACAAATTCCTTTAAAAATGACATTTTTTTCGAATCTTTACCTTCATTTTCTGATTTTTGGTGAAATTTTAAAGATTAATTTTTAGAATTTAATTTATTAAATGCTGATCACGTGATTTCTTTTTTTGGTGATGCTTTAAATTAATTTATCGTCACGTCTATAACAACGAAATAAATTGACAAAAAAAATAGTTTTTTTTTCTTTCTAATGCAGCAGACAATTGGACATATCCAAAAAATATTAAAATACACTAAAAGAAACGTTCCTCAAAGTGTACTATATTAACTGCACTATATTCTTTAGTATGTTATATTAGATTTAATTTCAATATTTTCTTCTACATTATTTTGTCTATAAAAATATCTGTTATGATTTTTTTATAAATATTTCTTTTTGGCATTAATTGCATACATTTGCTGTTGTATTTAATTTGAATGTACTCCGTAGTGAAGTACGGGTTTTCAGCTAGTACTATATATATGATAAGATGATGAACACAGAAGTTTGAAACATATATTTTTGATTTAACAAAGAGTCACGTTCATCCAAATTGCTATGGAATTAAATCAATAAACATGAATACCTAAACTGCATCAACCCAAGAGATTTAAATTTTTGCAACACCTTTTGATAAAATGTAAAATTCTTAATACTTCTAAATATACTAATACAAATTACAGCATACACCATTAAAAAAATAGCTATGATGATGCTGAATAAAACTATTTGAAGCATAGAACAGAGAAAGTACTTTTCATTTCCTTCAAAACAGCAGGAACTCCAGCTACTGAGGCAAGTTTTATAGTCAACTGAAACCATACGGAGGGATGGAATATCAACTGCAAGCCAGTCCTGTAGAATAAAGAATATCATTAAGCATATCTCATTAAAATGTTACAAAGTTCTTACACAAACCATGCAGATATATTATACAGGAGTTCAGAATATTTCTTTTTACATGAAAGATTAAGAAGGGAAAGGTCTTCAATCCAGATTACATTTTTTTAAACAAGAAGAACATAATAATGATGGTTAAAGAAGTGCTATAAACCATAAGGGGGGAGCAGGTATTGTTGTTAACTGCAGTTAGGAGCCTGAAAATCATTTAAGAAAATGGTGATTCCAAAGTAACTTTTAAAACAACCCCCAGAATCACAATTTTCTTCTTCAAAATGGGAACATCTCCTCATAGGAAGTTATTCTCACTGCACTCCTCAGCCAATAGTTTCAAACCTTTTAGGACATTACTCATTCTAGCTGAGTTATTCAGAACTGACAACAGCTGTCAAACAAAAATAATAATGATAAAAAACTATTTTATAGATTAAAAATACATATACGCTAGTTGAATTTTATTTTTAACTATTAAAAAGCAAATTAAATGAATCAATAAATATGTAAAATAGCATATAATGCAATTTATATTTATACTAAGAGGAAATGAAAAATTAATTGCAAGAGTGCAATATTCAGTTACCTTTGGCCAACACATACTGTACTTTTTTAAGACTGATGTAATATAGTTTTCTATATTTTTATTAGCAGAAGTCCCAAATTTTGGTGTATCACGCTGACGCCAGGTCCAAAAGGTTGCTCCAAGTAAACCATGAACAAATACAACATCAGCTAAAATATTTTTCTGACTGTCAGGGGAAAAAAAAAATTGATGATGTAATTTAATTAAATTTTCCTAGAAAGTCACTATAATCTATTTAGAATTATAACACTAATATTGAGCCTTGATTTCATTTTAAAATAAAGATAAATTACAGCAATATATTAAATAAAATATACCTTAATTTACGCAGAGGGTTTAATATAAAGATACCATCATCATAAAGTGGATGAGAGAGATCATCATTGTCCAAATTAGCAAGAGTTTTTGCTGCAGGTAAGTTAATATTTACGAATGGAGATTTAACCCATTCTGCAAGAATGCCAATCCATCCTAAATTTAATAGAACAGGCACATGATTAGAGTGAGAGAGAAAAAAATGTCATAAAAATTCACCAAAATAAACAGTGATTTTCATCTTCAGTCATTTTAAAATTGTTTTAATATACAGGCTAATAACCATTTCTTACTTTGCGCCAAAATTTTGTAATTTGTAATTACATCTTTTTTACAGATAACACAGAGACTAATATTAAAACATTTCATACAGATGCATTTATATTTTCTATTGTATTTTAATTATAGGTGAGCCCAAATGCATTTAGGGGTCTCTAAGTGACTAGCAGGTTATTGGTTGATGACACTCTAAAGATTCATAACCTTTTTTGCAGTCAATGGGATATTTACTAATAGTGTTTGGAGGAAACTATAAACCAGAAAGGCTCCCTTGTTTCCGTGCAAAATACATACGTTAAGACTTCAGAATAAAGAATCTATCTGCAGCTGCCATTCTTGAAATTCAGGTTATTATTTTAATTTTTTAAGGTAAAAAATAAAGGTTCTCTGAATAAGTAAAATGTGGAATTGTTTTGGGAAAACTTTTATAAAGAATTTATGTGGTTTATAAGAAAATATGTGGTTATGGTAAAACAATTGCAGCATATTCAAAGATGAACTTCAAAAACTATCACTCATTATTTAAGAGATCAATTTTGTAATGAAATTATTGATCTACATTTTGATGCTATTAGCCACAACACCACAAAAATTGTCAAAGATGCACTGTCATGTCATTATTTTGAATACAACATCTGATGCCAATCCTGTCAAGAGAATAGCAATTTTAACTTGTTTTGTGCATTAAAGATGCAAACACCAGTGATATCAGAGAACATTTATAAACAGTAGTTTGAAATATTATACAACTCAATAAAGATTATATGAATTTATGTAAAGTCTTTATAGCTAAATACGGACTTAGAAAATTTTTGCAGACAGGTGAAAGTTAATGCTTCTAATAATGATTGATAAAAGCAATGGACTCCTGCAAAGTAAACTGGAAGCTAACTATATAGCATGCTCCTTGTGCCCAGACCAAGTCTTAAATTAGTTGTTATTGATGCTGCAAAAATACCATTTGAAGCTTAATTTTCTCAGTATGGTTCAAGAATTTTATAACTTCTATTCGAAATTTATAAAGAGATAAAGTATTTCTCTTAAACGTATTGAAAACTAAACCAAAACATTATCTAATATGAGATGTGTCAGCACAATGGGATTAGAATTTAAAAATTACATATTAAAAAAATACATAGTTCACTTTACAAGAAACTGCAAATTATTAACCATATGATATAGACTCAAATATTTCAGGCTAACATTGTCACCACATATATTATTAAATGTTCTGTCATTACAGAAGAGTTTTTATGTTGTTTCTTATGCCCCCTGGTTGGAAGTTCCAGACCAAGTCCATATAGGCTTCAGGCTGAAGTATACAGCTCAGCTGAAGTGTTTAGCCTGAAGTGTGTGGTTCAACTGAAGTGTTCGGCTTTGTAAAATAAATGTCATAAGTAAAGTGACACAGATTCCAAATTTTCACAAGAGCAAAGCTCTAAAAAAACTTTGTTTTTAAATCAAGATGATTTAAATGAATGTAAAACACCTGAATCATTTGAATCAATCATAAGTCATATGATAAAAACATAAACAGAGCACCAACATTTTCTATCCATAGAAGAAAATGAGAACAGAAAAAATTGCTGATTCAATCTACTAATGAATAAATCAATCCAAAATTAAATTTTAGAACATCCCTTAATTTTGGTTATAACAAATTCTGCTTTAATGATATAGCTACAGTGATTTAAACTTTTAAAAGAACACAGTGAAACATGAAAATTTACATTAGAATCAAGTATTCTATCAGATTTGCAAGTTAGTCACAAACATATTGTAGACAACAAAAATTTATAAATTTCTCAAATTGCAATACAGATATAAATAGTATATCTTTAGTCAAAGAAATTTTTGAAATAATTTTTATATAAAACAGAGGCATCAAATATGTTTTCAATTTTATTTTCAGTTCCAGAGTTCCATTTTCACTCTTTTTCTGACATTGCTATTTTTCTTTAAGAATGTTTTCCACAACTGCTATTCACTACTGCTGTAACGGAAATTAGTTGTATTTTTCATATGTAGAGGGCGTTAGTCGTCCAGTGTCGTCCTATGTGAATTCAAAATTGCTTTTGTCTTTAATATTCTTCAGTGTAAAAACGTTTTTTCTTTGTATTGAACCACCGAGCTGAGTTTGCACGGTTTAATGGACGATCATATAATAAAGGAATATTAACCAGGATATGAGTGGCAGATTGAGTCTGGTCAATCATTTTTGTGAAATGGTGCATACGCCGAAAATTATTTAATTAATGTGCTAAATAGGGGTGAGTTAACATTTGTTTTGTCATTCTGATCCCCAGAGATGTTCATTTTTGTTCTGTATTGAAATATTTTTTATTGTTTTCTATGGTGATAGCTCTGATTGCTTTTGGGTTCTGATTGTGTTATTTTTTTTTATTTGTTTTTTTTTCCGTAATTATATTATTGCTTGAAAATTTGAAAAATAAAATGGATGATACGGATAAGCAAGTCAAAACGTGCTGTTATTAGACAGTTAATAACTAAAACAATGAATAAAATTGATGAGCAATTATTAGAGCAGGATAATGAAAACAAAAATGATAATTTGAATGATTCTTTGAATCAATTAATTGATAGGAATAATAGTTTAAAATCGCTTGACTTGGATATTGAAGCTGTTTTCACCAATCCAAATGAATTTGAAGCTGAAATTATTAGATACGAGGAATATCAGGATAAATTTATATTGTATAAAGGAAAAGTAGAAAGATTTTTAAAGAAATCCAAGATGGCTCAGTCTAGCCAAAGGGTTAATGTTACGAATATCAATTCCGATGGTATAGGGGAATCCGAAATAAGTTCGCATGTTGCTAATGTAGTGAAACTGCCTAAAATTGAGATTAAGAAATTTTATGGTGAGGCATCTGATTGGTATAATTTTTGGAATACTTATAATATTTCCATACATACTAATGATAGTTTAAGTAAGATACAGAAATTTAATTATCTTAAAATGTATTTAGGTGGTAATGCTTTAAATGCTATTTCCGGTTTCGCATTGACAGAGAGCAATTATGATTCTTCAATAGAGTTACTTTCTAAGAGATTTGCTCGAACTGACCTTATTATATCGAGTCACATCAGCAAGCTCTTATCAATTGATCCCGTTAGAAATTCCTTAAATACGAAAGCGTTACGTAAATTGTATGATGAGATTGAAATACATATTCGTAGTTTGCAATCTTTAAATGTTACGGCTGGCAGCTATGGTAATTTATTATGTCCAATTATCTTGCAAAAATTACCAGATGATTTGAGCTTAGATTATAATCGAAAACGGAAGTCAAATACTGATTTTGACATTAATGAGCTGATTGAGTTTATAAGAAAAGAAATTGAATGCAGGGAAGCTTCATCTATATTATCTAGTGGTGTTAAGAAATTCAGTGGTAATTTCGACTACCATGATAAAGAGCGATCGGAATGCCAAAACAGAGGAAATCAAAATCGAAAGTATGCTTCCGCTTCTGCTTTGGTTACAACTCCTAATGTTATTTTTTGTGTCTTTTGCAATTGTGATTCTCACGATTCTAAGAGTTGTAACTTAAATATTGACAAAAAGAAACAATCTCTAAAAGACCATTTCCGGTGTTTTCGTTGCCTAAAACGAAATCATGTTTCTAAGAAATGTAGGAGTACATATTTATGTAAGTTTTGCAAAGGACCTCATAATAATTTAATTTGTGATAGAGATAAATTATCAGATAACAAGGAAACCACCCATAAATCAACTAAGGATACCGATGTTTTGGCATCCGTATCGGCCTCATGCGTATCAAAGAGAAATATTAATGAACCTGTTTATTTACAAACATACTTAGCACATCTGGTATCTAAAAAAAGGTGTAAATTAGTTCGTATTCTGTATGATTCAGGTAGCCATTGTTCATTCATTAAGAGGAGTTTGTGTAATGAGTTGAACCTTGAGACCATTAAAACTGAACGGTTGCAAATATTTGGGTTTGGAGAGAAAAATTCTAAACAATGTTCATATGATTTGGTTGAAGTTAAACTTCAAAACAAAACCGATAGCAAAATGAATATTTCTCTTGAAGCACTTGTAGTCGAGAGAATAACATACGGCAAGATTTCTGCTCCCACTGAAAGAATTCGGCAATTAGCATGGGAAAAAGATGTTTTTCTTTCGGATACAGGGGAAATACTTGACGTAGACGTTTTGATAGGCTCTGATTACATGTTTGATGTTCTCTTCGATACATCTGTGCGATTAGATAAGGGATTAATTGCAACCGATAGTTTGTTTGGTTTCGTGGTACAAGGTAGATGTTTGAATGAGTATAATAACATCTGTAGTGTTGTGAACAATACTGTTTTATGTGAAGTTGATTATAAACTATTTTGGGAAAGAAGGTCTAGGAATTGATACTGCAAATGAGGACTCTATTGATAATGAATGTACAATTTTAAGTAAATTCAAATCTGACTTACATTATGATAATAATAGATATTGTGTGCGATTTCTCTGGAGACCTGATACAAAACATTTGTTAAATAATAACTTTGAGTTGGCTTCAGAGAGATTCGATAGATTGAAAAGGCGTTTTAAGAATGATCCGGAATTATTTAAAGAATATAGTAGAATTATTGAAACTTATGAAGATGAGGGTATTATCGAAAAAGTAGTAAGCGATGACAAATCTAACACATCGCGCACGCATTGTTATTTACCTCATACAGCTGTTGTTCGCAAGGATAAATCAACCAGTAAGGTGAGAATAGTGTTCGACGGCTCCGCGCATAGGAAAAATGAGCTCTCTTTGAACGATTGTTTGTTTATTGGACCGAACTTATATCCCGATATTTTCGAGCTAATACTCTCATTTCGAGAAAACAAAATTGCTTTTACAGCCGATATTAAACAGGCATTTCTACAGTTAATTATCCTCGAAGAAGACCGTGACGTAACTAGATTTTTTCGGTCAGAAAACCTATGGAACGACTCTTCAACAGTTATATATCGCTTTTGTCGGGTATTATTTGGCATTAATTGTAGTCCGTTTCTTTTGGCTGCGACCATAAAAGAGCATATCAAAAAGTACGCAGAATCGAAACCACTTGCATACGACCTGTTAAACCGAAGAGTTTACGTTGATGACGTCATAGGAGGATGTGATGATATCGATACAGCATTACAGTTAAGTTCTGATTGCGTAGATATTTTTCGAGATGCTGGTATGTTGTTAAGAAAATTCCAAACAAACAACAGAGAATTACGTGAGCTGTGGAAGCAAATCGGCATAAATGTTGAGGAAGAAAAGGAAAGTATAGGTCAGTCAGCTTTCCCGTTTAAAGTTTTGGGAATTTGTTGGGATTCAGATAAAGATTCATTTTATTTTGAGTCTGATCATTTGTCAAAGTTAATTAACAAACAAGAGAACTCGAAACGATTTATTTTGAAAATCGTTGGTCGTATTTTTGACCCAGTTGGATTTTTAGGGCCTTTCACTATTCTCCTGAAGTGTTTGATACAAAATATTTGGAAAAGGGGCTTGGAGTGGGATCAAAAGTTACCGTTAGACTTAGAACAACAGTGGTGTGATATAAGTCAACAATTCAAACAACTTAACGAATTAACAGTGCCGCGTTACTATTTCTTAGGATTCAGTAAGGAGAAAATTAAATTGTATCAATTGCATATCTTCTCTGATGCCAGCTTGAAGGCTTATGGTACAGTAGCTTATCTTAGAATAGAAACTAGTGATGGACTCATATCTACAAGTTTTGTTGCAGCTAAGAGTAAAGTTGCGCCCTTGAAAGTGATAACGTTACCAAGACTTGAACTTCTTGGTGCCCTCTTATCTGTCAGGCTGTATAAAAATATCATACGAGCTTTGAAACAGCCTTGTGAAATTTATTTTTGGTCCGACTCAGCAATCGTGTGTTGTTGGGTTAAAACTCCTGCCATAAACTTTAAACAGTTTATTAGAAATCGTGTCAAAGAAATACAGGAAATTACTCGTCCAAAGGACTGGCACCATTGCCCTGGGAAGGACAATCCTGCTGATCTTATCAGTAGAGGAACCTCCATCAATGTTCTGATAAGTTCCCCGGTTTGGTGGAGGGGTCCAGAGTGGTTATCTCTTCCGAATGAGATGTGGCCCAAGACAGAAATTAAGAAGGTAAATGAGACAGAGATGGAATATCTGAAATGTATTTCAGTGATGGAATGTGTTCCTCAAGAAGAGATAAAATTATTGAATATTGATAGTTATAGTAAATTGAGCAGAATTATTAGAGTTGTGGCTTGGATGAAGCGATTTTTAAGTAGATTAAAAAAGGTAAAACCTGAGGCTGAAACTCTGACAGCTAATGAAGTGAAAGCCGCAGAAGAGACTCTAATTATGCTAATTCAGTCCCACTTCTACAAAGGTGAGTTGCAAGCTCTCCATAATAATTCAAAGATTTCACCAAAATCGGACATTTTCCAACTTGTTCCATTTCTTGATGATAAAGGCATTTTAAGAAGCAAGGGAAGATTTGACGAGAGTGACTATTCCTTTGATGAAAGAAAACCGATTATTATTCCCAAACATTCCAAGTTCGCCGAACTACTTGCAAAGCAAGAACATGAAAATATGCTGCATTCAGGTGTTGAAAGCACGTTAGTACAAATCCGAAAAAGATTTTGGATACCAAAGGGCCAGCAGCTTGTGAAAAGGGTAATTTCAAAGTGCTTGACTTGTAGAAGATATGCTGTCAAACCTTCGCATCAATTGAGCGGACAGGTTCCAAGGGATCGGATGGGTGAAACTCCTCCGTTCACTGTTATCGGTACCGACTTTGCTGGTCCGATTTATGTGAGGTACGAAGATGGTACTAAAAAATCGTACGTTGCATTATTCACCTGCGCTGTGACGAGGGCGATTCATCTTGAACTCGTCACGGATATGTCAACTGCAAAGTTCTTGCTGGCTTTTAGAAGGTTCCTGTCAAGAAGGGGTACATGTCACACTATTTACTCCGACAATGCGAAATCATTTAAATGTACCGATAAGGAGCTTCAGAGACTATTTGATATTTTGGAAGACTGAATTTCGAGATTTTCTGACATCCAAACGTATAACATGGAAATTCATTGTAGAACTTGCCCCATGGTGGGGAGGTTTCTATGAGAGACTAGTCAAGAGTGTTAAGGAACCACTGAAGAAAGTTTTACTAAGAGCTCTACTCAGCTTTGAGGAGATGACCACTCTTCTCTCCGAGATAGAGACTGTTGTAAATCTGAGACCTCTATCATACGTTAGCAACGAGATAGGAGAACCTCAGCCTTTGACTCCAGCACAATTTTTGTTTCCAGGAAGAAATCAGGTCGACTACCCAGTTCATTTCACAGAAACCCTTCACAGGGAATCTACTAAAGGTGCTCTTACCAAAAGACGAGAGTACCAATCTCGATTACTGTGCCAATTAAGGAAAAAATGGAAAGAGTTGTACTTACTTAATTTGAGAACAATGAACAACATGACAAGTCCAAGTTCCGTTGAGTGTATTAAAAAAGGAGATGTTGTTCTGCTAGAGGGCACCAGTAAATCTAAGCTGCTGTGGGACATAGGTGTTGACAAAGAAGTGTTTCAAGGGCGTGACGGACTTGTACGTTCCTGCATAGTTCATACTTCCAAAGGAGACTATAAAAGACCTGTACAATTGGTCTATTCACTCGAACTCAAAGACTGAAATTTAGAAACTTTACTATTGAACATATTTTTTGTTATTATTTGCATTTATATATATGTGGGATTTTTTTATTTTATGTAAAAGCTTTGATTTTATTCTTTAGTGTCATTTAGGTAAATCATCTATTCTTTAACTTCAGTAAACTCGTTCGAGTTTAGATGGGGAGTGTAACGGAAATTAGTTGTATTTTTCATATGTAGAGGGCGTTAGTCATCCAGTGTCGTCCTATGTGAATTCAAAATTGCTTTTGTCTTTAATATTCTTCAGTGTAAAAACGTTTTTTCTTTGTATTGAACCACCGAGCTGAGTATGCACGTCCGTTTAATGGACGATCATATAATAAAGGAATATTAACCAGGATATGAGTGGCAGATTTTATTTGACTCTGGTTAAAATCATTTTTGCTAAAACTGCTGACAAAGATTTTTGCAACTAAGGAAACTGAAAATCATTTATGATTTTTAAGATCTCAAGAGGGATTGTACAATTTCTTTAAAAAGGTCAAGCATTCATTTAAAAAAAAACATATTTAAGTAACATAATTAAAAACTTTGCTTGTTTAGGGGTCAGATAAGTTGCAATATTGCAACAAAAATAAATTAAAACTACCTTTGTTTTCATCATGATATTTTTTTTATTATTATTCATATTTACATTATTAAAGTATTTATGTAATGAAGGGTTGTTACATGCATATATTTAGTATTGATATCTTCCCTTTTGTCCTTTATAAACAATGATTATTATAAAGCATCTAGGCCTGAGAGCTTAAACAGATAGTTAAGTCATGGATAGGCACATTATTTATAAGTGCCCTCCCTTTATAAACCATCTTTTCTTAGAGGAAAGGGGAGTGAGAGGCACACATTTACATTTGCAACATATATGGAAAATAAGTTTATTGATATCAATATAATATATGGATAGTTTAACACAACAAAAATAATCATCTTGATTAATAATCTACTATAAACAATGGGAATAAACAATATAACAATCAAAGAAACCATTTACTTAATCAATGATTGTAATTTAAAATTAGAGAACTATCCATGCATATGCTTTACCTGCTTTATGAAATATATATATTACAAATGATTGATTTTAGATATTTGTGCACAACATCTGAGGATAGAATGAACCAGTTCATTTTTACATGAAGGCCATTCAAACACAAGAATATTAAAAATACAAGTTTTAGACTTTTCATGACAGAAAAATTTAAATTGACGCTATATATATATATATATATATATATATATATATATATATATATATATATATATATATATATATGTGTGTGTGTGTGTGGGAGCGAGTTACTTTTAGCCGCTAGAGGGCCCTCCCACCACTTCCTGTTTGAAGACGAAATACGCAGTTGGAAGTACGCTCTCGCGGAGGAGAGATCGCTTTGCTCGAGTAGGAGCTAAGAAACCTCATTTCATTATATTACATGTTTAAGTGTCTTGTGTAGTGATAAAATAAACCCTGTGACTGTGTATGAAGGCGTCGTTCCTCAGTTCCAGCACACCCCACAGGAAATTTGGGGACTCGGCTGGGATGGACTAATGGCATCTTTGAAAACAGAAGTAAAGCGCCGGGTTGGACTAGTAGTGATACTTTGAAAGCAAAAGTAAGGTACAATTTTTATGAACATTATGAGCATGCTTAGTAATTTAAAAAAACAAGAATTGAGGGTAGTCGCGGAAGAGCTTGGCCAGACGGTGCCGGCTGAAGCGAAAGTGGTAGAAATCAAAACTTTGAAAGTTCTGACATTTTCAAAACCGACCCTGCATTTGTGCGCGGTACTATAAAATCGATCGTGGAGGATGAAAAAGCTAAAACCGCTGCAGAGCAGTCACAAATTGAACTTGAAAAGATAAAATTAGCCCGACTCGAGAAGGAGATTGAGCTTCAAAGACTAAAACTACAGTCACCTAGTACTAGTGAAATTTCAGATCATTCTGTGCTTAGAGAGTCTGAACCAGAATCAGATAATTTAGAGACTTTGATTAGAAGTGTCAAAACTTTAACAATAGCTGTCCCTGAGAAACCGGAAGCTCTGCATTTGTTTTTCAAATCACTTGAAAAAGCTTTTAGTACCAAAAACGTTCCCGTTAAGTTGAAATCGGAAGTACTTATTAACCTATTGGGAGAAAAGGGTAATAATGTTCTAGCTTACGCTACCGAACAAGAAATTGCTGATTATGATAAATTAAAAGCATTAATTTTAAAAGAATTTCAGCCAACGCCACGCGATTGTTTAAGTAATTTTAAAAATGCGGTGAGAAATCCTAATGAATCGCACGTTCAATTCTCTTTGCGTTTAAGTGCGACTTTCGATTACTATTGCCAGCAAAGGGAAGTTGATGATTTTAAGAAATTGTGTGAGCTTATAGTTTCTGACAAATTGTATGAAACACTAGATTTTAAAACTAGGGAGCACATTAGCATTCGGGAGGGTAAAAATTTTTTTAAGCCTAATGAATTAGGGAGAGAATGTGATTTATATTATTCATCTAGAGGAAAGTCTTTAGCCGAGGTCAATAATATGCGAGTGGATAGCACAGTAAACAAAAGGTCTAGCTTTAACAAAAACTATTCTAAAAAAGCACAATATAATTTTAAGGAATCACTGAGTAACCCTGTCGAGCGAATTTCCGAAAGAATCTTATGTTTGTGGTGATAGAAGGGAATCATTTCATTTCGCGCGAAATTGTCCTAAACGTTTCGAAAAAAGTGGAAATCCATATAATAAACGGGAAAATATAGCATCAGGACTGAAAAGTAAATCGGATAGCACGGCCAAGAACGAGCTAGAATATATTGATTTATTCGTGGACGGGAAAAAAATAAACTGTTTAAAAGATTCGGGAAGTGAGCTGATTATTTTGAGAAAATCTCTCATTCCTGATAAACATTCTACTGGGGAATTGCAAATCCAAAGTTGTTTTGGCAACGTGGTCAACGCTGACACGGCGAATTTTCAGTTTGCTTTATACGAGAGTGACGAGCGGGTTGACCTTGAAGCGGTGATCTGTTCCGAACTTATAGTGGAGGGGATATTTCCTCCTAAATGTTTACAATTACTCAATAACTCATGTGTAGGCGACACTGTGGTTTCGGAAAACAGCAATAATTCTTTGCCTGTCTCGAGAGGCTTTTTGTCTTTCATTTCGGCAGCTGTAGAGCACACTGAGGTGGATTTAACACACGTTGTTGATAAGGAATTGCTTAATACTATTTCTGGTTTGATTAAAGAGTACACACCGCAGAAAAAGCCACGTGGCACAGATTTAAAAATTAATATCGTATTAAAAGATGACATACCTGTTTCTCAACGATCCAGGAGAATTCCTTTTGCAGAACAAAAAATTGTCGATAAACAGATAGATGAATGGTTAAGGGATGGGATTATTAAACTTTCCTGTTCGGACTATTCTTCGCCTATCGTTTTGTGTAAAAAACGGGATGGAACTTCCCGGTTATGCGTGGATTTTAGGAAGTTAAATACGAAAGTAGTTAAAGATTCATTCCCAATGGCTCAAGTGGAGGAAGTTTTAGATCATTTGGGTGAAGCAAAGGTCTTCTCAACGTTAGACTTGAAAAACGGTTTTTTTCATGTTCCCGTGCAGGAACAATGCACGAAATATTTGGCTTTTATTACTCATGCTGGTCTTTACGAATTTTTGAAAGCTCCTTTTGGTTTGTCAACCTCCCCAAGTGTATTTCAGAAATTCATTTACAATGTGTTTAGGGAATTAATGCGGGATAACACTGTTGTTGTGTATATGGATGACTTTATTATACCGGCACATACTGAAGAAGAGAGTTTAGAGAAGTTGAAACGCGTTTTAGGAGTAGCCAAGGAGTACGGTTTGGAAATTAATTTTAAAAAATGTCAGTTTTTAAAAAGAAAAATAGAATTTCTGGGGTATATTATTGAAGATGGTACAATTCGTCCCTCCCCTGATAAAACTTTGGCGGTTCAAAATTTTCCAGAGCCCAAAACCTTAAAGCAAATTCAGAGCTTCTTGGGTCTGACAGGATACTTCAGAAAATTTATTGCCAACTACTCTAAAATTGTCAAACCCCTGAGTGACCTCCTTCGTGACGGGGTAGAATTCAAATTCGGACTTGAACAAAATGAAGCATTTAACAGACTGAAGGAACTTTTGACGACAAGCCCTGTTCTTCACATTTTCAAACAAGGAGCTCCACTAGAATTGCATACGGACGCAAGCAGCCATGGCTTCGGCGCTGTGTTGCTCCAAAAATCTGGTGATGGACAATTACACCCCATACACTTCATGAGCAAAAAAACGACCCCCCAACAAGAAAAGCTATGCAGTTATGAGCTTGAAGTTTTAGTTATAGTAGAAGCTCTAAAAAAATTCAGGAACTATCTTCTGGGGTCCAAAATCAAAATTATTACGGACTGTGATGCTTTTCAGAAGACTATGTTAAAAAAAGACCAAACTCCCAAGGTGGCGAGATGGGCTTTACTTCTTGAAGAGTTTGAATACGATGTCGTTCACAGAACTGGACAGCAAATGAAGCACGTTGACGCGCTGAGTAGAAACGCGGTCATGATGATTACTCGTTCTCAGGAAGAAGTTACCGCTAAAATTGCAGCTGCGCAAAATAGTGATGAGCGCCTCCAGTTGTTAAAATCCTTAGTCGAGCAAGGACTCAAGGAAGACTACGCGGTAAAAAACGGTGTACTATACAAGTACGAGAATGGCCGTGAACTACTTGTGATCCCCGAAGCGTTGGAGCTAGAAATCATCCGAGGTATCCATAGCAAGGGACATTTCGCAGTGTCTAAAACGGAAGATCTGCTGAAGATGGACTTTTATATTCCTAGTCCCAGAAAACGAATCGAACAAGTCTTTGCAAATTGTGTGGAGTGCATATTGTGTGACAGAAAACGAGGGAAGGGCGAAGGTTTGCTGAACCCTATACCCAAAGAGAGTATTCCGTTGAGCACTCTTCATTTAGATTTTATTGGACCTTTACCGTCAACAAATAAGAGCTATAATCATATCTTGTCCGTTGTTGATGCATTTACAAAATTCGCCTGGCTTTACCCAGTAAAGTCTAGATCAACCCAAGATGCCTTGCAGAAGTTGAGACTGCAACAAGCGATTTTCGGTAATCCTTCGAGGGTAATAACAGATAGAGGTGCGGCTTTCACCTCCAAGGACTTTGAAGACTACTGTGCGCAAGAGAAAATTCGACACGTATTTACAACTACCGGCATTCCACGGGGAAATGGACAGGTGGAGAGAATTCATTTGACTTTGATCCCAGTCCTAGCCAAATTGTCCATTGAAGATCCTACCAAATGGTACAAGCATGTCGCAGATGTCCAGCGGATCTTAAATAGCACGACGTGCAGGAGCACAAAGAATTCACCCTTTGAGCTCCTCACCGGTGTAAAAATGAGAAATCGAGAGGATCTGAAGATCGTAGAAATTCTCGAAGAATAAACGAACTGTCTGATGAAGGACAGAGAAGATATAAGAGAAGAAGCTAGAAAGAACATTCTAAGAATACAGGAAGAAAACAGAAAAACGTATAATAGAAAAAGAAAAAAGGCGCAGGTGTACAACGTTAATGACCTGGTGGCCATACAACGCACGCAGTTTGCAAGCGGTCTAAAGCTAAGACCAAAGTTCTTTGGACCATACCGAGTAACAACAAAAAAAGGGCAACGATCGGTACGAAGTGGAAAAAGTAGGACAACATGAAGGTCCCGGTTGCACCTCCACAGCAGCTGACCACATGAAGCCCTGGTCGGTTCCAGCTAAAAACTGTGCAGATTCTGAACACTCCATTTTCTTTTCTTTTTTTTCTTTCTTTGTATTGTTATTTTTCAGAGACTTTCAAGATCCATAGTTTGATGGTGACTGTCGTTTTCGAGGCCGAAAACGGGAGTCAGGATGCCGAATGTGGGAGCGAGTTACTTTTAGCCGTTAGAGGGCCCTCCCACCACTTCCTGTTTGAAGACGAAATACGCAGTTGGAAGTACGCTCTCGCGGAGGAGAGATCGCTTTGCTCGAGTAGGAGCTAAGAAACCTCATTTCATTATATTATATGTTTAAGTGTCTTGTGTAGTGATAAAATAAACCCTGTGAGTGTGTATGAAGGCGTCGTTCCTCAGTTCCAGCACACCCCATACATATATATATATATATACAGTTGTGTCACAGTTTACTGGATTTTACAAATCTCAAAACAAGTTAATAAGGTTTTATTGAAGGGTATGACTGAACTGAAAATATTTTTCATGCACTGTAAGAGATGAACCGGAATTTCCTTTCTAAGACACTAAAATTGAGCTATATTATTTAAATCATAGACAGAATGAGGAATTTGCACGTTTTTTTATTTTACATTTATGATATAGAAAATAGAAAAATATGATCGAAAGCATCTTTTTTTTTTAGTTTTAGAACTCTAAAAGTTAACATAATTTGTTTTTAAACGCGCACTATTTACTTCGTCTCAAAAACGCTACTTTTCCTACGCGGATACATGTGACGTCACAATGCACTATGGCGAATTTGTTTACTTCGGTGTTTGGATTGTGTTGCGTATTTTGAGTTTGATATCTAGTGTCTTTTCTTTATTTTTAAGATGTCAAAGTGTGTTACAGAAAATTTTAAATATTGTATAGTACCTTGCTGCACAAGCACAACGGTAAATACACCTGGAAAGCTTTTTTTTAGTGTTCCAACAGATAATGTCAAAAGGAAATCATGGACAGTTGCAATAAAACGCGACGAAAAAAAAAATCCTCATTCAATAATTTTTTAATTTAGCTATAATTGTGAGTTTTAATGTGATACAGATGATTTGCCAAATCATTGCAGCAAATATGAATTTAAAATACAAGTTTTGACATTTTCCATTTAAATAAATATTTAAATATATTTGTAAACACAACGAGTTTTGTTATGAGTTATATTCTCCAGATGGTGAATTCCACCTAACATGAAACCATTATGAAAGAAAATCATTTTAAA
The DNA here is from genome assembly GCA_907164885.2 of Dolomedes plantarius. NCBI lineage: Eukaryota > Metazoa > Arthropoda > Arachnida > Araneae > Dolomedidae > Dolomedes > Dolomedes plantarius. The sequence continues at coordinate 68,370,568 of OU015494.1, read as the reverse complement.
CAAATTATTAAGTGTTATATATCATTGGAAAGCTTATGACCTCTAGAACTAGAACGTACTATTGCTTTTTCCTTACATTAAGTTTGTTTTGTAGGGGATGTAATGGGAAAATATCTATTTGTAAGTTTTTTTAGCAAGTAAAATTATCATTTTTATACCTTATTACTTACGTAAATTATGCCACTGAATTTAATTGGAGTAAATTTAATATTAATGTAAAAACTATAAAAGTAAAATAAATGCATGTTTGTGACTGTTTTGAATATAAATAGCCTAGTTAAGGGTACAGCTGCAGCATCATGTATTATATGTAACATCTGTTACAAATAGTTTTTATATTTTTTATTACAGAAAAAAATGACTGATTTTTTATGTCAAGGTTCTGATAAATTACAGGCATGTCTTGTGATGTTATTTTTTAAATTTTTGAACAAATTGACATAATAGATTCACAGATTTTTTTATCTTATGATGCTATAGTACAAATGATGTTCCATTTTATGTAGCATCGGTTACATTAAAGATTTTTTTTTCAGCTTAAATACACCAGAAATAAATTTTGAAACCTGTCAAGTTTATCTTTAGTTTTTATCAGGAATTGGTTTTATCAGGAAAAAATAATACTCTCCTATTTTGAAGCATTAATATGCATCTCATAATCTTTTTATTATTTATTTTGTGTGTGAATGTTTCGTCCGTTACAATGGAATTCACCAGATGCTGGGTTGGGGGTAGGTGATGAAATTTTAAAATAAATACAATTTGTGTGCAAAATGTGACAAAAGCATAAAATATATTAATTATTTTGTAAGTTTATTTTTAATTAATCTTTTTACACTAGTTTTGGGTGCTAGTTTTTTACATAAAATGTATAAAGTATTGTATTAAAAAGATTTTTTTATAACTGCTGAAGTATTTCTAATTATTTATAAATTACTTAAAGCGGGGAAAGCTAACCATGGATGGTCTATTGTATCTACCCCAAACACACTATCATTAAAACTTTTAGATAAAATTAAATATAATACATAAAGGAACTCGTCCAAAGATGCTGCACAATCATTGCATTGGACGGAAAGGACATTTTCTTCCTTTTCATTCAACTTGAGTTCCACACTGTAAGTCTTTTTTGTGACATTATGTTCTGGTGTCACCCTTGCATTGACTGTACAGATGTATGTCTCCATCCCTTTTTTACCTGAACATATCCTACAGCATTATCTCCATAGCCTTATCGTCCAAATCTAAGTAAAAGTAACTTTCTAAGTACTAAAGCATTGATTTAAAAATGTGTTTTTAAAACACAAAATTATGGAGTTAGAGGATTGTTTAAAATTATTATGAGTAGTAAAAATTTGTTTCTTTGCACCACTTAGTATGTGATTAGTCAAAAGTTTAATTATCATGCATAGTTCAGATTTATTATAATTCCTTTACCATTTAAAATACACATATTTCTATGATATGAATGCAGAACACTGAACACATTCGTAAATTTGGTAGTGTTTTTAATTTCTGTCAACTTTCTAATACACAATTAAAAATACTAAATATCCTATAACAGACACTACTTGTAATGTTGCAGAGCTAATTAATTCTACAAAATTAAACATGTACTATGAATGAATAATAATAGAAGCTGTTTATTAAACTTTTAGAGTACGATATTAATTTAATAATATGCATAAACAATGTGTAACTTTAAAGTTTGTGTAAAGCACAACGCACGTCAGAGTTCTACAATCTACATTACATAACTAGAATAATAAATGCAAACAAATATATACATCCCTCTGAACTTTAAATCCTCGTATTTCTGCTCCCATAAAACTTGGATTATTTCCCAAAAAGGAAAACACTGCAAATGAATCCATTTTAGGCAGGTTGTCAGATTACCCTTTAGCAAAACCGGGTAATAACGCCATGGTAAACAAAACAGAAATAAAACTAAGAATAAAGACGACGATAGAATATAATTTTAAAAAAAGGGGGAATAAACAATAGCCACAAACTAAAATTAGAAAAATTAAACCAAATTAGGAAAAAAATATGATTTTAAAATGTTAGTTTAAGAGGAGGAAACGTAGAATCTCGCGCTAGACAAATGTAAACATTGAAGCATGGTGCATAGTGACGTCAGAACCAATCACGTAGCGTTTTGAGGTCACATGATTTTTCAACACTTTTCGCTTATTTTAAATTTAAA
>OU015494.1:68319442-68368262 GCA_907164885.2 Dolomedes plantarius | reverse complement strand
ATATTATTATATATTTTTTTTCTTTTGTAAAATATTGTATAAAACAGAAAAATATACATATATAGTCTTTGAGACGCAGAAAGCAGAAAATATATGTACATTCTTTGAAACGCACGAAATGAATGAATATAATTATTTATTAAGATGCTGGGTAAGACCTTACACGAAAGAATTGGAATAGACACGCCCACCCTCTGAATATATTATTAACAACTAGCATCGCCCCCCTAAAAAAAATCCCGCCTCGAGATACGAGCAAACCACAAATGAACGGCCAGCTTATTGGGGTATTGCATTCCACGCCAATTTCGGTTTTGGGAGCGAAACCTCGCCAAAACCTCACCAAAACGGTACTGATTTCGTACCCTAGCCAAAATTCCTATATATGAAGAGAAGGATGAGTGATAACCCTATGTAGAATACATCAATGGTAAGAAAAATAAGTTACATATGTCTACTCTGTCACTCTTGATTTATAACTTGCAACGACGGTTTTAGTATCATAAATTTTGCTTCACCGCAGACTGTTATGAAGGAACGCAATCCTATGTTAAAATATCACAAACTGATTTCATAATTTTTTTTCATACACGCACAAAAAAATTGATTGCAAACAAATATATTCAAAACATAACTTTTTTTAAAAAAGATTCTAGAACTTTTGAAGTAGTTTAAAGAAAAAAAAAACATATGTAAAATAACTATTTCAGTAAGGAGAAAATAATGAGTGTTACAAACACAATGCATAATAATTAGGGATAAGGAATATTTGTATTTACGAAATAGATGTGAATAAATGCGAAAATTATTTTTTTACTACTTTTCGGCAAAAACTCAGTGATAAACGGCTTTTTAAGCAAAATTAGGTAATAATAACAATAATTTATTAATGTAATTGCTTAACTAAGACCATCCACAGTCTTTAACTGAGAGATCTCACTTTCAAAATTTGCTTTTTGTGAAGACTTAAGTAAGAGAATGTGGAGACTACTGCATTGTTAACTTTTAACTAAGAATTTTGATACTTACCTAACCAAGTATGTAAAATTATGATTTTTTTAAATAAATGCAAAAATTTTTAATTTATATATATATTTGCTAATAAATGCGAAATTTTATATAGTGTAATTTTTTTTCTGCGAAATTTTGATATTTTTTATGCAAAAATTATATACCCCTAATAATAATACTGATGTAGGTAGTGAAGAACAACTCTGCATAGAAGGAACTAAATTAAGTCCAAATAATAAAAGAAGCATATACATCAACAGAAGCAAAGAAAGAAAATGCAAGACAAAAAAGAAATATCAAACCATTTAAGAAAAATGATTACTAGATCTATGAAGCTCTAACAGCAAGCTTGACCCAACTATCACATGGTAGCAGTAAAACTACGAGTACAGAAAATCATATGTATAATGTAGCAAAACAATGGATGACACAATTTGATAAACATGTATGAAGTATGGCAACTAGTGAAAAAGTCAGAAGACAGGGGAACCAATATTTTGCAAGGTGGTCCTATGGATGATTAGGACCCCAAGAAAGCTTAACTTGTTGCTGGTGGCTCTCCAGGGACGGATTTCCCATAAGGCCAACCTAGGCCATGGCCTAGGATGCAACCGTTAAGAGGGCGTAAATTTAGAAGAAGTGACAACCAAATTATAAAATTTTTATCGATATAAAACGAGAAAGTTCAAAATTTTTTTTCTTTTTCATTTTTATTTATATATTCTTAGTATCGCTAAAAATGTTATTTGTAATATATGCATTTTGAAATAATTTTTTCCTTCTTTTTCTTTCATTCATTTCCCAAACATCCATTATCAGTTAACGAGAAGCAGGTTAAGAATTCTTGCAATTTGAAGGGATAATGATTGCAGAAAACAGTCGAACTTGAACTTCACAAAAGACAACTTCTGCTGTATCTTTCGATACATTTGACAAACAGCAAACAGCCCTCGCTTGTCCTCCAAAAACAGATTTCAGACCAGGGGCAGTCCGATAAGAAGACTAATGGTTTTTAAACTCCCAACCCATCGTCATCTGTCCAGTAATTGCTGTCCCGTTGTCAAAGGAATGATGGCACCGTCCTGGTTTAGAAACTGTTTCAAGGTGAAAGAATCATTGTGTGAACACCGGACTAGGGTGTCTTTCTGTGCAAGGTGTTTCTTTCAAGTAAAATGAACTATTATATGGAAGCCGACAGAGTGTCTGCAACCTGAATGGGTCGTCTTAGAAAAGAGACAGTTAATTTTGTCAAAGGGAACCGAAATATTTGTCAGTTCTTTTTTTCTAAAATTTTCCCTGGGAGGAGCCATAAGTTGGGCAAATCTGAGTTCCCAAAAGTGAACATGTAAGGGGACCGCGTACCAATCCCGGTTGAGAGGGAATTGGAAGGAAGGAGAGGATGGATGGAGCCTCAAAGGGTTAAAGGACAGGGCCCGTGTTTGGTTTTGATACGGAAAGAGACTTGTTTTTCCATTAGAGTGTGATCTGCAAGCTCATTTTGGCTGAGTGTTTTGTCAACCTTTTGCAGTATATAAAACATAAATTGTTGTGAGCTTATAGCCCAGTGGCTATGTTTATCTTACCGCACAAAAGATCGGGTACTAGATTTTTTTCCCCTACTTGTAGATGTTTAGTCCAGTAGTGAAAAACCGAGTTTTCCAATTCGAAAGACCTCGGCGGAATTTTCTGTAGCCCGAAAAACAACGAATTTTTACTTTTTTTCAAATATCTCGGCAATGGTTGGTTCTAGAGCTTAGATTGCAGTTACAATCTTAAAGAGGATAAAAGTTTGAACAAATCTTATATTTACATCTTTTTCCTAAACCCAATAACAAGCGAACTACAGGGTCAGGAAAATGGGATATTTCATTCAACTTGTCGAGAAAGACGCAAAACTTACTTCTCTAACACACTAACTCGTACAATTGCTATATATATATATATATATATATATATATATATATATATATATATATATATATATATATATATATATATATATATATATATATATATATATATATATATTCCATATTTGAGAAATGCACAATATGTGTATTACAACATACATATTTTTTTACTCGCACATACTTGAATAGTGTGCATATTTATATAATTATCTAGCGAGACCTATCTAATATTCTATGTTTAAGTTAGAATTTTCTGATTGCGTTTTTAAATGGAAAAATTTAAGCTTTTAAACAATGTGGAAGAAAATCCGGGGTTACCTTCGTCTAAAATATTTAAAACAAGGACATAACGTTCCGGAGCAAGTTTACCTCCCAAAACCTAGGGTAATATATGTGTTAAAAAATCCCTAGTTTTCATTAAAAAAAGTTTTATATATAAACTTTTTGAAATCACATTTTAAGGTCTTTTAAAACAAAATACACTGCTGGCCACTGTAAATGCAACACTCTGAAGGAAACATGCAAATAACATGAAATTTACAACATGCATTAGCGGAGGTGAGATATGCAAATGATTAGAATTTCAGCGCAGACGCACATCACGAGCGCCTGTGGCGCCACTTCAAAGCGCTATTTAAGGCTTGGAGATTTCGACGATTTCAAGTTCGGCAATTGTGTTTTTCTTGTGGTTTTTCAAAAAAAAAACGATCAATTATGCCTCGTCGAAAACAGCGATCATCTTCTGATCAAGTATCCGAGTTCGACAGAGGAAGGATAGTGCCCTACCGAGATTGTAGATTATCTTTCAGGGAAATCGGTAGTCGTGTTGGACGAAACCAAACAACTAATGCGGATATGTGATCGTTGGATGCAGAAGGGTACGACGGACCGGCGTGTTCGATCGCATCCACCTCAGCGCACCACTTCACGTGATGACAGGCAAATTGTGCGCATGGCAGTGACGGATCGCTCAGTCACATCACGAACCATAGCACAGCACATGCAGTCTGTAACGCATCATCCAGTGTCTGCGCATACCATTCGACGCCGTTTACAGCAGAGTGGTCTGTCCGCAAGACGTCCATTGCTTTGTCTACCCTTGACGCAGAGCCACAGACGTCTCCGCCGCCAATGGTGCGATGACAGAAGAATGTGGACGGCAGAATGGAATGAAATTGTCTTTACTGACGAGTCACGCTTCTGTCTGCAACACCACGATGGTCGCATTCGAGTCTGGAGACACCGTGAAGAGAGGATGCTGAACAGCCGCGTTATGCACCGCCACACTGGTCCTGCACCGGGTATTATGGTATGGGGCGGTATTGGATATCACTCTCGCACACCTCTAGTACGCATTGCCGGTACTTTAAACAGCCAGCGCTACATCTCCGAGGTGTTGGAGCCAGTTGTCCTTCCTTACCTTCAGGGCTTGCCCACAGCCATATTTCAACAGGACAATGCGCGACCATACGTGGCACGCATTGTCCAACGGTTCTTCGTCAATCGCCAGATTGAATTGCTTCCCTGGCCGCCTCGCTCTCCGGATCTTTCGCCGATAGAAAACATGTGGTCCATGGTTGCTCTAGGATTGACCCAGATTCCATCTCCAGCTGCCACAGCAGATCAACTTTGGCAACGTGTGGAAGCTGCTTGGTCTGCTGTACCCCAAGAACTCATCCAAAGTCTCTTTGAATCAATGCCGAGGCGTGTGGCAGCGGTGATCTCCAACAATGGCGGCTACTCTGGCTACTGATTTTGGCAGGAACCACACTTCACAGAAGTCTATAAATTTAATCATTTGATACTTGGTCAACATGTTATCTACAAAATAAATTTTGTTGTGATATGTCTTGTCTTTCTTGGTGTTGCAATTTGGGTGGCCAGCAGTGTATATTTTTAAAATTAAAATTAAAACTCTGCAAATGAATTTCCAAAATGAAGCGATCTCTGTTAGAGTAAAGTAACATTTACTTATACTTATCTGGAGTTGTGTTTTGAGATAAATTCTTAAAATATTGATATTTTATATAATAACTGTAAAATCAAAAGCAATTAAAGATAAACAATTTTATCATTTTTTTTTTAAGCTAAACTACCGAATAAGCATGAAACAATCAATTTTAGCTGAAAAGCAAAAATGCATTTTATCTCCCTTATAAAATGAACTTTTATATTAATAATAAGGGATAATTGTGATAAATTATTATAAAAACTTAGATTTTTAGTGTTGGGTAAACGTGTTGTTGAAATATCTTTTCAAATTTCTGCTTTCAACAACGCAGCCTTTCGATGCTAGGTCACCAGGAGCCAGGAGTATATATTATAACAAATATTTTTTAAAACATAGAGGAGTTAAACTTGGAAGAATCGATCTACAACTAATTAAAATGGTTTATCAAGAAATTGAATACTGGAGAAATGTGTTACACAGAGTGGTTGTAGTAATTAAAGCTCTTGCTTCGCGTGGCTTGCCATTTAGAGATAGAAATGAAACATTTGGTTCTAATAATAATGACAACTACATGCTGATGTTGGAGACAATTTCTGTGTTTGATCCATTTTTGGCTGATCACATCAGGAAATTCGGGAATCCAGGTAGTGGACAGACATCTTATCTCTCATCTACTATTTGTGATGAGTTCATCGAGCTCCTAGCTAAAAAAGTACTAATGCATATTGCTAATGAAGCTAAAACATCAAAGTACTATTCCCTTGTAGATTCAACTCCTGATATCTCACATGTGGATCAGCTGTCGTTTGTTTTGCGATATGTGAAAGAAAATGAGAAACCTGTTGAGAGGTTTATAAAATTTTTACCTAACTTCGGCCACAAAGCCCATGAAATGTTTGAAGCTGTTATTAAGACTGTCAGTGAACTCCACCTTGGTATCTTGAAATGTCGTGGTCAATCATATGACAATGCAGCTAATATGGCTGGTGTTTACTCAGGTCTTCAGGCTAGGATACTTGAAGTTTCTCCTCTTGCATCCTTCATACCTTGTTCAGGACACTCTAAATTTAGTGGGCACACATGCTGTAGATTGCTGCATTGAGGCCATATCGTTTTTTAATTTGCTTCAAGAACTTTATAATTTTTTCTCGTCGTCTACAGCGAGGTGGGAAGCATTGAAGAAAAATAGCACCCTTACCGCAAAAAGCCTCTCCAAGACACGATGGTCGGCAAGATATGATGCTTGTATAGCATTAAAAGAAGATTGGTTTGCAGTCATAAAAGCTCTAAAATACTTTGAAAGTGACGAAAGTCAAAAATCAGGAAGAAGAGCAGAAGCTAGAGGTTTACTAACGAAGTTGCAAAGGCTCGAAACCGTATTCATGGCACAGTTTTGGGGAACGGTGCTGATTAGACTTCACCAAGTCAATAAGTATGTACAAAATGTAGAACTTGATGTTTCAGAAGTTGCCACAGTTCTTCAGTCACTCGTAAAGTTCTTGTTAGAACTGCGAGAACAATTTGATATATATGCAAACAAAGCTCTGGATATTTCTGAAAAGAAAGTTTATGAGCGTGATGAAAAGCGTCAGGTTTTCAGAAAACTACAAGCTGACGAAAAACGGGAAGGTGAAGTTAATTTAAATGGACATGATATCTTTAGAGTTAATACCTATTTCACGATTGTGGACAAACTCAAAGTAGAGCTTGAGAAGAGGTCACAAGCTTATAGAGAGCTCGGTGAAAAATTTAAAGGAATTACGAAAATTTGGTCACTGACTTCTCCTGAACTTGAAGAAGAGGGAAGAAAATTACAGGCAATTTTTAAAGATGATTTGGAGCCTGCATTATGTGATGAACTGCAACATCTAAAATCTCACATAACCGAGTGCAGCATTGGTTTGAAAAGTCCCTTAGCAATTTGCAAGTGGCTTCGTGAAAGTGGATTACAAACAGTATATCCAACTGTTGATATCGTATTGAGAATGTTTGTGTGCACACCTGCCACAAATGCCTCTGCAGAAAGATCTTTTCTGCACTAAAAAGAATCAAAGATCATTTAAGATCTTTGCTGCAACAAGACAAACTAAATGCTTTGGTACTTCTTTGCATTGAAGCAGATCTAACAAGATCTGTTGACTTCAGTGAAACTAATGAAGAATTTTCATGGGCGAAAGCACGAAGGAAAAAATTTTAGTTGTAATTTTTAGATAAATTAGAAGAAATTATGTAGAAAATTTTTATTAAAAATATGTTATTCAAATGTTTATTTAGTATATATGTTTCAAAAACTCTTACTGTGTATCAAATCTAATCTTATAAATCAAAAATTTAAATGGAAGGAAGGGGGCGCAAAATGGTGCTTTGGCCTAGGGCATAAAAATATGTAAATCCGTCCCTGTGGCTCTCTGTACACAAAGTGTTCCCTACATTGAAACCTATGCAACAGTCATCAGCATGTACACTGAAGTGCCACTGAATTAGGGATACCTACCTAGTAACGAGTTGGGCCTCCCCTGGCCTTGATAACGGCTGCCACACGACGAGGCATAGATTCAACAAGTTTCTGGAAACGTTCCACGGGAATGGCTTGCCAAATATTGGCTAAAGCTGTCCATAATTCAGTAGGGTTCTTTGGTGCTGTGTGATAGCCTTTCACGCCTTGTTCCAAAACATCCCAAAGATGCTCAATAGGATTTAAGTCTGGGCTTCTAGGTGGCCAATTCATGACAGAGAAGTCAGAGGAATGCTCATCCAACCAGCCAGTAGCCAACCGGGACTTGTGAGAGGTACAGTTGTCTTGCTGGAAAACTATTACCGTGTGGATAACAGAACAGCATAAACGGATGGAGGTGATCACCCAGAAACTCTACGTACCGAATTGCATTGAGGGAGGTTGGTACACGCACCAAAGATCCCAAACTGTGCCACGAAAAAACACCTCAGACCATGATTGAGCCACCATGCCCTTGTACAGTTCCAGCCAGGCATGCAGGATCCATGGCTTCATGAGCCTGACGCCATATTCTCAGCCTCCCGTCAGCGTTAAGTAGTCGGAATCGAGACTCATCACTCCATGCTACTCGTTTCCAGTCCTCTACACTCCAGTCTCTGTGCTCTCTTGCCCAGGCAAGACGTGCAGCCCGATGGCGAGTATAGAGCAATGGTACTCTCGTAGGTCGAAGGCTCCCGAAACCCATACGGTGAAGCGAGCGTTGCACAGTCCGTTTACTGACTGTACGACTGGCACCGTCATTAAACTGGGTGGTAATTTGAGCTAATGTTTGGCTTCGCTGGCTACGTACAATATGCCTCACCACGCACTGTCAAGGCTAATTGTCCTTTGCAGTTTGCCCGATCGCTAGTTTTTTTTTCCACCATCCATATATTCTTGATATACTCTTGACACTGTCGACCTTGAAAATCCTAGCTGTTTGACGATTTCGGAAATTGAATGGCCCATGCGTCGCGCACCTACGATTTGTCCGCGATCGAAGGAGTCAAAATCAGGCAGTTTACCCATACTGGCAATTCCAACAACTAATTCAGAACAACCACAGTACGCGCTATATATGCAGTTACCACAGCGCCCTCACTTGCGCATACATGATGCGCAGCGCTACACAATTTGCATAGGCTTTGCTATCCCTAATTCAGTGGTACTTCAGTGTAGTTTTTCAAATCATATATGTCCTGATTCTTCAAGTGTTATTTAAGATGAAAAAAAAAAATACATGGAACACACCCTTGCAGGAGGGGTCACTTATGCAAAGATATGCATTTCTAGCATATCTATCCATCACCTTTGTTATGAGATCATAAGCATGGCATAGCCCACAAGTATGATGGAGGGAGAAGATTTTTGATTGCAGAATTTCTTTATATTTTCACTATAATTTAGAGCTCTGTACATTTTTTCAGAGCAATTCATGTTATATGATAGTTCTCCTTGATTTGGGGCTGGATGACTGCATTTTGACAATCGCAAGCTTTGGGAACCTAGTAAGAAATTCATTGGCAATTTCAGGTTTTATTGGGAAAATTAGCTTTAATTGACTTTCTTAACTATTCCTCAAATTTTCTATCCAGTACCCTTTTCTCTGTGAATGCTTGGTTTTCCAGAAGTGTAGAAACTTTATAATCAGCTAAGATGCATAATAAGAGTTCATCTAGATCTTAATTTTATAATTTAATATATGTGTGTAATTAAGTTAGGGTGTTGAAGGTCATTCCACGTAAGTTATCAATGATAACCTGACAAAAAAACAAAGTTTTATTTTTTATTTTTGTAAGTAGCAACTTCTAATGTGTTTATGAGCTTTAATATGGTGCAATTGGAAGTGTATTGTTCTGTATTGTCATTATGAATGTTATGTTTTTATCAGCCTCTGGCTTAATTTGTTATTAAGAACCTCTTAACCATTGTGAAATCTCATATGTAAAAACACTATGTTTCATTAAATCAAAATTCTCAGAAAAATTTGTATGTGCACAAGTATAGACTTTTTTTTTTTTTTGGGGGGGGGGGGGGGGGGGGACTGATCAATATGCCAAAGCAATAAAATGTTAAAGTTGAATACAAAGAGGATTATCACTGACATTTCAATAATCAAAATTTACATTCAAATGCTTAATTATAGCTATTATCTTCCATCATATGACCATGATATAAAATGATATATCTCCTTAGACTTCCTATAAGTTAGATTAAAATTAAGAAATGATAATTTCATGAATAAATTATACAATAAAAATCAAAAGTAAATGTAAAATTTTTTAAACAGAAATCTAATCAGTTAAACATAAAATGTTACCTCTTCTAAATCTCTAAATGGAGGAGGAAGGAAAAAATGTGAACTAGCATGTAGAGTTCTGGCTAAACTTATTGAAGTATCAATATCACAAGCTTGAGCAATTGCAACATGTTGCCACTCTAAATATAATGGACGGGGAAAATGCAATATCAAATAACTAATAGAGAGATTAGCAGAAAGTACATAATCTTATAAAATTAAATAAAGTGTTGTAAAGTCAGATACTAATATAAAAGCGTATTATGGTTACAAAATTCAAAGTATTTGGTCAAGAATAATGAATTACTTACTTTATAAAACAACATGACAAATGGGTTAATATTTTTTCCTATCACCATGCTAATTAATATATAACTTTTTTGAAAAGTAAATTAGGTGATTATTGTTAACATATTTCAATATCTACTTTTTAAATTCAGTAAATTACTTTAAAAACAGAATTTTCTTTTCCTGAAAAATAACCAACTAAATATTCATAGTAATTTCTGAGACAAATAAGCTATGCATTTAAATCATGTGGACCAAAAAATATATTTTAATTTCAATTACACTCAGTTTGCATTTGAAAGAACTACAGAGGCTGTTCACACATTTTTTAGACGATATTTATTGTATTCACAAAACTAAATTACATAAAATTCTTGTGCTTTAAATGTTCTATTTGACATCCCTTATTCTGAAATATCTTTCGACACTGCAATTTCCAGGATAATAATGCCTTTTGAAGTGTCAGAAGAGGTATTCTATCCCATTCCTCCTGAACAGCTTTCCAGAGTCCTGTAAGGGTTTTAGGACGAAGTTCGGATAATACAGATTTTAAAAGTCCGAAAGCACAAAAATCCAAAGGTGATACAACAGGAGATTTAGTAGGGATATCAGTGAAGGGTATGGCCTTGATACCAGTTTTTTGTTCCAGTTTTGAAATTTACAGTGGATTTTGATGTGTGACTGCTAGCTTTGTCCTGATTGAGTCTCACAGATTGATGGCACTGTGGGTAAAGCGATGGTATTTCATTCAGAAAAATTGACGATAAAATATGTTCCTGATAGTATTTGGAGTTAATCTTGACATTTTTTCCCATTCTCTTTATTTTTAACTTGCCATTATAAGAAAAACCAGCAACAATCATGAATCCCTTAGAAAAACTTTCTTTCGATTCTTTGAACCATGTACTTAAATTTTTCTCCCCTTTTATGATAATAAATGGCTCTTTTTTTGTTGCAATCATTTAAATACACCCATCATTCATCTAGTGTGACAATTGTTTTCCATTTTTCTTTGGATAAGTGTTTCTCATATAGAATTCTGCAGCGTGTCCTGCGTTCTGCGATATGATTTGGAAGAAGACGATGCACACTGCATTTTTTCGCTTTCTTAAGAATTAAATCAACGTTTATCATTTTGTTTACAGTGGACACCGAGCATTTTAATGATTTTGCAACTGTCCTTTGACTAGGGAGATTTTCTTTTAACATTAAACAACGTACCTTTGCAATAGTCGAAGATGTCCGTTTTTTCCTTGGATACTTGTTTGGGATTTTTGTCCCACTTGAGGCTCCATTTTGACGTTTTTTTTCCTTTCTTGTTGATGATATTACCTATCGACACTTTAGAAATCACAAAACCATGACTCTCACATCATTTTTGGATAACGGAGTATGCATATTTCTCTTCGGAAAGAGCATAAATGTAGCTGTCGAACCACTGCTTTGTTAAAAATGCCATTTTGAATAAAAACAAAACTTTCAAGCCACAGACGATAATTTTGACTTTTAAAAGCATAGTACAATTGCAATTATTTCTTTTGCAGCAAACGATTTTTTATTATCGCTTACCAAAATCGTCTAAAAAATGTGCGAACAGCCTCTGTATTTCAAAACCTGTCAATTTTAAAATTTAATATACATTCCAAAGGGATTATTAGCATCATAATATTAAAAAAAAATCTTGCCCCAACAAAGGGGAAAATTATTTTAGCTTAATGAACAGAACATCAACTATTGTAGCAATATTTAAGACAATATAACTATTTTTAGAGTGGAATAAGCTATTAGTGCATCAGGGAATGAGGACTAATGTTTTCACAAGATAACCTAGTAATTTTAGAAATTTGTATGCACAGTAAAACCTTGTTTATCTGGCCCTCGTTGATCTGGATCTCTGGATCAGATTCGTAGACATTATTTTGTTTAATGTTCACATTAGATAATTTTTAACTATTACAGCAAGAATGTAACTACAAGTACGCCAAATATTCCATTTTTTAGTTTGAATCAATGTACAGTTCCTGCATTGTACAATAAATTATGGTAATAAAATGCTTTTTGTTGAGTTTAAGAAAGCTTTACTAGACTTACCAATTCTTTGCTAAGAAATGATGTGACAATTTATTTTTATATTTTTTAATGTCTTGTAAACAATACTACATAATTTTGTTACAAAACAGCTTTTTATCATAATAAATGGTCTGCTTAGTTAAGGATTTGTTTTGCTTATTACTCATATCACCCAGATTATCCGGATTTTCAATTGTCTGGATTGCCTATGATCCCAGGTAGTCCGGATAACTGAGGTTTTACTGTATATATAAATAAAAACATAGTGTACCCTCAATTATCCAGTCAGCAGATTAACCATACAGAAAAAAAAATCTGAAATCTTTATCCACAATAATACCTACTTAAATTTATCAAAAACTGCATGCAGATTTCTTCTGACATACTTATATAAAAAAAACATTTTTAAAATAACAGTTTTTTATTTATTGAGAAGAATTTTATTTGATAAAGGATGCAATAATGCACTAAAATAACACTTCTTGAATTTCCTGGGATTATGAATGCAGTGATATCATGTAATGTTAGGAAAATGTGTAGCAATATTAAAAAACATAAAGATTTGGTAAAACAAAAAAATTTCTGATTACATACATATATCAAATTAATAAAATAAAAAAATAAATGTAGTACTATATTTTGAAAATAGAATAAAATTTAATAGAAACTGGATTATCAGTGTTTTTCACTTATTTGTACTACTACTCCCCTACATTAACCCATATAATTGGGAGTACACTGTGTATACATATATATCTGTGGCTTGGTACAAAAGTGCCTATCAAAATGTATCCAATATATTGGTAAATTGAAAAAATTGACTTAAGGAGAAAAGCCAAAAATGATTTTGTTTGCTTATGTCTCTTTAACAAAATATTATTTTCAATGTAAGAAGTGCCCAAGTCTGTACAATGGTTTAGAAAACACTTTTAAACCCTTGGGTACTTCTTACATTGAAAAAAAAAATTTAAAGAGACATAAGCAAACAAAGTCATTTTTGAAAAATTGACTTAGGCACTTCTTGTATCAAGTATATATATATATATATATATATATATATATATATATATATATATATAATATTTGTATAGACAAATAGTAATAACCTACTTACTTTCTAAATTAGATTTTGAAAGGGTCTCAATAGCCTTATGTCGAACTTTAATATCTTTTGATTTACATAATCTAAACAAATTCCAATATATTGGTAGATTGGCTTTTCTCCTTAAATTCCAGCTGGACTCAATAGAGTCATCAAAGTTATTTCCTAGGGAGGAAAAACATCCTTAAAAAAATTCTGTTAGCCATAGATATAAATTATAAATTCCTTGACTCTTTGATCTTCTTTTTTTAAATTGAATTCATTTAGAGAATAAGATGTGCAAAGTTAAAACTTAAGAAATATCTCTAACATAATATCATCTATCATATCAATCAATGAAATTTTTTTTAAACTTTCATACATCCTTAAACACACTAATAAAAAAGCAATGTATAGTAATAATCATTATTTGAAAAGCATGATGACTTGCCAATAAAAGTTTCATTCTACCAGAAATATTACTGAATTATCCTGATCTAGATCTTCTAAAGATATCTGATGCAGTGAACACAACAGTTCTGGACCTCTTCAATGAACCTATGAAAACTTGCTTTAATTTTTAATATTTTTGTTGTTATTATTATTACAGTGGAACCTAAATATATTGAACCTCAAGGAGAATGAGAAAACTTTGAACTATTGAGGATTTTGATGTACCGAGGTTCAATATAATAATAACATGGGAGTGTTATGCAGGTTCAAGAGGCATGGAAAAACTTCGATATATCAAGGAATTTGATTATATCGAAGTTTGATACATAGAGGTTCCACTGTACTAATATTTTTCCCAAGCACTTCAAAACTATTCTTCAAAAGAATTTGACAGGTTTTTGGGGTAAAATTTCTTAGATATTTAAGAAAACTTCATAAATATACTTTTAATAAAGATAATTTTTCTTGAGAAAAAAATATAATTATCGAATAATGGTATATAAGCACTTTGTATCAAATGCAATCATTTTCTAAACAATACAACAAAACAAAAAATATTTAGGCATAATTTGGTCATTTATACATACATATGCAAACATTAGACAAATTTATGCAAGGCCTTTTCATTAAGGGTGAAAGGTATAGCTATAAAGAGTGACATAAGCACTCAGATGAAAAAATATTAGAAAAAGATTAAATTAAAGAAGATAATAAAGATTTAAAAAGCAGTAAATTCTATGATATCATTAAAGCATCACCAAATAGAAAAGGATATTAATCTTGGAATTCATTAATATATTCCTCCATTTAATGTTATATAATTTATTCTTCCATTTACGAACAGTCTATCATGACAAAAAGACTGAACGTAAAATTTAACTAATATCATGTACATACCAAACCTCCAACAGGAGGAATTTCTCAGTGTATTAGATCATATCTGCATATTTTTTCTATCACAGTGTTGGTCTATGCAATCTTGATTGAAAATTAACATCACATATACAGTGAAAAGATATAGCATACCAGAACTTTCAGGAAGGTAAATATACGAAGAGAAGTCATCAGGGGCACTTGAATTCTCATCATTTTGCAGACAGCTTCTGATGAAAGTATTTCTAGGCCAAAAAGTGACATAACCACTGAAAAATAGAAATATATACGAACAATCTGATAGTTCCTTTTAACTTTATAAGTAAAGTTGAAAGAATAAGAGAAAATTTCTATTTTAATCCTGTATGCAGGAAGAAAAATTTGTATAGTTTCCTACAAAAGGGTTAAGTCAAAAATTATTGCTATAAAAATATAGAAACCTTTTATTATACAAAAATATGAAATTATTGCACTATTGTTTTTTGACATCCTTCATTTATGCCTATTAACTTTCAAAAATGGTCTTCCTATATCTCTAGTAATTCCTTCGATATACCACAAAGAATTCACCCTCTAATGATTTATACCATCAAAATGGCACAGCTTGAACCTCCTTGAGACACTTAAACTGTGTTCCCTTTAAATGTTTTTGAGTTTTAGGGAATTTTTTTCTTTCTTTTTTTTGGGCTAATGTCCCTGGGGCTGATGACAATTACACCCCAGTGACATATGAATAGAAGGAAATAGAAACACAAATCATGCAATCACAGAAGAATTTTTATTAACAAACGATGACACTGACGATGGACGATGCGTTGCAGCTCCCCTTTCTTGAAGGGGCTCCTTTTGCAGGCAGAAGACTGACCGGTTCCCCAGAATACAACCAAGTCTTATGCGGGAATCGAACCTGCACCCCCAGCATGGCAGGCTGATGCCTTAACCACTTAGCCACTGGCCGACTTAGGGAACTTAAATATAAATAGGCAGTCTATATAATCAGGGCTACAGTATGGATGGAGTATGGCTTCCAAATATTCTCATGGGACAGCCCTTGCAAATTATGAAGAAAGAGCAGTGCATTGTCATGAAGGAAAAAACTCCTTGGCACAAATTTCCTGGCTTTTTTTAAACCTATTAAGCATTCAATATTTTCAAACAACTTTCTTTAAAGTAAGTCCTTATTACTTCCCTGTACTCCTTAAGACAGTGGTTCTCAACTCTGTGCCCCAGGGTGCCGCAAAGGTATTGGAATGTGCCCGACTTTATTTTGAAATTTCTTTTACATATTTTATTATTTACTGCATTCAGGAAAAATTTGTGAAACACGGACAACATGCCACTAACAGCACATTGGTCATCATTTGGCGGGGTGATCATGCCACTTATGAAAAATTAGTTAATTCAGATCAGAGTAAAAAATCTCATTAAATTTTAAGTAAAATATTTATAAGTAATAAATCCATTTATACTACTTTTTTTATTTCAGTGTACCTTCTTATAAAATAAAATAATCAGAATTTTATTTGCTTGTTCCCTTTTTTTATTTTTCAAAACATAATCATTGTAATAATATTAGAAGGTTGGTAACATACTGTTGAAAAAAAATATTTCTATTATGCAAATAATGATCATTGGTGATGCAAAATCCACTGGTTGTGCCCACCATGCTCTCTGTAAACTTCAATGTGCTCTCAACCATGGGAAGGTTGAGAACTATTGCTCTAAGATTTTCTGTCTCTTACCCCCAAAGAATATCCCTAAACAATCATAGTTACAAAACTTTCTAAGCTGACCATTCTGCTTCCTCATTTCTGAAGTTTTCCTGAACTTCCTTAAAAACCTAGATCCATATAAAACTGTTTAAGAAAAGTGTTAAAAAAAACTTGTCAAGTTTTAATGATGAGTGATGATGTCTACTGAAGTTCTGTTAAAAATTTGTCCTTGGCCTGACTTCCAAACACATTTCTTCTATTCAACCTTTTTTTTGTTTTGGAGGAGACTTAAACAAGTGTATTATGGAGAGAAAACTTGCCTGCAGCAATAACCTAACAGCAGAAACATGTTTAAGCCATTTTGAAAACAATAAATCTATGCATGTATGAACTGGAACCCTAGAAACTTTATATTATTCATCATATTTTAATGTAATAAATTACAAAGTCGTGTACAAAAATAATTACCCAGTAAATGTCACAGAGCAGAAAATAAATCTTTTCAGCCACATGTAAGTCATCTGCATTCATAACAGTTTTAGCCAATACCATGTATTCTGAAAAAAGAGAAATAGTATCAAAAATACTTATTATAAACTATTTCAGATAACGTACATAAATATTTAAAATTTTCAATTGAATCAGATTTAATTTCTGGCCAACAACTTTATTACTCTGCTTTAGGTTGTTTGTTTGTTGTCGTATTTACGAATAGAGTGAAGCACAATCCACAGACGAGGGGTTGCCATTGCCTCAAGAGAGGTTGGACTTCTATACGTTGGTCTGTGAGTTTTGAACCAAGTCAAGTGACGGGACCAGACCACTTGCACCTCAAGAGGTATTTTGGGAACTTGAGGACATTGCAACTAAGACAGATTTTTTGTGCACCAGCTGCCATTAGTGTAAACAGCGGTGGTTTTGTCAGCGCCGAGCATTGAACCAGTGACGTGCAGGTCACTAGCTCATTGCCTTTGCCAACCAGGCCCCCGCACTCTCTGCTTTAGGTGCAAATAACATTTCTCCTTAAAACTGTTGCTTCAGATGTTACTAAATTATATACTTCATAAGTCTGATGTACATAATTATACATTAGAAGAAATTTTAAATAAATGAAGAAATCCTTTTCATAAACATCTATCTTTACTCTAATACAAACAAGATCTGGAACTTTATTCGTTTATTATCTGTAAAACTGATTATTAAGCAGGAGAAAATAACTTATCTAAAACCTTTGAAGGCTATAGTTGTGAGGATAAACTTGATATAAAAACTCATCATCATTCTGTACGTTAATATAAACAGCTTAGATTAACTCTAGCCTTTGTATATGATGCAGGAATTTTGCAACAGAAAAATAATAAAGGCTAATTAGACTGGGACCTACAGTTTAAAGCTGATTCCAAAAGGATACAAACACCCATGCCAACACTGGGACTCAAACCCACAGGATCTGAACCAAATGCTAGTGTCCTAGCCGTTTGGACATCACCTGGCAAATTTCATTTAGGAACTCAGCTACTTTATGAAATAAAGTTTAAAATGTCAGCCACTAAGTAATAAAATTCATCACAAAATTAGTGCAAATACACGGAGGAAATTACAGAAATTATAGCTGTGTGACGAGGAAAATTCTACAAAAGTGAAATGAGCCATTAACTTAAGATATACGTTTCCTGCATACCCAAAAGCCATGGACCTAGTTTTTGCCCTTGTTATAGGCTCCTCAGTATGGCACAGTTGATCAGTACACTGGAGGGAAAAGAATTTCAAAAGTAGGATTTAGCTCTAAATTTTTACTAGTGATTCACCAAGTGCAACCACTAATAAAAATTGTCCTGCTGCTATACCATGCAGAAGTCCACACCAGTGGCAAAACCTAGGTCTGTAGCTGGCTAAAACAGACCTTAATTCCTACAGTAATTGTAACAGAGGTTAAATTTCCATATAAGAATGTATGTCCTCAGCTGGAAATGGTGATCATGATGTACTGAAGATATAGAGAACCAATCAAAATATCTATGTTAGTAAAAACATAGTTTGAAATCATTTCATTTAAAACAATTGCCTAAATTATATTGCTTTGAATGTATGAATCTTAATGATACATTATTATTCTGAAGCAATAAAAAATCACACTGAATTCGAGATACAAATACCGTAGAACTTATTTGGTAATCAGTAGAAGTTTTGAAATAAAATATTTTATAAAATAACAGTTAAAGTAAGTAATTCAAAATGAGTTGAATAAAACTAGTCCCAAATGGCATAAAAGCTAGTTGAATTCATTCTGAAAAGTTCATTTCATACTTTACAAGCCAAGGGTTAGCCAACAAAACATTTGAGAGGCCCTGAAAAATAAGTTTTCTTATAAATTTTAAAATGTCTGAATATTAAATGTTGTATCACTTTCATATTTTTAAGTTCGCACATATAAAATATTTATATTTTATTTTCACATTACCATATTTATGAAATTTATATTAAAGTACTAACAAAATAGAAAGTGGATTGCAAAAACACTACATAATTACATAGTTATCAAATAATCAAGTTATCATCATAGGATATGAGTCCAGCCATTTAATGAGTCCCTGCATATCAGATGAATTTTTATGGAAAACAAACATAAAAACAGTTACGGAATTATTAATCACCCTTATTTGTGAAAGGTCAAAAGTGAATGAGACTGTAGCTAATAACAGCATAAATCAGTATTTTCCAACATATAATCAATATTTACAATAATTTTATGAGTTACTGATATAAAACCCTACGAAATCGGTACTTTAATAGCCAGTGCGTCTTCCGGATTTGTAATAACATTGTTATATGATTGATTTCAAGGGCAACTAAGAATCGTCAATAAAAACAATTGAAATACACAACCTATTCATGATTCAGGAAAAGAAACACAGACTACAGATTACAAGAAAATTTT
The DNA here is from genome assembly GCA_907164885.2 of Dolomedes plantarius. Taxonomy (NCBI): domain Eukaryota; kingdom Metazoa; phylum Arthropoda; class Arachnida; order Araneae; family Dolomedidae; genus Dolomedes; species Dolomedes plantarius. The sequence goes on along the minus strand of OU015494.1, from coordinate 68,349,182 downwards.
CATTACATATATCTAAGGTAAAATTATACTTCGAAAGAAAAAGTAATATTATACCAAAATATACACAATATTGCAAGTGAAATATATACACGTTTAAAACAAAAAGCAACAATTAAATAATATTTCAGTAGAGAGAGTGAAAATGAAAGGCATTTGCAACATTTTCTTAGGCGAATATCATACTCACAGCCAAGTATAGACGATTTGCACGTACGTCAAAATAAGATATGTTTACAATCATTGACTCTTTAAAATTGCCCCGACAAAATCAGTCAATGTATATCGAATATGCTATGTATACAATAATCGAAAAGAGGAAACAGCTGTACACCAAGGAACCAGTGATACTACGTTCGTTTCGATGCTCGACACGACACTCTTGCTATCCCCACCGCCTTCGGCTTTGACCATGAAGCTTTGGCCAACATCTAATACGTAAGATCTATGATGCTGCCATCTATATCCAGAAATTTGAACGATTTGTATATATATATATATATATATATATATATATATATATATATATATTGTGATAACTTCGGACTCCGGGTAGCTAAAAATTTTCAGAGTCAGTCTACTACATTAAATTACATATATATAAGTCTACTACATAAAATTACATATATATATATATATATATATATATATATATATATATATATATATATATATATATATATTGTGATAACTTCGAACTCCGGGTAGCTAAAAATTTTCAGAGTCAGTCTACTACAGTAAATTACAGTTTTATTAAATTTTAGTCCGAAACTTTTTACACTATTTACAATGTTGATCTACCTCTAGACATAGAGGGAACTGGCCTTCGTAATAGCCAAATAATTTCGATGATAAGATGTCTTCAAGTAATTTCACAACGGAACTAGAAGGTCGGTACACAGCCTCTAGAGCATACAGCTCTGAAAATAGAATAACTTCGTAAGGAGTTATAAATCCCGAGAAGCTTATAGAGCGGGCTGCTCTGAAATATGAAGATAACTTCTTGATGAAGTAACGAGCTAACAGAAGCCTGTAGAGCAGGATGCTCTGAGATAGCTATACTTCAGGGTGAAGTATTAGTTGACGAGAAGCTTCGAGCGGGCTGCTCTGGAAAATAAAGTTCAGAATGAAGTCGGTCGCTCCAGGACAACGTAGACGAAAGGTGCTCTCTCGATGAGAGGCTCGACCAAGTCTGTTAAAAAAACTGGATTTTTCTCCCGGCGTTGGCAATCGTGCTTCCGGTCACGTGACTGCAAATGTTTAGGTTGGCTGGCACAATTTGTGACGTCATGTCCGTTGGCTGTGATTCGCTTGACAACGAAGCCATGTGGCCGGCTCTTATAAATCAGCTGATCTGAAAATCATTAGTTCACGTCGAAATAGTCATTAGTTTACGTCTTCCCAGGGGCGGGCAGCTTGGAGCAACCCCATTCTCTGCTTCCAGACACCTTGACGCTGATCGATAGAACTGTTCGCAGGTCACCTGCTGTGGGAGGTCCGGCTGTCTAGGTGATTTATTCGGAAAGGTCGTAACGGATTCTTACAATATATATATATATGTGTGTGTGTGTATATTTATATATATATATATATATATACACACACACATATATATATATATATATTTATATTTATGTATATATATATTTATAAATATATATATATATATATATATATATATATATATATATATATATATATATATATATATAAATATATATATATATATATATATATATATATATATATATATATATATAATATATATATATATAAATATATATATATATATATATATATATATATATATATATATAATATTAAAAACTAGTAATTTCTTAATTCAACAATCTTAACATTTAAAAACTATTAATTCCTCACTTTACTATTCCAAATTACAAACCCTTTTTTAATTCCTTGAAATAGGTAATTTCCCTTGGGCATTCGTGTTAAAATCCAAGAGATATTCTAAATTTTAGCATTGTCATCCCAGTAAAACTTAGATAGAAATTCCATAGTAATAGCCTTTGTAACCCCAGGCAATATTATTAAAGATGGCTGACTTTTTAACGAAATTAAGCTCGACGCGGCGTGGCTACCGAATTAGATCAGATCAGAGCATCAACAAATAACTTTTATCCAATCAAAATGTAAGTCACACCTCTGTGTCACGTGATGGAATGACTTTATAAAACTATCTGGTGTCTAAATTTAGACACACTCTGTAAGAATCGGTCTGTCATATAATCCCGGGCGGACGACTTGGAAAACTTAATAAAATGCTTTAGATTCAATTACGTATCTGTGGTTCCTGTGTCTGCGTTGGGAGTCTTTGCGGGAAAATGCTCGGTTTGTCATCATGTGTATCGGCGACGTCATCCACTCTGGCCTGTTATTTGTTCCTCCATGTCGCCGATGTTACAGGAAAGTCGGTAGGATTACCTTCCCATCAGACACAGGCAGTAATTTTTTTTTCCGATTCAACCCGAGCGCAAACAACAGAATCAGAGTGTCCCGGTCTCCGCCATGTCTTAACAACATTCGTCTACGCTGGATAATTTCGGAGTTCCCGTCAGCCATGTGGTGTGGCGCGTTAGCTCCCAATGTCTTTCCGACGAAATAAGCGGGAGTACATCGTAAAATTTTGTGCGCCTTCGACGCTCCTATTTTTTTTTCTCTCTTCTCTCGTCTTGCCGTGTGATGACCAGCAATTGCGGATTTAAATTCATCGTTCTTCTATCCGGATTTCAAAATGTGCTTCTTTTTTTTTTTTCTTGCCTCGTGACGACCAGTGACTGTGGGCTTTATGTGTCAAGGTCTCCTCTTTCCCCGTCATTCCGTCGTAGTATGTGTGTGCCATCGAAGATTGTGCGCGTCTTTTTTTTTCACAAGTTGTGTAGCTGCTTTTGCTTCTGACTTCAACTTCGAGTGAATCTTTGCGATTGTGTTCTCCAGTGCTCCGTGTGATAAATTCTTCACGATTGTCGTCAGGAAATAATCCCCACCATTTAAAAATCATCGATGTGTTCTTGTGTGTGAATTTAATTTAGCCGGTATGCAAGCCCTAGCGCTGTACCGTGAATAAATAAAAATAAAATTTGTGCAACCGAGAATTTTACAGTAACAAGACAAGCATCACATGACCAGGTTGTATGTCTCCCATCATAAACTTTTTAAAATTGTGTAGTAAACTATGATTATATGATATTATATTCTTGTTTTAAATTGAAATATAACTGTGATATTGTGTTAAACTTATAAGATGGAAGATAAATCTATAAAGACAGAATTTCAGGGGGAAGATAAAATTGAGACAGAATGCAAGGACGATTTTCAACTTGAATATGTAGAGAGGGAATTCAGGGATTTTATTCCTTTTGACCCAGAGGGGGGAATGAAATTACAAAAATGGCTTGCCTATATTGAGCAGAAATTTTCCCAAGCAAATGTTCCAAATGAACAAAAAATAAAAAGTATTTCAAAATTTCTCAAGGGGAAGGCTCTAACCGTTTTTGTAAACAATTGTTTAGACATTCAAGATTGGACAGAATTAAAAGACACTTTGCAAGAATTATTCTTTGAGGCAGATAGCGTGGAATTCTCTGAATTTTCCAATTTGAAATTTGAATATAATGATGACTTAACTAAATATTTTCATAAAAAAATTGATGTAGGAAAGAGATTGGGGTTATCACAGAAATTAATACTAGAAGGCCTAACACAAGGCCTAAATGCTCAAATGAGAATGACCATAGCTGCAAATCCTCCTCAAACCACAACAGAATGGATAGTGTTGGCTAATAAGCTAAACAAAATAAATAATGAAGAAAACAAAACTAATCAAGGGGATCGGGATAACTTTTTTAACACTAGATTTGAAAATAGGAACCAATTACGACAGAATTATTACAACCAACCTCAAGTTAGGATGAATTATAGCCCACCTCACCAATTTAGACAAAATTACTCTTCCCAGCCTCAATTTAGACCTAATAATAATCAACAAACTCAGTTTAGACCTAATTATAGTCAGCAGCAACAATTCAGACAATGGCAACCCAGAGATCAAAGGTTGAATAGAAATTTTGCCCCCAATTCCAATAACCAAATTAATCACCACCAACAATATGCAGACTTACCATCTAGACCCTGTCGAAAATGTTCTAACTTTGGCATAAGTAATGCTTATCATTGGGAACAAACTTGCTCTATTAATGAGAGATTTGATAAGATATCGGTGTCAGACAATAAACATCATTATGAGGAACCTGAATTTGAAAGAGATCAGGCGCCAGAATGACAATTACTGTCATTGAGGGGAAACATTATCAGAAATAATAGGGTTGACAAAACAAAAAGACTATATGAAAATGAGAAACAGAATTTTTTAAATTGTGTGATTGACACTGCTTCGACTATTAGTCTGATATCACAAAAACTGGTCAAGCAATGTCAACTGAAATGCTATTCAAGCTCTCCAATTAAGGTCAGGCAAGCTGAGGGTGAAATCTTAATTACAACTAAATGTGTATTAACTTTGAGAATAGGGAAAATAATTAGAAACATTTCTGCATATGTTTTGGACAATGACTTGCCTTATCTTATTCTGGGACTTCCTGAGTGTAAAGAGTTTAAATTAGTAATTGATTGTAACCAATTGTGTGTGTATCAAAATAGAATTGCTTTGAAAATGGTTAATATTTGTGATATAAGTAAAATTTCATTACACCTACAAAATAAATGTGATAATAAGCATGTGGATAATAATAGTAATGGTCATGAAATTGAAGTTTCTGATATGTTTAACCCTTATGAAGAAAATTCGCAGAAAGAAAATGATATTTTCTGTATTGATTATGATGTAAATGACAATTTTAATGAAAGCTCTGGTGAAATCAAAGCAGAAAGTAATCCAAATTATGAAAATGTTGACATTAATGATCAAATCAAAAATTTAGATGTTGATAGGGAATTAAAGAATTTATTGCACAAAAATAATAGACTGTTTTCAACTAACAAATATGACATAGGCAAAATAAGGATGGAACCCCAAAGAATAATCCTAAATTCTGATTTACCAGTGAGTCTAAGAGCATACAGGACTTCGCCAACTGAGGAAAAAGAGATCAGGACCCAAATTAAAAATTTGTTAGAAGCAGGAATCATAAAAGAATCACATAGTTCATACTCAAGTCCTGTGACTTTGGCAAGAAAGCGAAATGAGGGAAAAACTAGACTTTGTATTGATTTCAGAAAACTAAATTTAATTACTAAGACAGATGCAGAACCCTTACCCAGAATTGATGATATTCTAGATAAATTAAGCAGAGCTAATTACTTTTCAACTTTAGACCTTACCTCAGGGTATTGGCATGTACCCGTCCACCCAAAAGATACTGAGAAATTGGCATTTGCCACTACTTTTGGCTTATACGAATGGCTAAGACTCCCATTTGGTTTAAAGAACGCCCCTGCAATATTCAATAGGACTATCAGGAGAATTTTAGATAAATATAAAGTTAACTTTGCATGCCACTATTTCGATGATATTATAATTTTTTCAGACTCCAAAGAACAACACCTTGAACATTTAGAGATACTATTTAACATTTTCAAAAAAGAGAATATCAAGTTAAAATTAACTAAATGTACTTTTCTGCAACAACAAATTAATTTTCTTGGATATAATGTAACAAATGGGAAAATTGCCCCAGACAACATTAACATTGAAAAGATAAAGTGTTTGAAACCACCAACTAATGTAAAAGAACTCCAAAGATTCTTGGGCACAATAAATGTGTATAATAAGTTTATTCCAAAATATGCAAAAGTAAGACAGCCATTAAATACATTATTAAAAAAGGGGGTAAAATGGGGATGGTCAGACAGGTGCCAAGAAGCTTTTGAGGATCTTAAGAATTTATTGATTTGTAAACCAATATTGCAATTGTATGATGTAAACAAAGACTGTCATTTATTTGTGGATGCTAGTAAACAACAGGTTGGAGCTGTTTTAAAACAGCCAGGTGAAGATGGGGTGTTGCATCCCATAGCATATCACTCTCGTGTATTAAAGGACTATGAGGCAAATTATTCTATTACTGAACTTGAGTGTTTGGCAATTGTGGACAGTTTAGACAGGTATTATCATTATCTCCACGGAAAAAGTTCACAATTCACACAGACCATGCTGCCTTAGTTTGGCTTAAAAATGTGAAAAATCTTCGAGGTCGACTCTTTCGCTGGTCATTAAAACTAAGTATGTTCGACTATGAAATTAAATACCAGAAGGGAACTGCAAATATTGAAGCTGACATGCTTTCAAGGAACCCTATTCTAGAACCTAAAACCCAAATAAATCATTTAATTGAACTAAGAAAAATTGTAGAATTTCAAAATAAAGACAATGTACAGGGACTTAAATATAAAAAACTAAATGATGTAATCTACATGAGAAAGAAAGGATTTTTAAAAATCGTAGTACCATTTTCATTGAGGTTAGAAATTTTAAAAAGAGCCCACGAGGACTATGGACACCCTGGAATAAATAAAACAGTGCAATTACTTACACCCCAATATTATTGGCCCAAAATCAATGAGGACATTAGTAATTATGTTAAACATTGCCATACTTGTCAATTAAACAAAAAGAAAAGACAGAAAAGGTTTGGATTGCTGCAAGAAGTACCTCCGACAGACCAACCCTTTGAGTGCTTAAGTTTAGACACAGTAGGCGGATTTAATTACTATAATTCCACAAAGAAATATTTACATTTGATAATTGACCATGCAACGCGTTATATTTGGGCTTTTCCATCAAAAAGCGTAACTACTGAAACTTATACGAATTGCTTAAAACAAATATTCCAAATTCAAACACCAAAAAAATTGCTAACCGACAGAAATGCAGCTTTTACCTGTTCAAAGTTTAGAAGATTTTTAGAGCATAACAATGTGCAACAGTTACTTACCTCGAGTCATCATCCACAAACGAACGGAAAGGTAGAGAGGGTAAATCAAACAATAATTACTAGATTAAGGTGCAAAGTACATAACTCAACAAGCAAAACTCCTTGGACAACCCTATTAAATGAAGTAATTAATGAATACAATCATACGCCTCATTCAGTCACCCAAATGACCCCAGCTTACCTACTTTTTGGAATATTACCTTATGAACCTCATGTTAAAAAACAAGATTTTTATCCTCAGGTGGATGAGGCGAGAAAATTAGCTAAAGAAAGGACAATTAATTACCATAATAGGAATAAAGTAAAATATGATGCACGTTTTGTAGAATCTAAATTTAATGTTGGAGATTTAGTGTTATTCGAAGAATTTCACTATCCTAATACTAGAAAATTAAGCTCACCCTATTCTGGACCTTACACTATTCTAAAACAAATGTCAAAAGTTAATTATGAAATTGATAGACCAAACTTTCACACTAAACGAGATTCTGAAATTGTCCATGCTTGCAGATTGAGATATTATAATGCGCCAGAGAGCTTAAAACTACACCACGAATAATGACAAACATTAGATCCATTTTTCTTTCTTTTCTATGTGATGCTTAACATCATTATATTTTTTTTAAATCGATATAATTAAGTATGTGTTGTCCTACTAAAGATATATAAAAAAAAAAAAAAAAAAACTGTCTAACTTAAACTTTCTTCTTAAGAATACTATTATATGTGAATTTTTTTTTGGATCTCAATTTAAACACCGGCTATGACAACTCTACTTCTTTAACCTTTCAGTAAATTTCCTATTTCTTGAAAAACACTTTCCTATCACCCAACTCTACAAGCGCGTTGGATGTCGTCCCAACTGTTTAAGATCTTATTAATTTTTTTTACTATTTGTTTTTAATTCAACAACTCAGTCACTTAAAGTGCTGAAGATCATATGCTTGAGTAATGACTAAAACAGGGCTGGGATGGCCACTCCTTTTGTCCTCCCATTTCTATATATTATACTCCCACAGGTATGACAACTGCACCTTTTCCTTTTTCTCCATCTGTGTACTATGCAAGATGCTGTTTTCCAACGCAGTCATATTCTGTCGGAGATTTACGGTTAGTCCACTGTACGGCTAAAAGACTCTTCCTCCTTATTAGTCAGAGAACAATATGGAGAAAGAAAACCCACTTGTTACACAAACATAAACACAACCCTCACTGCTTAGAGGTAGAATTAAAGAATTTGAGACTAAGAGTTGGGGAACACACATACAACAAGGTACCTTCAAAACAAGGAAATGGATCCACATAAACTTATAATAAATGTACAAAAATGAATAGTAGATAAATAATTTGAAAATAAAGTGAAAAGTATTGAGAATAAATAAATAAAGTTAGAATAAATATGAATAAGTATAATTAAAGAATATCGAATAGAATTTTGGAATGAATAAATATTGTCGAAATAAAATGAATATAAGAAATGATGAAATGAGAATAATAAGAAAGATAAAAGATATTCAAAAGAGATTTTTGTTAATAATAAGTAATATTGAAATAAAGGAGATAATGGATATTAAGAAAAAATAATGAGATAAATAAAGATACGAAAACTAGATAATGAGTGATATGTTTTGTAATTTTTATATACAATTGATATTTGAAGTGTGATTTTATTAAATCTTGTGATTTTTATTGAAAGTGTGATTTTTATTATAAACTGTGATTTTTGTTATGTAACTAAAGGACTAATTTTCTTTATATGTAAACAAGTCGAGATAATGTGATATTTATGCATTCTACGTTTGTGAAGCAGAAATGACACAGTACTAAAAAGACTGTGATTTTTTTTTTTTTTTACACAATATCATATTTTTTACACAATAAATTTTTACATAATATCATTTTCTTTCTGCGAATTTTCTTCATAAGGGTTAAACATATCAGAAACTTCAATTTCATGACCATTACTATTATTATCCACATGCTTATTATCACATTTATTTTGTAGGTGTAATGAAATTTTACTTATATCACAAATATTAACCATTTTCAAAGCAATTCTATTTTGATACACACACAATTGGTTACAATCAATTACTAATTTAAACTCTTTACACTCAGGAAGTCCCAGAATAAGATAAGGCAAGTCATTGTCCAAAACATATGCAGAAATGTTTCTAATTATTTTCCCTATTCTCAAAGTTAATACACATTTAGTTGTAATTAAGATTTCACCCTCAGCTTGCCTGACCTTAATTGGAGAGCTTGAATAGCATTTCAGTTGACATTGCTTGACCAGTTTTTGTGATATCAGACTAATAGTCGAAGCAGTGTCAATCACACAATTTAAAAAATTCTGTTTCTCATTTTCATATAGTCTTTTTGTTTTGTCAACCCTATTATTTCTGATAATGTTTCCCCTCAATGACAGTAATTGTCATTCTGGCGCCTGATCTCTTTCAAATTCAGGTTCCTCATAATGATGTTTATTGTCTGACACCGATATCTTATCAAATCTCTCATTAATAGAGCAAGTTTGTTCCCAATGATAAGCATTACTTATGCCAAAGTTAGAACATTTTCGACAGGGTCTAGATGGTAAGTCTGCATATTGTTGGTGGTGATTAATTTGGTTATTGGAATTGGGGGCAAAATTTCTATTCAACCTTTGATCTCTGGGTTGCCATTGTCTGAATTGTTGCTGCTGACTATAATTAGGTCTAAACTGAGTTTGTTGATTATTATTAGGTCTAAATTGAGGCTGGGAAGAGTAATTTTGTCTAAATTGGTGAGGTGGGCTATAATTCATCCTAACTTGAGGTTGGTTGTAATAATTCTGTCGTAATTGGTTCCTATTTTCAAATCTAGTGTTAAAAAAGTTATCCCGATCCCCTTGATTAGTTTTGTTTTCTTCATTATTTATTTTGTTTAGCTTATTAGCCAACACTATCCATTCTGTTGTGGTTTGAGGAGGATTTGCAGCTATGGTCATTCTCATTTGAGCATTTAGGCCTTGTGTTAGGCCTTCTAGTATTAATTTCTGTGATAACCCCAATCTCTTTCCTACATCAATTTTTTTATGAAAATATTTAGTTAAGTCATCATTATATTCAAATTTCAAATTGGAAAATTCAGAGAATTCCACGCTATCTGCCTCAAAGAATAATTCTTGCAAAGTGTCTTTTAATTCTGTCCAATCTTGAATGTCTAAACAATTGTTTACAAAAACGGTTAGAGCCTTCCCCTTGAGAAATTTTGAAATACTTTTTATTTTTGTTCATTTGGAACATTTGCTTGGGAAAATTTCTGCTCAATATAGGCAAGCCATTTTTGTAATTTCATTCCCCCCTCTGGGTCAAAAGGAATAAAATCCCTGAATTCCCTCTCTACATATTCAAGTTGAAAATCGTCCTTGCATTCTGTCTCAATTTTATCTTCCCCCTGAAATTCTGTCTTTATAGATTTATCTTCCATCTTATAAGTTTAACACAATATCACAGTTATATTTCAATTTAAAACAAGAATATAATATCATATAATCATAGTTTACTACACAATTTTAAAAAGGAACAAATAACAGGCCAGAGTGGATGACGTAATTGAAAAAATATGATTATGTAAAAATTTATTGTGTAAAAAAATATGATATTGTGTAAAAAAAAAAAAAAAAAAAAAAAAAAAAAAAAAAAAAAAAAAAAAAAAAAAAAAAAAAAAAAAAAAAAAAAAAACTGTCTAACTTAAACTTTCTTCTTAAGAATACTATTATATGTGAATTTTTTTTTGGATCTCAATTTAAACACCGGCTATGACAACTCTACTTCTTTAACCTTTCAGTAAATTTCCTATTTCTTGAAAAACACTTTCCTATCACCCAACTCTACAAGCGCGTTGGATGTCGTCCCAACTGTTTAAGATCTTATTAATTTTTTTTACTATTTGTTTTTAATTCAACAACTCAGTCACTTAAAGTGCTGAAGATCATATGCTTGAGTAATGACTAAAACAGGGCTGGGATGGCCACTCCTTTTGTCCTCCCATTTCTATATATTATACTCCCACAGGTATGACAACTGCACCTTTTCCTTTTTCTCCATCTGTGTACTATGCAAGATGCTGTTTTCCAACGCAGTCATATTCTGTCGGAGATTTACGGTTAGTCCACTGTACGGCTAAAAGACTCTTCCTCCTTATTAGTCAGAGAACAATATGGAGAAAGAAAACCCACTTGTTACACAAACATAAACACAACCCTCACTGCTTAGAGGTAGAATTAAAGAATTTGAGACTAAGAGTTGGGGAACACACATACAACAAGGTACCTTCAAAACAAGGAAATGGATCCACATAAACTTATAATAAATGTACAAAAATGAATAGTAGATAAATAATTTGAAAATAAAGTGAAAAGTATTGAGAATAAATAAATAAAGTTAGAATAAATATGAATAAGTATAATTAAAGAATATTGAATAGAATTTTGGAATGAATAAATATTGTCGAAATAAAATGAATATAAGAAATGATGAAATGAGAATAATAAGAAAGATAAAAGATATTCAAAAGAGATTTTTGTTAATAATAAGTAATATTGAAATAAAGGAGATAATGGATATTAAGAAAAAATAATGAGATAAATAAAGATACGAAAACTAGATAATGAGTGATATGTTTTGTAATTTTTATATACAATTGATATTTGAAGTGTGATTTTATTAAATCTTGTGATTTTTATTGAAAGTGTGATTTTTATTATAAACTGTGATTTTTGTTATGTAACTAAAGGACTAATTTTCTTTATATGTAAACAAGTCGAGATAATGTGATATTTATGCATTCTACGTTTGTGAAGCAGAAATGACACAGTACTAAAAAGACTGTGATTTTTTTTTTAAATTGGTGTTTTTTCCTCAACATACGAATGACTGTGAAAGGACTAAAAGTGTTGCACAGATAAATCATTACAAGATAAGTAAATAAAAATTTTTTTTTGGACTCACTCCATAGTAGTGAACGTTGAGGAAGAATTTTTGAATTTTTCATCCTGTTATCAAAGACAACTTCATTTACTTAATTTTTGTTTGTTTTTGATATTTTTATTACTATGTTTTGTTATTCTGTATTATTCAAATCGAGATGATGGTAGATATTGTATTAAATGTATGTTTCCAGTGAAAATTTTTGGTAGTTTACAAATTTTTGGTTATGTTAATTGATTTTTTTTTTTTTTTTGAGATTTTGTTGTGTGGGGAGACGTCCTTATTCAACAGGTTTCAAATACATACTTATGTAGAATCTTCAATTTAATATTATGTGTCCTTCTTTTTAGTGATTTTATATATATTTTTCAGTAAATTTGATAATGTTGCTATGTCAGCTCATCACGTGATATTTAAAAATGTTTTTCTTGCAATTTAACTTTAATTGAACTTGATACGTTAACTTATTCCAAATTTTTTAAGGGAACTGAGACGTTCTGTACCTTCAAAAAATCGATTTTTCAATTTTAATTTTTTAAGAAAGAGTGTCTTTTTCTGATTCTAAACATGTATAACACATAGACGTTTGAAGCATTTAACACTAGTTAATTAAGGTATCAAAATGTAAACAAACAGAGCCACGCCCCTTTTAAAGGGACTAAGGGAGTCGAAACGTCATAAAAACATCAAGTTTTCACTTTTTTATTTTGCAATTTTACTCCTTGTTTTCTTTTATTTCTAAGCTCCATGTAAGCAGGCAACTACTCAACTCTACCTTATTTATATTACAAGCTGTGTGATTTTTTTACTACTCGTAAATCTCGTGCTTTTTAGATTCGGCGACTGTTGTTTTATCTGATTTTGATACAGTTTGTTTAGATTGCGATTGCTTTTTATCTCTGTATCTTGTGTATAATTCAAGAATGGCAAGATCTAAGGCATTTGGTAAAAGAAAGTGTCATCCTAATCAATTTTCAAAAACAAAACACGTTGATAACGTTCCTGTAGATCAGCTTAAAATCAGTGAATCCAAACAAAAAATTCAAGGTGCTCAAGTTTCTGATGATGAAGAGTATCATAGTGGTGGCTTTTTCAGTGAGTGCGAAAGTAAGAATATAATAATTGATTTGAACATGCTTAGTGTACTTTTGAATGCAGTTTCAAATTGTAAACATTGCAACAGTTCTAATTGTTTTGATGTGATTGAAAACGAAAGCAGTCGGAAAGGACTTGCAGTAAACATTTCCGCAATTTGTAAAGTGTGTGGTTGTGGCAGTAGTACAATGTCTTCTATTATTTCTGATGTTGGATATGATATTAATGTTCGTTTAGTGTACGGTATGAGATGCATTGGGAAAGGCAAATCTGCAGCTCATACATTCTGTGCAATGATGAACTTGCCCCCACCACCTTCTAAATTTGAAAGGTACAGTTCTCAGATATCCAACGCTTTACATAAGGTATCTTTAAATTCAATGCAGAAAAGTATTGAGGAGACAGTGTCATCTTTTGAAAACAGTCGGGACATATCAGTGGCCCTAGATGGTTCATGGCAGAAAAGAGGACATACTTCACTGAATGGTGTAATCACAGCTACTTCACTTGAAAATGGAAAGGTGATAGATTTTGAGGTTCTTACAAAATACTGTTTTAAGTGCAGAAATAAAGATGATAATTGTGAAAATTGTCAAATAAACTATTCTGGTTTCAGTGCAGGCATGGAGAGTGAAGGAGCTCTGAGAATTTTTCAGCGTTCCCTAAACAGTCGAAATGTTAGGTACTTAAAATATCTCGGTGATGGAGATTCTAAAGGATTTCTACGAATTCAGGAATCTAAAGTATATGGTGAAGGCATTTCTGTGGAAAAACTCGAGTGTTTAGGCCATGTCCAAAAAAGAATGGGGGCGAGATTGAGAGCTCTCAGAAATAATATGAAATGCACCAAACTTTCAGACGGGAAAAAAATTTCTGGACGTGGCAGACTAACAGATGCAGAAATTCTTTTACTTCAAAAGTACTATGGTTTGGCTATTCGGAGAAACGTAGGAAAATCTGTTGAAGATATGTCCAGATCCATTTGGGCTATATATTTTCATAAACTGTCCACCGATAAAAAACCTCAACATGGTTTGTGTCCTATGGGAGCTGACAGTTGGTGCGGGTACAACAGAAGTCTTGAAACGGGTGAAAAATATTCACATAAGCATTCTCTTCCAGAACCAGTGCTTATAGCTATAAAGAAAGTGTTCAGGGATCTTAGCTCAAGAGAGCTTTTGTTAAAATGCTTGCATGGGCAAACTCAAAACCCAAACGAAAGTTTTAACAACTGTGTATGGGAGCGAGTTCCTAAAAACACATTTGTTAGTAAAGAAACATTGCAAACTGGTGTGATGGATGCAATTATATGTTTCAATGATGGTGTGTTTGGCCGAACAAAAGTTTTAAAAGCTCTAAAGATTAATCCAGGTAGTAACACTTGTAGTGCACTGAGAAAAATTGATAGAATTAGGATTTGTGAATCAGAAATTATAATTCACAAGGTCAGCAAAGAAGCCAGAACACTTAAGAGACAAAAAAAAAGACAGCGAGATGCTGTAGAAGTGTCTACACAAGATCAATACAGTGCAGGCAATTTTTAAACTTTAAAGCTAACAACAAAATTTCAAAAAATATAGTTTTTCTCGTTTTTCTCAAAATGTGCTTTTCTACTAATAATGTACGCTCGTAAAAAAATTCTATCCGTCTGAAAGGTGTGAAATTTGATTAAAATATTTATATGATAACAATTGATGGAATTAATGTGTTTTTTTACTTTTTCAAATGATATAATTTTTTTATTCAGCAATTTTGAAAGAAAATTTAGTCTATTTTTCAGAATTTCTAATGTTTTGAATTCAACTTAAAAAATTATATATATATGCTGTACATAATAATATTAAAATAATTTCAATAAATTATATGTATATATATTTCAATATTCAAGTAAGTTTTAAGATTTTCTAAGCAATAGAAAAAAATTTAAGAGTATCTTTATATAATCCTGTATTCAACTAATCTTTATGGTAAGTACTTATTCGATTACTTGTGTATAATAAATTAATGTAAATAATAAATATGTTTTGACTGAAATACTATGAAAAAAGCATATAGTTTATATGAGTGTAATATCTTATGTAAGAATTTATTTTTACTTTAAAAAAATGGGGTGTTGGAGATTGAAAATATTCACATTAAACTCAAAACCCAAACGAAAGTTTCAACAACTGTGTATGGGAACGAGTTCCTAAAAACACAATTATTAGTAAAGAAACATTGCAAACTGGCATGGTGAATGCAATTATATGTTTCAATGATGGTGTGTTTGGCCGAACAAAAGTTTTAAAAGCTCTAAAGATTAATCCAGGTAGTAACACTTGTAGTGCACTGAGAAAAATTGACAGAATTCGGATTTGTGAATCAGAAATTATAATTCACAAGGTCAGCAAAGAAGCCAGAACACTTAAGAGACAAAAAAAAAGACAGCGAGATGCTGTAGAAGTGTCTACACAAGATCAATACAGTGCAGGCAATTTTAAACTTTAAAAGTTACGACAAAATTTAAAAAAAAATAGTTTTTCTTGTTTTTCTCAAAATGTGTTTTTCTACTAATAATGCACGCTCGTAAACAATTCTATCCATCCGAAAGGTGTGAAATTTGATTTAAATATTTATATGATAACAATTAATGGAATGAATGTGTTTTTGTACTTTTTCAAATGATATAATTTTTTTTATTCAGCAATTTTGAGAGAAAATTTAGTCTATTTTTCAGAATTTCTATTGTTTTGAATTCAACTTAAAAAATTATATATATATGCTGTACATAATAATATTAAAATAATTTCAATAAATTATATGTATATATATTTCAATATTCAAGCAAGTTTTAAGATTTTCTAAGCAATAGAAAAAATTTTAAGCGCACTTTTATATAATCCTGTATTCAACTAATGTTTATGGTAAGTACTTATTCGATTACTTGGGTATAATAAATTAATGTAAATAATAAATATATTTTGACTGAAATACAATGAAAAAAGCATATAGTTTATATGAATGTAATATCTTATGTAAGAATTTATTTTTACTTTTAAAAAAATGGGGTTTTGGAGATTGAAAATATTCACATTTGGAGTAGTCGAGAACGTCCCAGTTCCCTTAATGCCCATTCTTCTCACTCATCTGAGTGAGTCTGCCCTCCAATGCAGGCATTGTAGGTCAGCCTCTTCTCGGACGGGGGGGATATTCTATAATATTAAAAACTAGTAATTTCTTAATTCAACAATCTTAACATTTAAAAACTATTAATTCCTCACTTTACTATTCCAAATTACAAACCCTTTTTTAATTCCTTGAAATAGGTAATTTCCCTTGGGCATTCGTGTTAAAATCCAAGAGATATTCTAAATTTTAGCATTGTCATCCCAGTAAAACTTAGATAGAAATTCCATAGTAATAGCCTTTGTAACCCCAGGCAATATTATTAAAGATGGCTGACTTTTTAACGAAATTAAGCTCGACGCGGCGTGGCTACCGAATTAGATCAGATCAGAGCATCAACAAATAACTTTTATCCAATCAAAATGTAAGTCACACCTCTGTGTCACGTGATGGAATGACTTTATAAAACTATCTGGTGTCTAAATTTAGACACACTCTGTAAGAATCGGTCTGTCATATAATCCCGGGCGGACGACTTGGAAAACTTAATAAAATGCTTTAGATTCAATTACGTATCTGTGGTTCCTGTGTCTGCGTTGGGAGTCTTTGCGGGAAAATGCTCGGTTTGTCATCATGTGTATCGGCGACGTCATCCACTCTGGCCTGTTATTTGTTCCTCCATGTCGCCGATGTTACATATATATATATATATATATATATATATATATATATATACATATATATATATATATATATATATATATATATATATATATATATATATATATATATATATATATATATATATATATATATATATATATATATATATATATATATATATATATATATATATATTATATATATATATATATATATATATATATATATATATATATATATATATATATATATATGTATATATATATATATATTAACATATATATTATTATTAACATCTCACCCACTTAATTTTCCTCCTGCTGCTAAGTTTAACTTGTAAGCCGTAGTAGAGCCTAACTCTTTCTGACATTACCCCCTTTTTCTTCACACCGCTTTTTCTGTCAGAGTAAAATTTTTTCCCCAAAATAAATTTACTTCATGACTAAAAATGACGAATACGAGCTTTTTACGGGAACATGTTTATTCAATACACCGACCGCTCCGTCGGTATGAATGCTGCAAGAGAAAGTACAGGAATCCGTCCTAGTTTTGGAAATCACGAGTTATATAAACTTCACCCCATCACGTGATTAAAGGGTGTGTCTTAATAGTTGATTGGTTTAAAGTTGTTGTTGATGTGCAGAACTGATTTAAACTTGTACTGACGCCGCGCAGCGTCCCTTTAGTTAAAAAAGACAGCCATCTTTAATGATATTGCCTAAGGCTGTAATAAAGGAATTTAACGCGAATGCCCAAAGGGAATTAAATAACTTAAGGGATTAAAAAAGGGTTTGTAATTTTGAATAGTAAAGTGAGGAATTAATAGTTTTTAAATGTTAAGAGTGTTGAATTAAGAAATTACTAGTTTTTAATATTATAGAATATCCCCCCCCCCCGTCCGAGAAGAGGCTGACCTACAATGCCTGCATTGGAGCGCAGACTCACTCAGATGAGTGAGAAGAATGGGCATTAACAAAATTTTGGAATAGTTTCTTTAAGTATTGTCGGCAAAATTTAGCTATAGCAAAAAAAAATTTAAAAATCAAGTGATGAAATGACATGACATTATGAGCAATTTGTAACAAATATTTAAATTTCACATTAAAAAATACACATAATACTAACTTTGAAACTTCTACATAATTTCTAGTTGAAATTATGATGCGTAGGGCTGCAGTCCCCACACAACACAATCTCAGAAAAAAATCAATTAACATAACCAAAAATTTGTAAACTACCAAAAATTTTACTGGAAACATACATTTAATACAATATCTACCATCATCTCGAGTTGAATAATGCAAAATAACAAAACATAGCAATAAAAATATCAAAAACAAACAAAAATTAAGTAAATGAAGTTGGCTTTGATAACAAGTTGAAAATTCAAAAGTTTTTCCTCAACTTTCACTACTATGGAGTGAGTCCAAAAAAATTTTTTATTTATTTTTCTTGTAATGAATTATCTGTGCACATTTTTAGTCCTTTCACAGTCATTAGTATGTTGAGGAAAATACATCAATTAAAAAATCACAGTCTTTGTGTTGCTGTGTCTTATTTCTTTCGCAAGTGCAGAATACGCCGAAATTAAAAAAAACATCACACTATCTCGACTTGTTTACATATAAAGAAAAATAGTTATTTAGTTACATAATAAAAAATCACAGTTTATAATAAAAATCACACTTTCAATAAGAATCACACTTCAAATATATAAATTGTATATAAAAATTACAGAACATATATTTTGTTAATCAAATAACTCAATCTTGTAAGAGTTCTCAGTATATCAATTCTTATTCATTATATCTAGTTTCATATCTTTATATTTCTTATTATTCTCATTTCATTATTCCCTATATTCATTTTTATTCCAACAATATTTATTTATTCCAAAATTCTATTCAATATTCTTTAGTTATACTTATTCATATTTATTCTAACTTTATTTACCTATTCTCAATATGTTTCACTTTATTTTCAAATTATTTATTTACTATTCATTTGTGTACACTTATTATAAGTTTATGTGGATCCAATTCTTTGTGTTGAAGGTACCCTGTTGTATGTGTGTCACCCAAACTCTTAGTTTCAAATTCTTTAATTCTACCTCTAAGCAGTGAGGGGTTGTGTTTATGTTTGTGTAACAAGTGGGTTTTCTTTCTCCCTATTGTTCTCTGACTAATAAGGAGGAAGAGTCTTTTTAGCCGTACAGTGGACTAACCGTGAATCTCCGACAGGATATGACTGAGTAGAAAAACAGCATCTTGCATAGTACAAAGATGGAGAAAAAGGAAAATGTGCAGTTGTCATACCTGTGGGAGTATAGTATATAGAAATGGGAGGACAAAAGGAGTGGCCATCCCAGCCCTGTTTTAGTCATTACTCAAGCATATGGTCTTCAGCACTTTAAGTGACTGAGTTGATGAATTAAAAACAAATAGCAAAAAAAAATTTAAAAAGATCTTAAAAAGTTGGGACGACATCCAACGCGCTTGTAGAGGTGGGTGATAGGAAAGTGTATTCAAGAAATAGAAAATTTACTGAAAGGTTAAAGAATTAGAGTTGTCATAGTCGGTGTTTGATTTTCAGATCCAAAAAAAATTCACATATAATAGTATTCTTAAGAAGAAAGTTTAAGTAAGACAGTTTTTTTTAATTTTATCTTTAGTAGGACAACACATAATTAATTATATCAATTAAAAAAGTATAATTATGTTAAGCATCACATAGAAAAGAAAAAAATGGATCTAATGTTTGTCAATATTCGTGGTGTAGTTTTAAGTTCTCTGGTGCATTATAGTATCTTAATTTGCAAGCATGGACAATTTCAGAATTTTGTTTGGTGTGAAAGTTTGGTTTATCAATTTTATAATTAACTTTTGACATTTGTTTTAGAATAGTGTAAGGTCCAGAATAGGGGGAGTTTAACTTTCTCGTGTTAGGGTATTGGAATTCTTCTAGTAATACTAAATCTCCAACATTAAATTTAGATTCTACGAAGCGTGCATCATATTTAACTTTATTCCTATTATGGTAATTAATTGTCCTTTCTTTAGCTAATTTTCTCGCCTCATCCACCTGAGGATAAAAATCTTGTTTTTTAACATGAGGTTCATAAGGTAATATTCCAAAAAGTAGGTAAGCTGGGGTCATTTGGGTAACTGAATGAGGCGTATGATTGTATTCATTAATTACTTCATTTAATAGGGTTGCCCAGGGAGTTTTACTTGTTGAGTTATGTACTTTGCACCTTAATCTAGTAATTATTGTTTGATTTACCCTCTCTACCTTCACATTCGTTTGTGGATGATGACTCGTCGTAAGTAATTGTTTCGCTTTATTATGCTCTAAAAATCTTCTAAACTTTGAACATGTAAAAGCTGCGTTTCTGTCCGTTAGCAATTTTTTTGGTGTTTGAATTTGGAATATTTGTTTTAAGCAATTTGTATAAGTTTCAGTAGTTACGCTTTTTGATGGAAAAGCCCAAATATAACGAGTTGCATGGTCAATTATCAAATGTAAATATTTCTTTGTGGAATTATAGTAATTAAATCCGCCTACTGCGTCTAAACTTAAGCACTCGAAGGGTTGGTCTGTCGGAGGTACTTCTTGCAGCAATCCAAATCTTTTCTGTCTTTTCTTTTTGTTTAATTGACAAGTATGGCAATGTTTAACATAATTAGTAATGTCCTCAGTGATTTTGGGCCAATAATATTGGGGTGTAAGTAATTGCATTGTTTTATTTATTCCAGGGTGTCTATAGTCCTCGTGGGCTCTTTTTAAAATTTCTAACCTCAATGAAAATGGTACTACAATTTTTAAAAATCTTTTCTTTCTCACGTAAATTACATCATTTAGTTTTTTATATTTAAGTCCCTGCACATTTTCTTTATTTTGAAAATCTACAATCTTTTGTAACTCGATTAAATGATTTATTTGTTGATTAGGTTCTGAAATAGGATTTCTGGATAGCATGTCGGCCTCAATGTTCGCAGTTCCTCTCTGGTATTTTATTTCATAGTCAAACATACTTAATTTTAATGACCAACGAAAAAGTCTTCCTCTAAGATTTTTAATGTTCCTCAACCAGACCAAGGCTGCATGGTCAGTGTGAATCGTAAATTTCCTACCATGGAGGTAGTGGTAAAACCGATCAAGACTGTCAACTATGGCGAGACATTCAAGTTCTGTGATTGAGTAATTTACTTCATAAGGTTTCAAAACACGTGAATGATATGCTATGGGATGTAACACCCCATCTTCACCTGGCTGCTTCAGAACAGCTCCAATTTGGTGTTTACTCGCATCCACAAATAAGTCACAATCTTTTGTTACATCATACAAATGCAATATTGGTTTACAAATCAATAAATTCTTAAGATCCTCAAAAGCTTCTTGGCACTTGTCTGACCATCCCCATTTTACTCCCTTTTTCAATAATGTATTTAATGGATGTCTTACTTTTGCATATTTTGGAATAAACTTATTATACACATTTATTGCGCCCAAGAATCTTTGGAGTTCTTTTAGATTACCCAACAAACACAGAGGCATAGGGACGGGGTCGGAAGGTTCCGGCCAGCCGATTTCTCCACTGCCGGGCCGGCGCATTAGGTCAGTATCGTTTCCGTCACGGCTGTGTCCTCTCGCCCGCGACTACCCCGTCGAGTGCTGGGCCGCTTCCGGTAGGAATCGAGCCATCGTTCATCCGACTGCGAACCGTGAAGCAGCCGCGAGTAAGCCATCGATGGGGACAGATAGCCGCCGCGTAACCGGAGGTTGACGGGCCGGTTACAGGAGCAATAATTGGTGTCGACATACCGTCATCTACCCATCTCGTAAACAGCAATGTGCCGTAGGTCCGGGCATCATGCCAGCATTCTACCAGAATCGGACCGCCGGCATTTTTTCAAAGTTTTGCGTAGGACCCTTTCATTTATATGCTTATTTTTATTATCTATTACATTGACGAATAACCTCTGATATCAACCCTTTCACTTTTATTATTATTTTTTTGCCTTCATATTTCTAGTATTCTTTCCAGTTTTGCCTTATGTATTTTTAGGTATTACCAAATACTGATCTTTGTTATTACCTAAAAATTTGCATATGAATCACAAGTTTACTTGTTAGAACAAAACCTCCTTTTGTATTAAGATACATTTACCCAAATTTGAAAGTTAAGATAACATTAATACCAACCATTAAAGCTAAATCATCTTTCCATTCGATCTAAGGTTCTCGTTTGTTTGTTTTTAATTTAGAATGAGATTATAGTATGTAAAACAGTACTACTTTAATAATTAACCCAAAGAATTTGTACTTCCCCAGTATAAAATTTATTAACATAATTTGATAAATTTATAAACATAAATTTGATACATTCATTTTTCAAAACTTGAGTAATGTGTAATGTGTATGATGAAACCCATCTTTGTGAGCTTATGAAAACTTGCTCAGAAGAATTTATTTAAATTATTTTTTGGTGTAGAGTTAATAAATGCTCTGCAGATAAGAAAATTATTTTTTGCATAGTTTTGTGAATTAAAGAGTAATACATTAAATTCTTATAAGTCATTTTTTAAAAATATTTTCTTTTATATTATATTGGACATTCAATATCCAACACTTGATAGTACTATTTTTGAGAAATAGTACTATGATAGTAATATCTTCTATTGTAATTTTGAGAAATAATTATAGAAACACATGTTTTTAAAACAGAAAAGAGCTGGTTTAAAGTAAAAATAGTTTATTTAGAAAGTACATAGCACATTTACACAATTTATTTCTATAAAACAGGATCCTTTCGCTGTACCTCTGGCTCCATCTTTACAGCATCTAGGGAAAAAAAAAGAAAGAGAAAATCAGTTCATAAATTTATGTGAAAGGAAAATGACTCCCATCCCCTGATATAATTTATGAATCAAAAGAAGAATTTATTTAAATTATTTTTTGATGTAGAGTTAGTAAATACTCTGCAGATAAGAAAATTATTTTTTGCATAGTTTTGTACATTAAAGGGTAATTTATTGTTGTAAAAATAGTTGATTGTTGAAAGAAATTGAAAAAATTCATTGTTGATAAAGTAGAATTAAATAAATCCAATTAGGAAATATAAATTCTGAGACAGGGGTTTAAAAAAACTTGATATAAAACAGCACCCAACACATGAGTGCAGTTTTAAATCTGTTGTCATTTTATTGATAACTCCTTCCAAGAAGTAAATTCCTACCACATTTTTTTTGTAAAACCAATTACATACTGTGAAAACTACATCATGTAATAAATATTTACTTCATTAAATAAATATACTAATAGAAAATAGTTATAAAATATTTGTTAAAGAGTATTCCCCTTTTCACTAAATTTCTCTCTGTACAGTAGAAAATCCAACCATGTCGATTAATTTGTTATTATAGATATATAAATAAAATAGGGTAGATTGCCTTGATAAGAGTACAATAATAAGTTTTTAATGTTGAGCATAATTTCAGCTCAACATTGAAAGCTGAATCAGAGACTTGTCTAGAATGACACCAAAATTTCCTCTTCACTATTGACAATAATGCTGTTGAAAGTAGAGAAACACAAGAATAAAGATTGAATGCTAAGTAAAACATTAGCCTACAAAATCTTAAATTTCTAAATTTGATTACAACATGCCATAGAGAGCATTAATACAGATGCAGGGTCAGATTTAGAAATTTAGGATTTTATATGCTAACATTTTATTTAGTATTCAATCTTCTTTCTTGTGTTTCTTTACTTTCAATGTGAGAGTGATTCTCGATAGTGAAGAGAAAATTTTGTTGTCATTCTAAACAAGTCTCTCTGTCAGCTTTCAATTATTGTACTCTATCAAGGCATTCTAATCTATTTTATTTATATCTGTAATAACTAATCATTTAATTGACAGGATTGAATGTCTTACTGTACTCAGAAATTTAGTGAAAAGGGTGAATACTCATTAATAACTAATCTATTACTATAATAATGAATAAAGTAAACATTTATTATATGATGTAGCTTTCACAGTAATTGGTTTTACAAAAAATGTGGTAGAAAGTAATTTGGGATACTAACTTCTGCATAGTATTTTAATAGAGCATATCTTTTGTTACTTAATTGTCAAATTATGCTGGAGATCTGTGTATAA
This sequence comes from Dolomedes plantarius, assembly GCA_907164885.2. NCBI lineage: Eukaryota > Metazoa > Arthropoda > Arachnida > Araneae > Dolomedidae > Dolomedes > Dolomedes plantarius. The sequence goes on along the minus strand of OU015494.1, from coordinate 68,325,216 downwards.
AATATTTTTTATTTGCGAGCAGCTGTTATTAGGGATAACCACAGTAAGAAATTATTCAAAATATACTATTTAGATTCAGTAATTACTAAACAATTGTTATGATATATTGTTTGATTAGTCTAGGTTAATTTGAAAAATGAGGTGGGTAATATTGACTAGCTGTCAATGTTGAGTGAAATGGCATAGATTATATTATAAAGTGTGAAGAAACACTTAGACTTCTTGAACCAAGCTTCTAACCCAAATTTAAATTTTTTAAAAAATATTTTGCTAATGAGAGTATTTTCACGGTGGAATAGAAAACCCATATAGTCAACAAATTCATGGATAAACGATTCAGTTCTAAAAGCAAAAAGCCTGGTTTCTGTATACTGTTGTAACATGATTATTATAAAAGTATACAGAAACCAGGCCTTTTGCTTTTAGGGCTGCATCTTTTATCCATGAATTAGTAGACCATACAGGTGTTCTGTTCCATTCTTTAGATCCATGAAAATATTTTCAATTTTTAAAGTTTTATTAAAATTTTTTTAAATTCTGGTTAGAAGTTCGGTTTGAAAAGTTAAAAGTATTTTATTGCACTTTGTAAAATAATCTATGCCACTGCACTCAACATTGACAGCCAGTCAATCTTTGTATGCTTGCATCCTTTTTTAACTTAACTTAGATAAACCAAATAATAGACCATAAAAAACCTACACACTTGCAAACATAACCTTATTATAGTCAACAATTGTTTAATAATTAACTGAACCTAAATAATATATTTTGGAATATTTTTTTTACTGCCCTTATCCTTACACTTTATAATAACAGCTGCTCACAAAAATATATTTTATAGACAGATCTCCACCAAAATTTGACAATGAAATAATAAAAAATTAAATACTAGGCAGAAGTTAGTATTCCAAATGACATTCAACTACCTATTAGCTCATCAACGAATGATCTAATACATCTATAAGCAATATTATTATTATTATTACTTCTGTAAGGAATTATGAATGAACCTCTAACAGCGCGTTTACACAAGTCCGAGCGGGCACTCGGAACGCCTCCCCCCCTCGAAATTTGATCCCCACTCGCTTCGTGGGGAGTCGAGATAAACCCGTGCTACCCTCTTTTCCACCCCTCCCCAAACTCAGTTGGGGGAACATATTTGGCGGGAAATTTGGCGTTATTTTTACAGGAGGCTAGCGGATTTTCCAGACCTTGTTTTTCTTTTCTGGAGCTATGGAAGACGCAGAAATTTTGGCGTTGTCCGCACTACATCTGCTAAAATTATATAGTAATTTGGAAATAAAAAAAAAAGAAATTGAAAGAAGGCGTCGCCGTAGACGATGGTGGATGATAGCGTGTCATCGGAACAGAACCCTGTAAGTACATGTCTTTTTAATTATTATTAAAAGAGGAAGGTGGATATTACAAAGAACGTTAAATAATTAATTTTTAGTAAATATTTTTATGCTTGTACATTGACTTTTCGGGAAATTTTTGTACTTTTCTACAATTAAGTTAAACTTTGATAATCTGAATGATGTCGAAACCTGAAAAGGATACATAACTTAATTTTTATGTATTAGAGAAGTCTTTATTATAAATTTTATAAAGTTTCGTCAAAACTGATGACACAAGGAGCATTTCAAAGACTTCCAAATATAGATATTACGCATTTATAGCAAGAGCCATTTAAAATATAATTTTTACCACCTTCCTTTAATATTTACTTTTTTAAAGGCAACAAGTTTTCCTTTTAATTTTCATTACATATTGTAAATGCATTTTATTCCAATATTTACATATTTTTAAAATATTGCGACTTAAATTTTGTGATATGTCCTCGATTTTGCATGTTAATCACTTTACACTGTATAGCAAACAAATCTGGCTATCAATTATTTTATCCCTTGAATAATTAATTTTTGAAATTTTTTTTTTCAGAATTCCATCCCGATTTTCATCAAAATCTGACCTTTTAATAAGTTATAAATCAAATTTAATTACCTAAATGAAGTTGAATTGTAAAATGCATACCCAGTTTCTTTGTAAACAGTATCAGAATCCTTCCTTATCAAGTTCATGAATTTTGAACAAAAAATAAGTCGCATGTACCCTTTATAAATTCCTTCGTAGACGCTTCATAAATGTATTTTTTACAATAACACAATCAATATTACAATCAAAAGATTTGCTCAAATAAAGGTCCACCGTTCCCTTAAATTTGGAAAAAGACTATTTTTTTAAAATAGTAAATGTCCCTACTGCAAATTAATAATTGCACAAAATTATTTGCTGCTATTTTGTTACAGACAAAGTATGGAAAGCATGTTTCAAGAAATGCTTTGTGAAGACTCTGGAGAATTCTCAAATTTTTGTAGAATGTCACCATTTGATTTCGACTATCTTTTGAGTAAAGTGGAACCAATAATTAAAAAGGAAGAAACTCATTGGAGAAAGCCAATCCCAGCCAAAGTGCGTTTAGCTGTAGCTTTAAGATTTTTAGCTACTGGCGATAGCTACAGAAGTCTTCATTTTTTGTTCAAGATTTCAAGCGCCATTATATCGGAAATTATCACCGAGGTTTGTCAAGCAATTAACATCGTTTTGAAGGAAGAAATTAAGGTACGTAAGCACTAAAGTTATATGAGAATTGCATTTTATGTTCAGAATAATCAGATAAAAATATACAATAAAATATATACATTGTTTAAAAATATACAATTTATTAATTGAATACAACAATGGTGAAAATGACGATTACACCAAAACGAAATTTTTATCATTGTTCACTTCTGCATGAAATTGGCTGCATTATATTGGCTGCATTAATATTTGCATATTGGCTATTCGGGATGTAACTAGAGCTGAATGGACCTTGTGACCATGGCGAGGACAGTGGCCATGAGGGTGTGAAATTTTCCTGTGAGGTGGGAATATTATTGCTAAGCTGTTCAGTTTTTAAAATCAGCCCATCAATATCATGCATTAAAATATGGGTACGTTCTATTCGTGGGGATAGGACATCAGGGCTCTCAGAGTCTTGTTCCTGTTCTTCAGGGTTCTGAGGGTTTAATGCCTGTAAGAATAGTGATAATTATTATAACTGAATTAAGCAACCTTAGTTTAGTAATGCAATGAACCTAATTCAAAACATTCTCAAAAGTTATCTAATTTTAATTTATTTCCAGATGCCACAGACACCAGAAGAATGGAAGGCAATAGAAGAAGGATTTCGAGGAAACTTTCCACATTGTGTAGGTGCAATCGATGGCAAACACATCATGCTCGAAAGTCCATTCGGCAGTGGCTCTCAATATTATAATTATAAAAATACATTCAGCATAGTACTATTAGCTTTAGTTGATAGCAAATACAATTTCATATTTGCTGATATTGGTGCTCCAGGACGAATCAGTGACGGAGGAGTATTCAAAAATAGTCTGCTTTGGCGCAAAATTATTCATGAAGACATAAATTTTCCACCAGACTGCCCCCTACCCGGAAAACAAATCAATGTGCCTTATGTTTTCATTGGTGATGGGGCATTTGCCTTAAATACACATGTGATGAAGCCATATCCAGGGAATTATAATAGGGATACTTTACAACGAACTTTTAATTATAGACTGTCAAGTTCACGTGTTATTGTGGAAAACGTGTTTGGTGTATTGTCTAGTGTTTTTAGAATATTTAAAAAACCTATGACACTTCAACCTGAACAGGCAACACGTGTCACATTGTCGTGTATATTACTACACAATTTCTTACGACGAAGAGAGACATCAAGAAATATATACACACCTCCAGGAATGTTTGACACTGTAGTCGATGGTGTAGTAGTAAAAAACGGCTCTTGGAGAAAAAATGTTTCTGATAGTTCATCTCTAAAACCTTTACCCAACATAGGTAGACGGGCCAAATTAAACGCTTTAGAGATAAGAGACGAATTTGCTGCTTATTTTTACAATAGGTCATAGGCCATTAATCATGTATTAATGTAAAAGATAAGATTAATTATGTGTTATTGTAATTATATCACAAATAAAATTATAATAGCAAGCAATCGTGTTTCACTGATTTTTCTTAACCTCATTCCAGAATATACATACATATATATATATATATATATATACATAAATAAATAAAATTGAAAGAGATAAACCAGTATAATCACTCAATCCAGGCGCAAAAAATAGTGGAAGTTCTATAACAAACCACAAAAACCATGTACAAGCCGATTTAAAATAGTACAATCCATACAAACCTTTAGAAACTTTATATACACACATATATATATATATACATACAGATATATATATATATATATATATATATATATATATATATATATATATATATATATATATATATATATATATATATATATATATATATATATATATATATATATATATATATATATATATTTATATACACATATATATATACATATATATACAAACATACATATATATATATATATATATATATATATATATATATATATATATATATATATATATATATATATATATATATATATATATGTTTGTATATATACAGATATGTATGTATATATGTGTGTGTGTGTGTGTGTAAAAAAGTAACTAAAATAAAATTTTTCTTCGTTGACCTAAGTAGGAATTGACTTAAAATTTTTTTTTTTTAATATTACTTGTTTTTGATGCTATGGAGAACTCTGAAATTTTGACGTTTTCCGCTGTACATATACGTATACTAAACGTGTGCGTATAGTAAACTATACGTATACTATACGTATACTAAACGTGTGCTATCCATGTATATTGTACGTAAATAAATGCCCTATATATGTATGCTTTATGTAAACATGTATGCATATATGCTATATAACAGGCGTGGCCACGCTAAACCGCGTTAAGGGCTATTTGGGAAAGTCTACATAAGGGGTGTCAAACTCGCGGGCCGCATGCGGCCCTCGACGAGCATTTTTGCGGCCCAGCCAATATATTGGCACACAATAATGTATAACAAAATAACCGACGCAGAATTATAATAAGATAGGAAGAATTCGCTAAATGTTTTTTTAATTATACTCTTTTTTTGCTATTATTAAACAAAATGCGTTTAATTATGTTGAATATACTGTAATAAACCTACGTTTCTATTAATGTTTTTTTTTTTTTTTTGCGGCCCACCGATAGTTAAACCTTGTTTGTTTGGACCAAGTTAGCCTTTGAGTTTGACACCCCTGGTCTACATGCTTACATGAGCCAAATTTAGAAAAAAAGTTATATTTCAAATGAAAAAAATATAAGTGTTGTTTGTTTTAATAGCTTTCCGCCAGCTGTTTTAATAATTTATATTTCTAAATTCTCAAACAGTTTCAATATCTGTAATAATCATTTTCTCTTTAATGGTTTAGCCAAATTATTCAAGCATGGCATTTTTTAAATTGTTGCATTTCGTGGTAATTCAGTTAAATGTTGATTTCTCAATAATAGGTTTCGTTTATTTCTTATCAACCTAAATGTAAAATACAAGGATTTATGGCAATTAGTTATACCAAAAAGGGAGTTTATTCAACTCATTTCAATTTTGGGCATTTAGATTCTGGCACAAGTTTCAGAAATTCTATCAAAGAAAATGTTAAAAAGCTGCAATTTGGCCAGCCCAGCAATATAAGTTTGCAATATGTATACACATTTGTTTGTTGTCTACGATACTTTATTTCATTTATGATTCACGTTATGAATCCATATTTTCAATTCTACTAGCATCCAGCTGTTTCACCC
>OU015494.1:68269442-68314442 GCA_907164885.2 Dolomedes plantarius | reverse complement strand
ATAATGCCATAATAAAAATTAGAGTGATTTGTGATACCAAGAAGCATTGAAAAGCAGAGTTCATTATAAATTTGCTTATCAGTGAAATAAAAAAGGTCGATCCTTAAAATTTGAAATATTATGATTTTTTGAAATTGAGTAACAATAGAATTGATGTTTGAGTAGTATTCAAAAAATTATACAATAAGAAAAATAAATGTAATATAAATAAAAGAAGAAAAAAATGTAGCATCGAATTTTTGTTATGGATCATATTGTTAAAAACTATGTTAGGGCTAAAGACATAATCGGTATTTTCAGTTTCACAGTTTGAAAAAAACGAGAAAAAACCAACTTTCTTAAAAGTTTTCTACAATTTTCTGATTTACCCGAACTTCTATTAACGTTTTAATTTATTTCAAGTTAAGTTGGGGGGGGGGGGCACGTCTATGCTTTGGACCAGTAAGTTCTTATTTATTTTGCACAACATGACAGCTAAATACTCTCTAAAAGTCTTGAAAACAAATAGCTTATAAATCAGTTATTGAGGACATTCTCAAATTTTTAATGAAGATTTTATAAATGACACACACAGAATGCAAAAGTTTACCTAAAGTTTTAATAAAAATCTAGCACACATGATGTTATCTAAATAAAGGTTCTCATCCTTGTCAGGTTATACAAGATTTTAAAGTTGAAACTGACAAATTAAATTATATAAATGTATGATGACCAGCAATTTAATAACTTAGGAATGAAAAATAGAATAACTTTCTGCATATATTTATATACATATGATTATGCAATACTAAAACATATAAACAACTATAAACATTAATATTCAGATGTATGCTGATAAGTGCATGACTTTTTTTCCAGTTGCTTCTTTTATGCACTCATACAGACTGCATGATTGAGCATAAATCAGAATTATATAGTATGTTGTGTTAAAAATATGCATATCAGATATCTGATCTATAAGTATAAAATCAATAAACTTCTGTTAGAATTTTTAAAAATTATAGCATGAAGTTGAACATATGCAAAATGCTTGCAATGCTGGATATATTATATTAAAAGCATAAATAATGTTGTAAATTTAAAAATGTTTCATTGTTATATTATAGCTGTTTTATGGATGAAGTTCTATGTAATGTAATATAAGAAATTGTAAGTAATTAAGAATGTCTGTTAAGTAATATTATGTTGATGTAAAGGTTTAATATATGGTAATTTAAAAGTTTTTTCTCCTCTCTTATGGTATGGCTCCTGTACAGTGATTCGCAAAAGCTAGTTCATAACTAAAAATTTTGAAGCAAAATAGTAACTTTCTTTTTTTTATAATTTTCTGCTCTGGTTGACTGGAGGTTGGGAAAGGAACGAAGTCTGTATGTTAAAGAGAATACTTTGATAGGCATAATTATTCTAAGCATTCAAATATTTACTATATAATATACTACAAAATATCATTGATTCAGAACTATAATGAAAGGCCTTTTTTTTTGGTTAATAATAAAGTCAGTTGTTCAGTCAAGAAGTCAATTATTGTATTTGGATGATCAGAAATTTTATGTCTTAGAACATCAAGCAATTCAATTACCACATTTAAAAAAATTTCACCATCACTCATTACTGTTTTCATTTAATCCAAATTCTTTTAAAATGCTTAACATATTATTTATGTTATTTGTTTTGCAAGGAAATTTATAATTATTAAATTTTGAAATCTTACAATTCTTAACAAATGCCACAATATTAAGATTATTATCAATAAGTATATATTTTAAAATACATGGTGTATATGAGAAATTCATCTGATAAAAAACTAATGAATTTTTAAGTTAAATTGTTTTAGAATAGCACGTTACCTTTTGATGCTTTCCACAATCCTTTAAGCCAGGCTGATGTTTTGTTGATCTTTTCTACAAAGCTAAATACAAACAAAAAGATATTTACTTTACTACAAAGTAAAATTACATATTTCATTTAAATACAAAAGAATTTGCATAAATGTATATCTAAATTAAACAGTGTTAGAATGAAGTTTCTGGAATTTGTATAACATTCAATTACATTAATTTAACTTTTATATCCTTTAATAACTGTAGGCAAGACATTTAAGATCAACTCAGTTAATCCTACCCATTCTTTTACATTAATATATGCATTAAATTTGAAACGTTGAAAATTAAAAACAATAAATTATTTTAAATAACTGCAATTAGTTTAATCACAAATCTCTAAACAATAAACAATGTTACTTACCTTTAAACTGGAGGTAACTTCTTTTAAGAGGCACCCACTACGAGTGAAGCTACCCATCAGCATCAGCATCAGCAACAATCTGGATAGAAGTTCCTGGGAACTGGTTCCCTCTACTTCTAAAAATAGCTTTGGATTTTTCTGGAGCTTGCCTTAATTAAATTTGGCTGTGGAGTTGTTAGTGAGTAAAATATAGTGTATTGTGGAGTGTTGAGATCTTCGAATTTCTGCGACCAGAGAAAGTTTAGGGATAGGAAAAAAATAAAGTTAAAAATGAAAGCAAAAAGGTGTTAGTATTAAAAATATTTTTTACCTTGAGTAATGTTTCCACTACCCAAGTATTAACTTTTTAAAAATTTTAAAATGTTTTTTACCGTAAACTAAGTTTACGTATTAATTTTTTAAGATTTTATCATTTTTTTAAAAAATAATTAGAAACAATTAAAAATGGAATGCCGACCAGAACCTAGCAAACTGTGCGAGAAACGGAGGGGGGGGGGGGGAGAGAAGGTGAGAAAAAGTTATCCTGCTAGGGATTCGATCCCACAACCTATAGACTGGGAGTCCCGCGCTCTAGCGCTGTGCTACAGAGGACACGTAAGGAAAGGGGAAATTACCAATCAAGAGCAAGAGACGCTCTAGGTCTCTTCCTATTGAAAGGTTTCTTGTAATCATAGTTGGAGAGATCAGTTAATAGAGTGATATTATTAGATTCAATGCTATTGTGGAAATTAATATTTAAAGAGTTAATAAAGCTTGTCACAGTGGGGGAAGGTTAAGTTCTTCGTAGATTTTACGATTTCTGAAGTAATAGGGGGCTTCTACTATATCTCTTATGGTTTTATTTTGAGCAGCACAGATTTTAGTTATGTGATATTTAGCACAGTATGACCAGGCCTGGCAAGCATAAGTAAGAATAGGTCTAAGGAATGCACTGTAGATGAGCAACTTCAGATTTAAGTTCAAATAGCTATCTCGAGCAATTAAGGGGAGAAGTTTTCTTTTAGCAGCTCGAAATTTATCAGTAATGTGTTTAATGTGGGGGCGCCAAGTGAGTTTTTTATCAAGAATAATGCCAAGATATTTACAGGAGGTGGACCAGGGCAGAGCAGTGTTGTCAATTATGATTTTGTATTCATTATAAGAGTCCAGTCTTTTATTAGAAAACATGACAGCAACACATTTGTCTGTATTGAGCTTGATTTTCCATTTAAGTGTCCAGGAGTTAATGTGTTGAAGGTGTATGTTTAATTGATTCACAGCAAAGTTAATTTTGTTGGATGATGTGCATATAGCTGTGTCATCAGCGTAGACTGCTGTGTTGGTTTTAAAGTGTGAGGGAAAGTCGTTAACATAAATACAGTACAACACAGGTCCTAACAGGCTGCCCTGCGGCAGACCACATTGAACACTGTGCTTGTCTGAGAGTGTGTTTTTAAGTTTTACTTGAAAAGTTCTGTTAGTTAGATAGCTATGGATTAGGTGAATAATATTGGGAGTGAAATTGTAATTAATTAATTTGTGTATGAGACCTTGTATCCAGACAGAATCAAATGCTCTGCTAATATCCAGGAATACAGCAGCAGTGGATTTACTATAAGTTTTAGCTTTGGTGAGTTCATCAACCACTCTATATAGCTGATGGGGAGCTGAGAGAGAACGCCTAAAGCCAAATTGTAAGGGGAGAGGATATTATTCTCATCAAGGTGAGTGTTAATATTTTGAAGGATAAATTTTTCAGCTATCTTACTGATGGATGATAATAAACTAATGGGTCTATAGCTAGAGGGGTCTTTGGGGGATTTTCCAGGTTTGTGAATAGGTATAATTAAAGAGTTTTTCCAGGGAGAGGGGAAGTAACTGGTGCGAATGATAGCATTGATGAGGGTAGTAATGTTAATATAGGTTTTAAGATGAAGATTTTTTGAGCATGTAGCCTGTAATATTATCCGCACCAGGTGCTTTATTGTTTTTAAGTTTTCTAATTAGGTTAATTACATCAGAGAGGGGAATTTGAGGGTCAAGGGGGGGTAATAGGGGTTTCAAGGAGGTTATTAACATTTATATTTACTTCTCTCTCAGTGGGGCGGTGGGAAAGGTTATGGGGGGGGGTGAATTGATTAGCAAGATTTTTGGCAAAAAGTGCTGCTTTATCCTCCAGAGTAAGAGCATGTGCATTTGTAGTGTTGTCTACAAGGGGTGGAATGTTGTAAGTGGAAGATTTGAGTTGTTTGGTGGCTTTCCAGATGGAATTGTTGTCAGTAGCAAGATTAGAAACATAGTAATTCCATCTGGTGTTTGATTTGTGTTTAATGTAGCTTTTAAGATTGTATTGTGCTTGGTTCATAAGTGTTTTGTGTTGTGGTTGTCTGGTTTGCTGCCATGTTTTCCTTGTTTTATTCCTGAGGTGTTTGAGATGATTAAGGGTTCTGTCGGTGGAGTATTTATTGTGATTGTTATGAATAGTTTGTGTTGCAGTGTTGTAGGCATTGTTGATGGTGTTGGTGATGTAGTCAGTGTAGCTGTCAATTTCTTCAGGAGTGTTAGGAATATTAAAATTGTAGGGTTGTTTTTAAGTATTTGATTAAATTGATTCTAGTCAGTGATTGTTTTGGTATTGTTATGGGTGAGATTAAGATTAAAGTTAATAGTTAGCTGAACTGGAAGGTGATCAGAGTTAAGAGCATTTAGTGTTTGTATATTCATTGGGTGACTCCCTTAAGGAGAGCAAAATCAATAATATTACCATTGCCTTGGTAGCTGTAATGTGTTGGAGTCTCAGGGGCAAGTAAATCAATGTCATAATTGTTTATTAGGTTATAAATTGTGTTACTATGTGAGTTCTTAGTGTTGCAATTCCAAGAAGTGTGTGTAGCATTTAAGTCGCCAAAAATAATAATGTTGTTGTCTAATTGTGCAAGATATTTAATGTCAGTGTCTATGTCAGTGGGGTTTTGTTGTGGTATATAAGTGGAAACAATAATAAAAGGATTCCTGTTGTTGAGAGTAATTTTAAGGGCAGTGGCGTAGACAGCTTTAAGATTAGGGAGAGGGATTTCATGATGGGTAATGTGTTTTTTAATGTAAATGGCAGTGCCTCTGTAGGGAAAAGGGTTAGGTGGAGTGTCATTCCTGTAAGTGATGTAATTTTACACGTTAGCTCTGTCACCTGGTCGGAGATGTGTTTCTTGTACAAGGATAATATCAGGGGAGTGCTCATCTAGGTGATCCCGAAATTCGAAGAGTTTATTTTTCAAACCATTTGCATTCCAGGAAAGAACGGTGAGGCAAAGCTTATGGCAATTAGCCATGATGGGGGATTGCAATAAGCGTTGGGAGATGTCAAAGATAAATCTCCAACTTGTTAGCAGGATGTTGTTGTTGCTTTATTTCCTTTAGGATATATTTATGTTGGGGGATTATGGCGGAGTAATTTATGTTGTTTATTTCATTATTAATTTCATTAATGAGTGAGGCGGCTTCATTTTGGGGGTAATTTGATTCTACGATAGGGGATTGATTTTGTTGGAAGTTAACTTGAGAGGGTTGGGGGGTAGTTTGGTTATTACTATGGTTAGTTGGGGTGTTGGCTAAAGCATTTGCATATGAGAAATTTGGTCGAACAGTAGAATTAGTGGTTTGGGGGGGATTAGTTTTATTGTTATCATCTCTTTTAAGTTTTAACTTGGGGAACTTTTCACATCCTCTATAGCTGGCTGGGTGATTACCACCACAGTTACAGCATTTAGGATTTTCTATGGTTTTTCTTAGAGGGCAAAGGTTGGATAAATGATCCTCACTGCATTTGACACACCTAGGTGTGACAAAGCAGTTGGTTTGATGGTGGTGCCACAGTTGGCACTTAAAACATTGCATAATTCTTTTGGGGGGATGTATTCGACAACTTTAATTCCTATGTAATTTATTGATTTGATTTCATAGATCTTTTTATTTTCTGGGATGTTAGGTAGTGTGATTTGATAAAGGGGATTACATTCTTAGTTTTTCTAGAGACCATTTGTACGACCTTGGTGGGGTGAATATTAAGTTTGATTAGTGCTTCGTTTATTTCCTCGATGGGGGTATCTATATCTAATCCTCGAATTACAACTCTTATGGGTTTAATAACTCCTATGGGGAGTATGTAACCCTGGATGTTGTTGGTTTTTAGGAAATCTTCAATTTTTTTTATGGGATTCGACACTATCAGGATGAATCCTGATAATATCGTTCGCGGGCAAGCAATTACCAATTGCCTCGCCGATCTTCTGTAGTACTTGTTTGTAATTTGACTTATCATTTCTGTCTTTAATTATGCAGATGGGTTTTATCTTATTTGTCTTGTTATTCGATTCGTTATTGTTGTTATTTTCATTGTTATCGTTAAGTGTTTCTTCGTTTAGGTTATTGTATCTGTTATGAGTTTGTACAATTGGTGTAGGTAATAGATGATGCCTATATTGCCTTACTGTGTTCTTTGGGTATGTGAATCCATTCGGATCACACGTGGAGGAATTGTTCAAATCGGCTAGAGCAATATTTGATCTAGCTTTCTTTGGTGGCTTAGGGTTGATTTCTGTAGTATTAGGGTGATTATTTATGTTAGGTGTGTTGTTTGTAGTAGTGGTGTATATAGAGCCTTTAGAAAGCTCCACAGCCAAATAATAATCAGGCTTACCTCCTAGACGCAGGTAAGCCGATTCGACGTTGGGGTTAGTTGCGGTCAGCTCATCGCGAATATCGGCGCTTGTATCCGGGTCCAGTACCCTCTCTAGAAGATAGCTATCCAGCTTGGAGAGTGGGAGCTTCAAAGTGAAGCTACCCTAACTACGTCACGCTTTAAAGTGGCAACCCGTGCAAAAGCGTTGTTCTCTACGTCGTTCATTGGTCAACGTAGCTGCCATTCAACCTAAGTCCTGCCTTTCTTCCCCGATCTTTAAAAAATGGCGGCGAATTTAAACCAAATATCAAATTCGATAGCTGAAGCATTTTTTCTGTTTTCATAAGCTTCTGGGAAGCTAAAAACACAGACGACGACCCCCCTTTTTTATATCAAACCACTGAGCTACTCTTACAATGACAAAATTTTTGTTAGTTTGTCATTATAAGAAATCTTAGTCATATGAACAGTATTTACAGTTTAAAGAATTCAAATCATAATGAAATACATCTCATTTTCATCATATTAATTTTACAGTAGCATATTCTTATACACATTGGAATGAAAGAAAAACAATTTTTAATTAACGGATCATAGTTAAAACAAACAAACGACACCTATTTAGTTCTTGTATATTTTTCAAGTTTATTCTGTTGCTAGTTTATATTGTCGTTTTCAAGTGTATATTGTTCTTTTGTTTTATTTTGGTTCCTGATCCTTTGTAGTACACAAAAACATTCATGTTTTTCAAAAGTCCATAGTAATCACACATGGTTTCTATCACTTGTTTCACTGACACATTGAATTTTTTTTTTTTTCAAATTTTGGTATTAATGTAATTTTGTTTTTATCAATGCATGTCTCGCAGAAGTGCCCCGAACGGACAACGATGACTCGCTAACTAATTTAACAATCCCTTCTACTGCTTCAGTGTGACATGGAAAATTATTGAAGTCAATACGTTGACTCTTGTGATAGGTTCCTTAAGGAAGCAAATTTGCTTCCTTTATAAACTGCTTTAGTTTTTCATCAGAAATGCCTCTTCATAGGAGATCCTGTTACTTTAACATCATTCCATTCAATCATATCAATATAATCCTTGGCATCAAAGTTTATACGTTGAATTAAAAACTTTCCTTCATTTGCAGTCCTTGCTTTTAGAATCCTACGTAATCCAACCTCTCTTACATGACTGCGATCATCTGATATCATACAAAGGAGGAATTTTCTGAAGCAGATTTTTGTCACTGGATAAGGTATAAAAGATGGCATAATAGCACTTTCAACGGCAACAACCAACACTTAAACATTACTGTAATTGGATGTGATGGAACTGGCTTGAACACTGGATTGAATAATGGTGCGATTCCTTTATTGGAAAAGGAATTAAGAAGGTCACTGCAGTGGTTGATTTGTCTATTTCAAGTAAATGAACTGCCCCTACATGCTAATTAAAGGTCCAAATGAATTTGGAGGAGAAATAGGTAAACTACTAGAAAACTGCTATGAACTACCAGTCATTGAATTTGCACCTATTGAAAATGACATTCCATTACTAGAAATTAAGGAAGATTTACGTGTGGACCTAAAATATTTGTTAGAAATGAGTAATGCAATCTCTGTTGGGAGGTCTTCTTCTGATTTGTCCATGAGAAAACCAGGAAAACTTTATCATTCAAGATGGATTAGATTAGCAAACAGAATACTTCCCTTGTTTGCGGGAACAGAATATCCTGCAAAAAATCTCCGAATACTAACTGAGTACATTTTGAAAGTTTATGCAGCTGTTTGGTTTAACCTAAAGCTGAAAGCATCTTATATCCATGGATCAAAGCACCTGTGGAAACTTGTAAGCTATTCACGTTACCTCCATCAGACTCTTAAAAATTTAATTCACCCAGTTATTCAAAGAAATGCATACTTTGCTGCTTCTGAAAATCTCCTCCTTTGTATGATATCAGATGATCGCAGTCACATAAGAGAGCTTGGATTAAGTCTGATTCTAAACGCAAAGGCTAAAAATGAAGGGGTCATCAGAAAGTTTTTAAACCAACGTATAAATTTAGATACCAAGTATTATATTGACATGATTGAATGGAATGATGTTAAAGTAACAGGACTTCCTATGAAGAGCCATATTTCTGATGACAAACTAAAGCCGTTTATAAAGGAAGCAAAAGAATCTGATCTCGAGAGTCAACGTATTGACTTCAATAATTTTCCATGTCACACACAAACAGAAAGAAAGGATTGTTAAATTCGATACCAAGTTGTCCGTTCGTGACACTTCTGCAAGAGATGCATTGATAAAAACAAAAATGCAATCTCAAAAGAAAATGCCAAAATTTCAAACAAAAAACAATTCAATGTGTCAGTGAAATAAGTAATGGAAACCATGTGTGATTACTATGGACTTTTGAAAAACATAAATGTTTTTTTCAAAATAACGTTTTGCTTTTAAAGACATTAATCACTATTAATATTTTTCTAAATAAGTGTGATTTGTTTATTTTAACTAATGCCCGTTAATTAAAAATTGGTTTTCTTTCATTCAATTGTGTATTATTAAGATATGCTACTGTAAAATTAATATGATGAAAATCGCGAAATTCTACAAAATCAGTTGTTCTGTAATGGCATTTAACAGTTAGAAATACTTAGAATTGTAAGTTTCCTGTAAAAATATCGTATTTTGAATATTTTATTTACAATATATATATATATATATATATATATATATATACAGTTGGTTCTCTGTTTAACGACGCTCTACTTAACGACGATCTCTATTTAAAGACGATATTTCCCGGTCCCGGTCCCTCCGACGTAAAAAAATTCTATTTTAAGACGATTTTGTTTCTATTTAACGACGATTTTTTCGACGATACATGATAAACTTTTTCTTCAACATTTTATCTACAGGAGGGTTACTTTCTGTGGGGGAGTTTGGTTTCAATAACAGACCCGGAATTTCCTTTATGTTTGTTGCAATCATAGACTTGTTGCAGTGGAAAAAACCGGGGGAGGGGGGGGTTTACTGTTTCTCGGAAAATCGAACATTTTTCCCTGGTGGATCGAATTTCTTAGTGCGGGTGTGGAATCACTCTATTGTACCTACCATGTTGTCATGTGATTTACGAACTGTCCAAAAGCACCCCTCTCTTACTCCTTCTGGGAAGCACGTGTTCATGTTTAGAGAATTCATGGTTGTGTGTAGGAGCTCATTCCAGTACGAATACGAGGTAAGCAGAGCAAAATGGCATCAAAGCGAAAGCATCTTACGCTACACGAAAAAGTGAAAATTATTGAAAACTGGGAAGAAAATGTTGGAATAACAAAAGTCCAATTCGCAAGAAAATTTCAGCTACCCGAGTCTACTCTCAAAGGCATTTTAGCAAGCAAAGAGAAAATTCTTGAAGCAGCACAAAAATTTGGTTTGGGATCCAAATCCAAACGGCAGAAAATTCAATGTGGCCGATCAGAAGAGTTTGAGAAGGCAGTCCTGCAATGGTTTCATCAAGCAAGAGCATCTAACATTCCAATTTCCGGAGTGATATTTAAAGAAAATGCTATTATTCTGGCATAAAAGTTTGGAATGCAAAATTTTCAGGGTTCGGCTGGTTGGCTAACAAAGTTCAGAGAAAGATACGGGCTTGTATTTAAAAGCATATCTGGCGAAAGTGGCTCCGTAGATGAAAAAATAGTGGATGAATGGAAAATAGTGCTGAAGGGGAAATTAGATGGATATGATGAGAAGAACATATTCAATGCAGATGAGACGGGCCTATTCTACAATATGGGCCTAATAAAACCTTAACGTATATGGGCGAAAAGTGTTTTGGTGGAAAACACAGTAAGGAACGATTGACTGTTTTACTGTGCACTAATTCGGATGGATCTGAGAAATTTCCACCACTAGTTATAGGCAAATCAAAGCAACCATGATGTTTTAAGAATATCACCAGGAAACCTTGTGAGTACCGCAATAACAATAAAGCGTGGATGACATCACAAATTTTTATTGACTGGATTAGAAAATTTGATGCAAAAATGCATCGAGAAAAGAGAAAAGTTTTACTTTTAATCGACCGATGCACTGCACATACTCCAAATATCCCTGGACTTACAAATTTGACTATCCATTTCTTACCAGCTAATTGCACTAGCAAGTTCCAGCCATTAGACCTGGGTATCATTCGCAGTGTGAAAGCATACTACAGAAAGTCTTTAATTAGGAAATTAATAAACAATTCGGCTGACAGTATAAAAATTAGAAAATTTACAATCTTGGAAGCAATGCACATGATAACATCAGCATGGAAAGAAGTTTCTTCATCCACAATAAAAAACTGCTTTCGCGTTGCTGGAATTCACAAAGAACTTGTAGTGGAACTGCAAAGTACGGATGTAGAAATCAACGAAGATGACATTACCCCTGAAGAATGGAGAAGTCTTGTTGAAGATGAGGATGTTTCTATTCAAGATTTCTACAATTGTGATAAATATGTTTTAACAACAGATTTCAGAAATGAAGAGCAAATTTATGAAGATACTGTAAACGAAAACACAGTGTCAGACGAAGGAGGTGAAGTTGAAGACACGGAAAACGAGACACTGCCACCGTCTTACACAGATGCAATTTCTGCTCTAGATGTTCTCCGACGCTATATTACATCGAAAATGGAAGGTGACTCATTTAACATTTTAGGAAATCTGGAAAAGATAATAACGAAAACAAGGCGAATGAAGCAATCAACACTTTTTGAATTTTTTAAAACGTAATTTATTGTATTGTTTGTACTCTATTTTTTTAATGTAATTTAAAATAACTTTTTGTGAATAAAATAATGATGATAATAAAAATAACATTTTTAAACACGCCAATATATTAAGAAATATATTCACAGTCCTAAGCCTGTAAAGTGTGAAGGCAAATGTTATTTTTTCACAAATTCTATTTAAGGACGATCTCTACTTAAGGACGATTTTTCACGGTCCCTTGAAAGTCGTTAAACAGAGAACCAACTGTATATATATTATTTTAATATACTATAAAAGAAATAAAAAAATACAAATTTTATCACTTTTTCATAAAAATATCCATTTTGAAGCACTTTGCGGAACTTGAAAAGATTTTAGTAGAACAATAAAATTTTATTTTATATTCTTTATTCTAATCCCAAGAGGCAACTTTTGAACACTATATCATATTTAAATTTAAAAAAAAGTTTTTTCGTTCCACCCTAGCGAACATAGGAGCGATTAGTGTAAGGAAGCGAGGATTTCAGATTGCCTGACTGCGCATGCGCGACATTTTAGATTACCTGACTGCGCATGCGTGTCAACTTTGCATTTCTTGCGTTAAGTTTGCGTGTGGAGAAGGTTTGCAATAGCTGGCAACTTATCGCTATTTTCGGTTTCACCAAAAAATATTTCTTAGAACCAAAGGAAAGCCATATTTGGCAACTTATCTTCTTTTCTAAATAAATTTTACTGATTTTTTTATTTAGTGTTGGGCGATTCATTCATCCTTGCACATACATAAAATGGTTAATTCTTCGAAAGTTGAAATGATGTTTTAAAGTCAAGTATACAATTGAAGATGTTCTATAAAATATTTTTATTTATAGTTTTTAATTTGCCTTTCAGTTCTAATAATTGAAATACTAGATTATAAGCAATCAAATTATGATACTAAACATTTACTTATAAGGAGAAAATAACCAGATAGGTTTTATTTATATGTTTTATATGAGCTATACATCTCTTTTTTTCATATTTATTTAATATTTTCCTGTGTTTCAAATATCTATATAATACTTTTAACATCTAATGTTTTATAAATTTAATTTTCTCCACATACCTTGTATATTACATTTTCATGATTTAGCAATATTGATACTTATACTGTTATAATTTTCCCCCATGAGAGAAGCTTAAAGAATGTTTGGATTAACAGTTTTAAAAACGCTTTTTACATACTTTCAATCATTCCCTCTTATCATTCGTTACTTTCTTGAATGCTTGTTACATAGAATATTAATACATTAATTTTAATGAACCTTTTACTTGTTCAGGTTCCATTATGAAATTTCTTTAGTTGATGCGTTCTTTATTTGACTGATGAGAACATTTTATAAGTAGAATATGAATTGAAAATTGCAAATTCTTTTCTGTCTTTTATGCAGTATACAGGATTGAAAAATAAATTTTTTAGAATGAACTGTGATTTAAAATTTAACATATACTAAGCAACAATCAATTACTTATGAATAGAATATGTAAAAAAGTTTAAAAAGGCTCTAGTGATAACATTAAAACGAATAATCTGCTGAATCACATGCAAAATACAGATTATTTTTAGATTTACGATGGTACGAAAAGAGTATATAAACAATGGATATTAATATTTATTAAATTCTAAAAATAACCAATAATTTATTTGTTAGAACAAATAATTTTTGTTTTCTCATTAATCCTATTTTCTTGCGGCCCACAGCAGCTTTCCATAAAGTTATATGGCCCTCATCAAATTTCCAGTTCTGCAGGCCTGCTCTAAACAGTAATATTATAAAGATATATTTCCCACTAGCTGAGTACCTGTGTTTTGCTACGGAGTACATTCAAAGTATACAATTAATGCCAAAATATATATATATATTTTTATAAAAAAATCGTAACATATATTTTTATAGACAAAATAATGTAAAGGAAAATATTCAAATTAAATACAACGGTCAATGTATGCAATTATTTGCAAGATATATGAATAATTTCAAAGGGAAAATATGACAGTGATTAAGTAAAAAGTAACATACTCCAATAGGTTTTCAAGTTTATTTGTTAAAATCTGCTAGCCAAAAAAGTCCACTGATCAATCAGACACTGCTTTTTAATTTTACAGCAGCACTGACCAAGTACTCATTTAGCTTAATACACTAATAATTTAGGCAACTTTAGTCAGAAAATTAATCATTCACTGAATATTCATATAAAACACATTATTTTAACCTAGTGATTAAACAGTAAACAACAACTACAAATACTAATTTAAAATTATATTTTGAGAAAAAGCTTTCATAAAAACATGTCACACTTGTGAATAATTTTTCTTGTTTGACACACATTATAATGAACAATCTGTTAATTAAACCATTTAAAGCAGTAAATAGAAATACATATACTTACATATTAATATAGATGGAAAATATTTAAGCTTCATAACAGGCAGCAGCAAAAGTAACTTTTATTTTATTTCACAGTGAACTACTAAGGACAAAAGTTGAAACACATAGCTAATAATTATTCTCAAGATGCTATGGAACTTTATTTTTTTAATTCAACATTATTAATGAATACGTTCACAGAAATTAAACTAAACATATAATGGGGGAGAAAAAAGATTCCAATGACAAAACAATCACTTTCAGCAATGATCAGATGCCTTAAAAAAGAAAAACAAATAAATTATTTTTAATTAAGCTTAGTTAGATGATTACAAAATCCCTTTCACTTCCATCTTAGGTACATGTGAATTATTTCTAACAACGAAAAAAGTTATTCTTATGAATCAATATTATATATATATATATATATATATATATATATATATATATATAAATTAGAAGTATAACATACATTTATAGCAGGACTTCCAGTACTAGCACTTGAAAGAAAATTATACCATCAATCAGTTCCTTCTTTTTCAACCACCCTGGTAAAATAGAAACATTAACATTTATCATTAAAATAATTTCTATAAAATTATACATAAAGCTGTTAATAGATATAGCACATTCAAATGACACATAACAATCTTTAGCTCCTTTCAGACAATACTCATTGGATAAAGATGTGAAAGGGTAAAAACTCATAAATACTATTAATTGTAAAAATTACATCTGTTACATCACACAGAAGTCAATAGCTTGAATGCATGCCCACAGCATAATCAATACTTCCTTTCAGTCGATAGGACTGCATGAATATCTGAAAGGGAATAAACATATTAATACTGTTAGTTCTAAAAATTACATCTGTTAGACAATTGATGGATACAAATTAACCAATAAAGTTGTAAGGCTAAAATTATATGAATTAGTGTCGTGAGTGCTGTCAACACATATTTTTCCCTCTCCAAATTTTTAACATTTTCAGTTGAAATTTAGTCATTATGACCAAGGAGAAATCTTCATTTTTCAAAATTCCATGGTTGACTCCCTGCTCTTTATATAACACAACAACTGGTGAATCATCTTCCAAATCACTCATGGCCTGGACCCACATCTTTATACTCACAGCATCATTCGAGTTAAATTTCAGGCTATTACTCAAATGATTGCGGCGAGATAAATTATATAAGTCCATGCAATTTAGAAGATGGATTCTCTGGAGTCCGTTTTGGCCAACAGAATCTCTTACGTCATCTAGTATTCTTTGAAACGAAACACCTTGTTTCAATTTATCTGTAAGATGATTTGAAACATACCATGATTTTGAGTTAAGGGAACAGTGGACATTAAAATTTTTTACTTTTTATCATAGAGATATGAAATTTTGGATGTATATACATTTCACCATAAGTATATAGAATACCTTAAAAGAAATTTCTAATCTTATTAAAATATTAAGAGTTTTAAAAGTTTTAAATTTATAATTCTTCTTGCAACTTAATTTTTGAGATATTTCCTCGATTTTACAGTTGAATAACTTAAAACTGTATTAAAAACAAATCTGGGAATCAATTATTTAATCCCTTGAATAGTTAATTTTTGAGAGATTACATTCAACATTCAATCATACAAACTATGTAAAGATAATCAAATTTTTTTAATCGTCACTACTACTTTACTTATCAATAAAAAATTTATAATAATTACTCTAAAACTAAACTGTTTCCAACACATTCATTAAAGCCCCATAATAATAAATAGTCTCATTGCACCTAGAAATATTTATAAAGCTCATCAGCAATTTCTGATTTTTCTTTCCTTGAAAGAAACAAATGTCCAATTTCATTTGCATGGCCAAAATGGGTCTTCTAAAATTTTACTTTTACGCCTGATTCAATGACTTTTACATTCATTGATGATGGACAACAAGCATTGATTTTCTTTGAGCCTACTCCCTTAAGGTTCCTTATTCCTTTAGACTGAGATGAAAAATTTCCAGATCTATAAATAAAATGAATTATTATCTATCCTAAAATAAACATTTAAAAAAGATACAAAGAAGAAAAAAAAACATCTTACCTATGACATGTGAAGTATAAAAATTTTTCTGTGGCTGTAAGATTCTTACACCCTGTTAATTGTATGTAAGAATATTGCCACTTTTCTCCACTCCTTCTTTCCAATTCCGGAAATCTGGAAAAAATTATTAGTAATAATCCATTATTAAAATTTTCCTCTGGACAGAGAGAGAATTTCCGCTCAATGATTGGTGGATATTTTTCTACCCTTTTTTCCTTCAATGATCTGCAGAGAAGCGTTATACCATGAGCATGCAAGGTGCTTTGTACAACTAATTCTGTTTTTGCACGAACTTTTCTTTTACACGAATTCAAAATAAATTTTCATTCTCTTTTTACACGAGCCATTTTGATTTAAGCGAGCGGTCCAATCCAATTTCACAATTTTTTTTGGGGCATAAATTCTAAGAATTTTTTTTAAAAATTTGTGACGTACTATTTTTAGCGATAGTGTATCCAGTCAGGGCCTTTTTATCGCATGGGCAAATCGGGACTTTGCCCAGGGCCCCCTGATGCTAGGGGGCCCCAAAATCCCCTTGGTGTATGCACCTAGTACTTCCAATAGTATGTATTTTTATAAATGTCCGTAAGGGGGGGGGCCCCCAAATAGCATCTGCCCAGGGGCCCCCAGCGTTCATAATCGGGCCCTGTATCCAGTTCTGTTTGGATTCAAGAATTCAGTCCGCAAAAACATTTTCTTCTTTTATTCTATCACACATGAAGCTACCATAAGAACAATTAAGAAAAATGAAGCTGCAATTAGGATGTTCGTATGTTCTGGAACCATACCCCAACACAGTGGCGTACGCAAGGGGGGGTTGATGGGGGTTATAACCCCCCCCCCATTGGTTCTGATTACATATATAATTTAATTAGGTTTACGCTTTGCACTGATTGCTCAAAACTACTCTTTCATAGTAATAGTCCAGTCAAATTAGCTCAAAATGGCGGCGAATCATACATTAAATGAAGGGGTTGAGATTTTATCAGGAATGTGTAGAGGATGGTCCCCTGAGAACGCATAATAAAATCCCCTCGATTTCAGGCGCCGCAAGGGGGGTGGGGGTTATGAGGTCACTTTTTTTAGTTTTTGGAGTTTATCTCAAAAGCGGTGCGTCGGACAGAAAATTGTCGAATTTAAAAATTAAAGCTTATAAAACTCCCTTCCAAATGGTATATCCATGTTTGTACCCAAGTGTTACCATTTTCGAGATATGAGCCGTTGAATATGAAATTTTTTCAAAAAAAGTTGTAGCGGTTCAGGTATGTCATCAAACTTCCTCTTCTAACTCTTTCCCCTTCCATTTCTCAGAAATCTCGTGATAGAGAAAGTTGTAGAGCGAAAAATTTCATTCAAAAATGTATAGTGTTATGCTAATTTATCTTCACCAAGTAAATAGTTAGAGCGTTTTGAAGTTTAGGGGTTCTTTTCAACATTTTGCTTGTAAAACGCTCGTCACTCAAGTTTCGTTGCCATGGTCTGTAACTCTCTTAATCACTTTGTATGCTGTTTAATTAGATACGTATAGTACTCATAACCCATATAAATAATAAATTATGTATACCTGTACGTATAATATATATCTCATAATATACAGAAGAACACTTGTAATACAAAGGAGGAAGTAAGAAAACAAACCAAAATGTATAAAAGTTGTGCATATAATCAAAAAATGGTTATCAAAAGTAAGTTCAAACAACAGTTACATTAAATATATTATATACAATTTATTTCATCAACTGCTTTCCTGTATATTAAAAGCCGTCAATATGATACTTCGGAAAAAGTTTCAAACAAGTCAAAGTCTTCACTATCATTTTAGCTTCTGTAGAATGTCCGAATTTTCATGAACTGATTTCCCACAAAGGTGGCATCCCACTATAATGCCACGATCAAAGTCACTAAGCTCCTTTGGCTTACTCATCGTCTCACAAACGCATAAATATGACCTGACAAACCACTACCGATACTTTTATAGCTTTCGGTTACGCATCAGATTACGCCACCTGCTAGATCCACTTCTTTAGGGGGGTGTCCGGATATTTTTGGCCGGATAGTGTATAATTCATTATTGAATATTAATGAATTATTAAATTTACTTAATGGGGTCAGTACGAGCAAAAAAAATGAAAGGTACCTGTGGTGATTGAGATCATGCTCATTTGGTGGGGGCCTGGAACATGAGTAGGAACATTCGTTCCTCAGCTCCAGTAATGTCTCCTGGTGAAGATTTGGAGTCATAAAACACTTTGGCGATGTTTGTTGTTTCATCGACATACCGCTGGAAACATTCTACTATTGCTGCTTTGCTTTTGCCATAAATCGCTGACGTAGTGTCACATTCTGAGAAACTATGGATGCAGAGAATGTACAGGCTGAATGATAAGACCTGCAGATGTTGGGAAGAGTAGAGCCTGTCTTCTGTGTTACCCCGTCCGGCCATCATGAAACACATATTCGTGTCTCGTGGGGTGAGTGCCACAAGTTAGACGAGCAGGTCTTACCTATCTACTATCACAAAAGGTAAATGAGAGGTGTTTTGCCACTCACCTCTGACAATACTGCAGTCAGCATCTCCTTTTTCTGTAGTAAACTGTATACCTCTTGCACCCACGGCCTGAACTAACATAGTAATGAGCTTGGTTTTGTTCCTTTCATTGGAAAGGAAGTTTTCCTGATGAACAGTATCCACCATTTTCTTATTGAAGTCAATATCCACTGATGTTTTACTTGATGCTCTCCGATGTTGTTCGTCTCTTTCCGTGGAATTCGTGTCTTCATAACCATCAAAAACCACAGCTGAACTGCTGCCGTAATGGTTGAATATGTACGATACATATTGATCGCAGATGGAGGCGAAGGTGGTGTTGGTGTTCCACTTTACTCTATGAAGCAGGAAGCCGCCATGGATTACCGTGAAACTGTTCTTCACATTGATCAGTTGATTGCATTTTGGGAAAGTATCAGACAGTGCTGACCTTTTGATTTTTCTCATTATCCCCTCGTCGAATAGATACATAAGGTATGGGGCTAACTCGTACGTTAGCAACTCCTCTACATCCCCTTCTTTCTTCTTGGTGATCAGAGTTCTTTGAAATTTCATCAGAGGCTCTACCACCACTAC
Source organism: Dolomedes plantarius (assembly GCA_907164885.2). NCBI lineage: Eukaryota > Metazoa > Arthropoda > Arachnida > Araneae > Dolomedidae > Dolomedes > Dolomedes plantarius. The sequence goes on along the minus strand of OU015494.1, from coordinate 68,295,166 downwards.
CTCATCATTAACATTGATCATATTGCTCATCGCAGCTAAAGGAACGACTCAGTCCTTCTTGGATTGTTTCACTTCTGAGAAATTCATTCCAACAAAAGTGCTCATTGTGCGGGTTCCAATTTTCAAGGCCTGGTAGCAGTTGGCGTTACTTGTTCCAATTACTCCCGTTGAAAGTGACATCAAACAATTACGTTCAACAAAAGGCGGGTGATCAGCCACCTATTGATCAAGCTTCCTTCTGTCTAGATCATCTGTGGTTATGCGTGATGTTCGAAACTCAACATGTTGTTCTCCTCTTGCAGTCTGGACACCACAAAACATCTCAAGTGAACTACATATTGCTGTAGCTATGCGTGCTCCCCCAACCCATTTCGCAAACACCGAATCACTAAAGCCTCGTCCACGTGTTAATTCTCCTTCACTCTTCATGTCACACTAGGGATGCGACATCGATAACAAAACATCGATGTTTTGAAACATCGATATTCAATATTAAAACATCGATGCTAATAAAACATCGCCCAAAAACCATCGATATTTTTAAACATCGATGTTTTAGAATATCCATTTTTTAAAACTGGTTTAGTAACCTTTAACATTAATGTTACTTCGGTTAGTCGGGGGGGGGGGGATTTAATTTTATTCTCTGATTGGGCTGACACAAACGACAAAAACTTGGTTGCTTTTGCCCTGGGCTACATTGATGACTCAAAATTCTCGTTGTAAATATCGCCATGTTTTGCCTTCAAATGTCCAGATAAATTCGCGGTATTGTCAGAAGTTTTGAGGGACTTAAGGCAAATATTGCATTTTGCCAATTTGTCAGAGGTTTAGCAAAAATATTTCCAAGCGGTATTTTGGAATACTATACTAATAATATTAACGTCAACTTATATAAAACAGAACAAAACAAAAACTTAAATGGCTGCTCTCGTGCATATACTATTTATAAAATAAAACCCCATGGAAGGTTCTGGAGTGTCAGGAACATTCCAAGCGCTCTGATTGGTTCATTGGTTGTTGATTGTCATTTGTCTGTTTGCTAAGGAATCGTTCCCTCTTTTGTATTCGTCCTATTCAGAATTCAAACTTACATTTACTGAGTTTTAAAATTATGCTACGTGGTAAATTTTTTTATTATGGTACTTTTTCATTAAAAAAAAATCATCGAGACAACGTAAAACATCGAGCACAAAACATCGATGTTAAAAAAACATCGGCTTCAATAAATCGATGTTTAAAACATCGATGTCTTTATCAAAACATCGATGTTTTGAAAACATCGACATCGATGTCGCATCCCTATGTCACACATGAGTGTCACCTCAATTGCCATGTCAGACCACATACCAGCCATTGGTGTTCCAGTTCTGTTGACAGTGAAGTATCCACGATCTATAAAATCCTGTTTAAGTTGAAGGTGGCGAGTTGTTAGTCCCAGCATGTGTTGTACATATAGGTGAGTACACTTTGCATAATGAAAATGCCCGCTGGCATGGAAGTAAGGTATTATCAGTTGGGCGCTTGTCATATGATCTTCCCAGTTGCGCTGTGCTGCAATGAATTTTTTTATCAACACCACCATTTCAAAGTACTGGACCCACAAAGCTGCTGTCGGCCTATTACATTTGAGACATGACAATTCGTTGCTCAATTTCCACTGAATGCTGGCAAGGGAGGTATTTGTGGAAATGTGATGTGGAGTAATTTCTACTGAGGTCAGAAGTAACTGAACTACTTCTTCTTTTTCATATGGTGTGGTATCTAAATTTTCCAAAATGATCTGAGTTAAAATGACACTTTTATACATTTTGGTTTGTTTTCTTACTTCCTCCTTTGTACTACAAGTGTTCTGTATATTATGAGATATACATTCTACGTACAGGTATACATAATTTATTATTTATATGGGTTATGAATACTATACGTATTTAATTAAACAACACACAAAGTGATTAAGAGAGTTACTTACCTTGGAAAGGAAACTTGAGTGACGAGCATTTTACTAGCAAAATGTTGAAAAGTACCCCTAAACTTCAAAACGCTCTAACTATTTACCTGGTGAAGATAAATGAGCATAACTTTATATATTTTTGAAGGAAATCTTTCGCTCTACAACTTTCTGTATCACGAGTTTTCTGAGAAATGGGAGGAGAAGGAGTTAGAAGAGGAAGTTTGACGAGATACCTGAACCGCTACCACTTTTTTAGAAAAAATTTCATATTCAACGGCTCATATCTCGAAAACGGTAATACTTGGGCTCTAAGTTAGCACCTATCCTTTTAAATATTTTTATGAATTACATTCCTAACTCTCCATTCACTACACTAGCCATGTTTGCGGATGACACGGCAATACTACCTAAGCATCAAAAAGTTAAATTGATGCACAAGTTACTACAGAGCATTGGAATTCTTGAACGATGGTTCGAACGGTGGAGGCTCAAGTTAAGTCCTTCAAAATCTAAAGCTATTCTTTCAGTTACAATAGAATTCAACCTCCTCCGGTCACAGTATGCAATCAACTGGTTCACTTTGAGACAGAGGGCAAATACCTAGGAATTTACGTCGATAGTCGACTGACGTGGAAGAAAAATATTGAACATAACATTAGAAATTTTTTAAGCCCGTAAGGATATCGCCCACCTCCTGTACCAGAATCAAAAGGGTTTAGATATCAAACTACTCTTGTATAAAACCGTACTGCGTCCCATCCTGTTGTACGCCGTTCCTGTTTGGGGCTCAGCGGCTGACACTCATATCCAGCGATTGCAGACAATTCAAAATAAAACATTCCGCGGTATTGGGAAGGCGCCCTGGTACCTTAAAAACGTACTTATTCACAGGGATCTGAGAATCGAACCCATTCGGCAACACATTAAAGATCTCTCATCTAACTTCTACAAAAGATTATATTCAATAGACAACGAAGAAATAGCTAACCTCCCCGACTACGACCGAAGGGAATGCTATAGGCGTTCTAAGGCCACTTTGATTATTCACCCTGGTCTCCTTCCCCTTTCTTAACTCTCCCTCCAACCTCTTCTAAATTTTAGTTTACATTTGCCGTTGCTTCTGGTTCTGATCTGCGTTTTTTTGATGGATCGACCTCAAGACTATCCTTACTAATTTTTGCTTAATCGTCTGCTACCGTAATTTTTTTAAATAAAACCTGCCACATTATTTACTTATTTATTTTTTGCTAGTATTAGTATTATTTATTTTTATTTATTATTATTATTATTATTATTATTAATATTTTTATTATTATTCTAACTTTCAAGTCAACACTTTTCTTTTAATCCTGAGAACGGAAATATAGAAACAAAAAATTCTCCATACCGAGGATATGGAGCCCTGTTCTCTGGTGCCTCATTAATGTACCTTGTATATGTCTATGTCTACGGTAACACTTGGGTACAAACATGGATATACCATTTGGAAGAGAATTTTATAAGCTTTAATTTTTAGGTTTGACAATTTTCTGTGCCACACTCTGTTTTCGAGATAAACGCCAAAAACTGAAAAAAGTGACCTTTGGAACCCCGCGGCGCCTGAAATCGAGGGGACTTTATTAGGCGTTGTTCAGGGGACCAACCCCTACACATTCCTGAAAAAATCTCAACCCCTTCATTTAATGCGAAATGAAAACCTAATTTGACTGGACTATAACCCCCTCCTTTGAAAATTTCTGCGTACGCTACTGCCCCAACATCATTACAATGACACACAATTGGTGGAGAAGGTAATTGGTGGAATAAGTAAATAATCCATCGTTTGAAGATATTGATGAATTAGTCGATAAAGCCTTAAGCGAAGAGGAAATATTAGAGGTTGTCCTTAAGACTCCGAATCCCACAGAACGTAATGATAATGAAGAAAACGATCCTGTTCTAAATGCAGATTTATTAAAGAAGGTCTGAGACTGGCCAAAAAATTGGGTAATCATTTTGTCAAACATGACCCTAATGAGGAACGCACTGGGAAGTTTCATCGGGAACTGAAGTTGTTGACAGCCTCTTAGAGAATTATATAACGGCCTAACCAAAACACAAACACAACGGTTAATAACTGAATTCGTTCGTAAAATCGGTGAATCATCAGCGCCAGAGGAGACTCGTGCTGATTTTGCTCACGAGACCACAGAAAGACTTTTATTAATAGAGGAAGAAGACTATGTCCACATCATTTCTAGTGATAGCAGTGATATTCAAGTTGTATACAAACTTATGCGTCGTTTAGGCCATCCGTCCACCAGACAAACGGCTTTGAATTGATTCAGTGGGAGGGAGAATTTTCATAAGAGTATTAACACCCACCACTACCTGGTATGATATCAGCATACCTGCATTACAAAAAGATAAATTTTCATGTGCCAGTCTGGAATTGAATTCTAACGGAACAGCATTAACCTCTAAAGACTCGGGCAAAATAAAATTTAAATATTTTTTTAATTATAGTTTATTAAAACAAATGGGCATTAAAAAGCTTGTTTTCCAAGAAATTAATGAATTTAAATATTTGTAATATTTCAGGGGAGCATATCAATTTTATTGAATGTTATACACATGAATAAAAAGAAAACCCAATATAAAAAATATAAATTTATAGTTAAAGTCCTCAAATTCAACTAGATTTACCCATTTCATCATTGGAGCAAAAAAACCCTGAAAAGTAAAACATAAAATATATACATTTATAATAAACCACTAAAAGCTGAAAAGTAACAATCTCAATTTTACTAACAAAAATCAATTTTAAAAAATATTAAAGCAATATAAATAATCAAATATAGATAAATATTAAAAATAGAACCAAAAGAATAAAATGCAACTAATTCAGTTACCAATTACACAAAAAAATATTTTAAATCGTATTAAGCAATGAAAAACATTATACACACTTCAATAATAGCAAAACAAAACATGATGGTAAAATAGATCTTGTCAGTGATTCATTTTTTAGAGAGAATCATGCTGTGTTTAAGTTTTGTTCAGTGGAGTATGCATTTAGAATTGAAATATCTCTAAAACTATTAAATTAGCAGAATAAGTGTACACAGAAAATATTATCATCTTTTAAAGCTCTTTCCAAATATGTAACATTTATCCACATTCATAGAGAAAAAAAAACAAAAAAAAAAAAACCCATCGATATTGACATTTTCAAATATGGCCGAATTTCATAATGGAAGCCCGGTTCACCCGGAATTCTGATACGACAGACACAGCATTTGCTTTATTTATATAGATAACATTAAACGTATTCTACAGTTGATTGATGAGCAATGTCTACATATTTGGTAAAAAGTGTTGAGAATCATGTTTATATATTGTATATTGTTGCAGTATCATGTATATACTTTGTTGCTAAGTTATACAACCATTATTGTAAACTGAATATAACATATACACTATCAAGTGAATGTAAAACAGTTAAGTTAATAAAGTACTGAGAGCAAAAAGGAAAACTGGTGTAAAACACAGTGTGGTGGCTATCGCTAATAAGTGTTAGGAAAATTGCTTTTTGTTACTAAGTCTAAAAATTTTCTTGGATTCTGTGGTTCATACCGTTCTGAGTGGGACTGATGTTGCACGACTAGTTGTCAGCGAGCTTACCGTATACATTAAGGAGGGACGAGTTATTGTACACAGGGGGTAGCAAGTTAAAACTGTACTTCACAGGGGGTTCGCAAGCAGAAAAATGTTAAGACCCACTGGGTTGAATTAAAACTTGTTAAAAAATAAACAGTAAATCGTAATTTTAAAAATGAAAAGAAAAACTGGACCCTCCAAGGGAAATATGCTCCAAACACAGATAACTACTTAGCTTTGAGTTAGCTATAGGAGTATTAGTCATATATTATCATTCATTCACATTTAAAAGAGGATACACAAATTTCAATATAATTTATTGCTAACAACTCCATCAATATGCAAAAAGGATTGCAAAATAATTTCAGAACCCAATGGGAAATAAATGTAATTTTAAATGAAAACAGTTAAGTTTTAATTACTGCTAGTTTCATTCAAATAAGTTATGACTTAATATTATTTAAGTATATCAAATAGACACATAATTAATGGAAACTAGATTGAAATATTCGTTGTTTTTCTCAGTATCTGCTAACAGGATTCTAATAGTAAATATTCTCCGGAGGAATAAAATCATTTATGACAGTAGTAATAAGTAATGATGAGGGAACTTTATTCTTTAATTTTACAGAATAATTATAACAGTTTATGTTTACTTTTACAAACACAGATTTTGACATTATTTTAGTATATAAAATCAGTTTCAACAGTGCAATTTTTAGAAGGTAAATAATGCAGCAGAAGATTATCTTTCTGCCATTAAGTTTTACCAATAATAATTAAAGCCGGGTGTAGAAATTTATATTTAATTTGGGAAAAACTGTAGAATTTAAAATTTTAAATTAGAACGTTTGATAACCATGTTTGAAAATAATTTTTACTACAGTTACTAAGTTCACAAAAAAAGGTCTCTGCAAACAGTGACTTAATATTCCCAGCGAATTAACTTAGTTCTACAGAGAGCCCTCAAAATTACGACTGATATTTAAAAATGCTCTGAAAGAACGATTAAAAGATAAAATGTCCTTACAAGTGTTAAAATAGCCTTCAAATCCATGATTAAAGAAAATTTATTTTAATATTTTTCTAAGTTAAAAGCCCCATAACAATTTGTAAGAGAATTATTTTCTCTGAAGCGCGAGATAGTAATGATCAGAGGTCGGCCATTTTGTTCCCCATAGGAGTCGATCTCCATAAACTGTGATTATTACATAACATTTAACAATTGAATCAAATATTTAGGTAAGAAAAATAGAGAAAGAGTTTTCCCCTCTTTAAAATTTGATTAATAATTACAATAACAATACCATGAATAGGCATGCTTTTTTTTTACTTACAGTCAATTTTATTTAAGAAAACATGCACGAATGTGTACCTTAAGGAGAGATGAATTAATTTATACTAAAAAGTTAGCATTCGGCCAGCAGACAGTATTATTTTATAAGATTTTTTGCAAATGAATTTATAATCTAAAAATTATTTCAATATATAGAATTAGCATCTTACCTTCATATGATGCAAAGGAGCCATTAGTTTAAGGAAGCGAGGATTTCAGATTTCCTGACTGCGCATGCGCGACATTTCAGATTGTCTGACTGCGCATGCGTGTCAACTTTGCATTTCTCGCGTTAAGTTTGCATTTGGAGACGGTTTGCAATAGCTGGCAACTTATCGCTATTTTCGGTTTCATCAAAAATTACTTCTTAGAACCAAAGGAAAGCCATATTTGGCAACTTATCTTCTTTTCTAAATAAATTTTACTGATTTTTTATTTAGTGTTGGGAGATTCATTCATCCTTGCACATACATAAAACGGTTAATATTTCGAAAGTTGAAATGACATTTTAAAGTCAAGTAAACAATTGAAGTTGTTCTATAAAATAATTTTAATTATAATTTTTAATTTGCCTTTCAGTTGTAATAATTGAAATACTAGATTATAAACAATCTAAATATGACACTGAACATTTACTTAGAAGGAGAAAATAACCAGATAGTGTTTATTTATATGTTTTATATGAGCTATACATCTCTTTTTTTCATATTTATTTAATATTTTCTTGTGTTTCCAATATCTATATAATACTTTTAACATCTAATATTTTATAAATTTAATTTTCTCCACATACCTTGTATATTAGATTTTCATTATTTAGCAATATTGATACTTATACTGTTATAATTTTCCCCCATGAGAGAAGCTTAAAGAATGTTTGCATTAACATTTTTAAAAACACTTTTTACATACTTTCAAACATTCACTCATATCATTCGTTCCTTTCTTGAATGCTTGTTACATCGAATATTAATACATTAATTTTAATGAACCTTTTACTTTTTCAGGTTCCATTATGAAATTTCTTTAGTTGATGCTTTCTTTATTTGACTGATGAGAACTTTTTATAAGTAGAATATGAATTGAAAATCGCAAATTCTTTTCTGTCCTTTGTACAGTATACAGGATTGAAAAATAATTTTTTTATAATGAACTATGATTTAAAATTTAACATATACTAAGCAACAATTCTATTCATAAGTAATATACTTAACAATCAATTACTTATGAATAGAATATGTAAAAAAGTTAAAAAAGTCTTTAGTGAAAACGTTAAAACAAATAATCTGCTGAATTACATGCAAAATACAGAATATTATTTTTAGATTTATAATAGTACGAAAAGAGTATATAAGCATTGGATATTGATATTTATTAAATTCTAAAAATAACCAATAATTAATTTGTTAGAACAAATAATTTTTGTTTTCTCATTAATCCTATTTTCTTGCAGCCCACAACAGCTTTCCATAAAGTTATATGGCCCTCATCAAATTTCCAGTTGTGCAGGCATGCTCTAAACAGTAATATTATAAAGATATATTTCCCACTAGCCATGTTACCCGTGTTTCGCTACGTGTTACCCGTGTTATGCCCCTTACCTGTGTTTCGCTACGGAGTACATTCAAATTAAATACAACAGTCAATGTATACAATTAATGCCAAAAAAATATATATATTTATAATAAATGCAATGGTCTATCTATGCAATTAATGCCAAAAAAATATATATATATTTATAAAAAAATCGTAATGGATATTTTTATAGACAAAACAATGTAAAGGAAAATATTCAAATTACGTACAACGGTCAATGTATGCAATTATTTGCAATATATATGAATAATTTCAAAGGGAAAATATCACAGTGTTTAAGTAAAAAGTAACAAACTCCATTACTTGTTAAAATCTACTAGCCAAAAAAGTCCACTGATCAGACACTGCTTTTTAATTTTACAGCAGCACTGAGCAAGTACTCATTTAGCTTAATACACTAATATTTTAGACAGCTTTAGTCAGTAAATTAATCATTCACTGAATATTCATATAAAACACATTATTTTAACCTAGTGATTAAACAGTAAACAATAACTACATATACTAATTTAAAATTATATTTTGAGAAAGAGCTTTCATAAAAACATGTCACACTTGTGAATATATTTTTTCTGTTTGACACACATTATAATGAACAATCTACTAATTAAACCATGTAAAGCAGTAAATAGAAATACATATACTTACATAATATGGATGGAAAATAGCTTCATAACAGGCAGCAGCAAAAGTAACGTTTATTTTATTTCACAGTGAACTACTAAGGACAAAAGTTGAAACACATAGCTAATAATTATTATTCTCAAGATGCTATAGAACTTTATTTTTTTAATTCAACATTATTAATGAATACATTCACAGCAATTAAACTGAAAATATAATGGGGAGAAAAACGGTTTCAATGACAAAACAATCACTTTCAGCAATGATCAGATGCCTTAAAAAAGAAAAATAAATACATTATTTTTAATTAAGTTTAGTTAGATGATTACAAAATCCCTGTCATTTCCATCTTAGGTACACGTGAATTACTTCTAACAACAAAAAAAGTTATTCTTATGAATCAATACGTATATATATATATATATATATATATATAAATTAGAAGTATAACATACATTTATAGCAGGACTTCCAGTACTAGAACTTGAAAGAAAATTATACCATCAATCAGTTCCTTCTTTTTCAACCACCCTGATAAAATAGAAACATTAACATTTATCATTAAAATAATTTCTATAAAATTATACATAAAGCTGTTAATAGATATAGCACATTCAAATGACACATAACAATCTTTAGCTCCTTTCAGACAATACTCATTGGATAAAGATCTGAAAGGGTAAAAACTCATAAATACTATTAATTGTAAAAATTACATCTGTTACATCACACAGAAGTCAATAGCTTGAATGCATGCCCACTGCATAATCAATACTTCCTTTCAGCCGATATGACTGCATGAATATCTGAAAGGGAATAAACTTATTAATACTGTTAGTTCTAAAAATTACATCTGTTAGACAATTGATGGATACAAATTAACCAATAAAGTTGTAAGGCTAAAATTATATGAATTAGTGCCGTGAGTGCTGTCAACACATATTTTCCCCCCTCCAGATTTTTAACATTTTCAGTTGAAATTTAGTCATTAGGACCAAAGAGAATCTTCATTTTTCAAAATTCCATGGTTGACTCCCTGCTCTTTATATAACACAACTGGTGAATCATCTTCCAAATCACTCATATCCTGGACCCACATCTTTACACTCACAGCATCATTCGAGTTAAATTTCAGGCTATTACACAAATGAATGTGGTGAGATAAATTATATAAGTCCATGCAATTTAGAAGATGGATTCTCTGGAGTCCGTTTTGGCCAATAGAATCTCTAAAGTCATCTAGTATTCTTTGAAACGAAACATACAATTATTTTGAGTTAAGGGAACAGTGGACATTAAAATTTTTTACTCTTTATCACAGAGATATGAAATTTTTGATGTATATACATTTCACCATAAGTATATAGAATACCTTAAAAGAAATTTCTAATCTTATTAAAATATTAAGAGTTTTAAAAATTTTTAATTTATAATTCTTCTTCCAACTTAATTTTTGAAATACTTCCTCGATTTTACATTTGAATAACTTAAAACTGTATTAAAAACAAATCTGGGAATCAATTATTTAATCCCTTGAATAGTTAATTTTTGAGAGATTACATTCAACATTCAATCATACAAACTATGTAAAGATAATTAAAAATTTTTTTAATAGTCACTATTACTTTACTTATCAATAAAAAATTTATAATAATTACTCTAAAACTAAACTGTTTCCAACACATTCATTAAAGCCCCATAATAATAAATAGTCTCATTGCACCTAGAAATATTTATAAAGCTCATCAGCAATTTCTGATTTTTCTTTCCTTGAAAGAAACAAATGTCCAATTTCATTTGCATGGCCAAAATGGGTCTTCTAAAATTTTACTTTTACGCCTGATTCAATGACTTTTACATTCATTGATGATGGACAACAAGTGTTGATTTTCTTTGAGCCTACTCCTTTAAGGTTCCTCATTCCTTTAGACTGAGATGAAAAATTTCCAGATCTATAAATAAAATGAATTATTATCTATCCTAAAATAAACATTTAAAAACAAACAAATAAGAAAAAAAAAACCACTTTCCCTATGACATGTGAAGTATAAAAATTTCTCTGTGGCTGTAAGGTTCTTACACCCTGTTAATTGTATGTAAGAATATTGCCACTTTTCTCCACTCCTTCTTTCAAATCCCAGAAATCTGGAAAAAATTATTAGTAGTAATAATCCATTATTAAAATTTTCCTCTGGACAAAGAGAGAATTTCCGCTCAAGGATTGGTGGATATTTTTCTACCCTTTTTTCCTTCAATGACCTGCAGAGAAGCGTTATACCATGAGCATGCAAAGTGCTTTGTACAACTAATTCTGTTTTTGCACGAACTTTTCTTTTACACGAATTCAAAATAAATTTTCATTCTCTTTTTACATGAGCCATTTTGATTTAACACGAGCGGTCCAATCCAATCCCACAAAATTTTTTTTTTGCATAAATTCTAAGAAATTTTTTTTAAAATTTGTGGCGTATATTTTTAGCGATAGTGTATCCAGTTCTGTTTTGATTCAAGAATTCAGTTCGCAAAACCATTTTCTTCTTTTATTCTATCACACATGAAGCTACCATAAGAACAATGAAGAAAAATGAAGCTGCAATTAGGAAGTTCGTATGTTCTAGAACCAAACCCCAACATCATTACAATGACACACACAATTGGTGGAGAAGGATTCGTTAATCTATCGTTTGAAGTTATTGATGAATTATTAATCGATAAAGCCTTAAGCGAAGAGGAAATATTAGGGGTTGTCCTCAAGACTCCGAATCCCACAGAACGTAATGATAATGAAGAAAATGATCCTGTTCTAAATGTAGATTTATTAAAAGAAAGTCTGAGACTGGCCAAAAAATTGGGTAATCATTTTGTCAAACATGACCCTAATGAGGAACGCGTTGGGAAGTTTCAACGGGAACTGAAGTTGTTGACAGCCTCTTAGAGAATTATATAACGGCCTAACCAAAACACAAACACAACGGTTAATAACTGAATTCGTTCGTAAAATTGGTGAATCATCAGCACCAGAGGAGACTTGTGCTGATTTTGCTCACGAGATCACAGAAAGACTTTTATTAATAGAGGAAGAAGATGATGTCCACACCATTTCTAGTGATAGCAGTGATATTCAAGTTGTACACAAACTTATGCGTCATTTAGGCCACTCGTCCACCAGACAAATGGCTTTGAATTGATTCAGTGGGAGGGAGAATTTCATAAGAGTATTAACACCCACCACTACCTTGTATGATATCAGCATACCTGCATTACAAAAAGATAAATTTTCATGTGCCAGTCTGGAATTGAATTCTAACGGAGCAGCATTAACCTCTTGAGACTCTAGCAAAATAAAATTTAAATATTTTTTATAATTATAGTTTATTAAAACAAATGGGCATTAAAAAGCTTGTTTTTCAAGAAATTAATGAATTTAAATTTTTTAATATTTCAGGGGAGGACATCAATTTTATTGAATGTTATACACATGAATAAAAAATATAAATTTATAATTAAAGTCCTCAGAATTCAACTAGATTTACCCTTTCATCATTGGAGCAAAAAAACCTGAAAAGTAAAACATAAAATATATGCATTTATAATAAACCACTAAAAGCTGAAAAGTAACAATCTCAATTTTACTAACAAAAATCAATTTTAAAAAAATATTAAAGCAATACAAATAATCAAATATAGATAAATATTAAAAATAGAACCAAAAGAATAGAATGCAACTAATTCAGTTACCAATAACACAAAAAAATATTTTAAATCATATTAAGCAATGAAAAACATTATACACACTTCAATAATAGCAAAACAAAATATCATCGTAAAATAATCTTGTCAGTGATTAATTTTTTAGTGAGAATCATGCTGTGTTTAAGTTTTGTTCAGTGGAGTACGCATTTAGAATTGAAATATCTCTAAAACTATTAAATTAGCAGAATAAGTGTACACAGAAAATATTATCATCTTTTAAAGCTCTTTCCAAATATGTAACATTTATCTACTTTCATGAGAAAAAAAAACATTGATATTGACAATTTCAAATATGGCGGAATTTCATAATGGAAGCCCAGTTCACCCGGAATTGTGACATGACAGACACAGCATTTGCTTTATTTATATAGATAACATTAAAAGTTTTATACAGTTGATTGATGAGCAATGTCTACATGTTTGGTAAAAAGTGTTGAGAATCATGTTTATATATTGTATATTGTTGCAGTATCATGTATATACTTTGTTGCTAAGTACAACCATTATTGTAAACTGAATGTAACATATAACTATCAAGTGAATGTAAAACAGTTAAGTTAATAAAGTACTGAGAGCAAAAAGGAAAACGGATGTAAAACGCAGTGTGGTGGCTGTCGCTAATAAGTGTTAGGAAAATTGCTTTTTGTTACTAAGTCTAAAAATTTTCTTGGATTCTGTGGTTCATACTATTCTGAGTGGGACTGGTGTTGCACGACTGGTTGTCAGCGAGCTTACCATATACATTAAGGAGGGACGAGTTATTGTACACAGGGGGTAGCAAGTTAAAACTGTAGTTCACAGGGAGTTCGCAAGCAGAAAAATGTTAAGAACCACTGGGTTAAATTAAAACTTGTTCAAAAATAAACTGTAGGTAAATCGTAATTTTAAAAATGAAAAGAAAAACTGGACCCTCCAAGGGAAATATTCTCCAAACACAGATAACTACTTAGCTTTGAGTTAGCTATAGGAGTATTAGTCATATATTATCATTCATTCACATTTAAAAGAAGATACACCAATTTCAATATAATTTATTGCTAACAACTCCATCAATATGCATAACGGATTGCAAAATAATTTCAGAATCCAATGGGAAATAAATGTAATTTTAAATGAAAACTATTAAGTTTTAATTACTGCTAGTTTCATTCAAATAAGTTATGACTTAATATTATTTAAGTATATCAAATAGACACATAATTAATGGAAACTAGATTGAAATATTCCAGTTGTTTTTCTCAGTATCTGCCAACAGGATTCTAATAGTAACTATTCTCCAGCGGAATAAAATCATTTATGGCAATAGTAATAAGTAATGATGAGGGAACTTTATCCTTTAATTTTACAGAATAATTATAACAGTTTATGTTTACTTTTACAAACACAGATTTTGACATTATTTTAGTATATAAAATCAGTTTCAACAATGCAATTGTTAGAAGGTAAATAATGCAGCAGAAGATTTTTCTCTTTCTGCCATTAAGTTTTACCAATAATAATTAAAGCCGTGTGTAGAAATTTATATTTAATTTGGGAAAAACTGTAGAATTTCAAATTTTAAATTAGAACTTTTGATAACTATAATTTTTCCTACAGTTACTAAGTTCGTAAAAAAAGGTCTCTGCAAACAGTGACTTAAAATTCCCAAGGTATTAACTTTATTTCCTTTAAAGATAGAAAAATATTAAATAAATTTTTTTTAAGTTAAAAGCCCCATAACAATTTGTAAGAGAATTTTCTCTGAAGCGCGAGATGGTAATGAAAAGAGGTCGGCCATTTTGTTCCCGATAGGAGTCGATCTCCATAAATTATGATTATTACATAACATTTAACAATTGAATCAAATATTTAGGTAAGAAAAATAGAGAAAGAGTTTTCCCCTCTTTAAAATTTGATTAATAATTATAATAACAATACTATGAATAGGCATGCTTTTTTTACTTACAGTCAATTTTATTTAAGAAAACATGCACGAAAGTGCACCTTAAGGAGAGATGAATTAATTTATACTAAAAAGTTAGCATTCGGCCAGCAGACAGTATTATTTTATAAGATTATTTGCAAATGAATTTATAAACAAAAAATTATTTCAAAATATATAGAATTAGCATCTTACCTTCATATGATGCAAATCTCTCTTCGTCAATCTCTATGACTGTTAAACAAAGAAATACCAGAACAGGTGGCGCTGTTGTAGATCACGTGGGGTCGTAATTAACAGTTTCTGTATTCTGTTAATAAAAATAAATTTGATTGTTGGATTTTTTAGAAAATAAGTAACACTGTAATAAAAGCACGCGTTTTCACAAATTTCCTGCTACACATTTCAAACTAGGATCTATGGTAATGGCTCTAAGCTAAATAATTTAATGCTTAAAGTATTTCCTCTACAAAACTTTTTAGCAAATGTTCATTGATCATTAATTAGCAACATGTTTTCTAAATGGAATTACAACAATAAGTCATTTGTTTAGCAATAACTTAAAATGAGCGATACTTGTGTAAACAACTTGTGTTACAGCTTCTGAAGTAGAAAAACAGTACTTTTTTTCTTATGTGCTAATTTAAAGTAATTGGTTAAGAACACACATGATTAAACATAAACAGAAATAACTGGAATTCCAATCTTTTGGTATTATGTATGAAATAAATTTACAAACCTCACTGTTGAATTAGAGCTATCTTACGGTAATAGACAGTTTAAAATAGAAACTAAGAATAATTTCATAAAAATAACATTGACAAAGAATATTTAAAAATTTTAATAAGCAAAGAGAATTTATATTAAATTTCAGCTTGCCAATATCAAAAATGTAATTGCCATTGTTTTCTTGTGGTGATCTGTAATGATTAATTTAAAAATTCTTTATTGACTACACATAGTGAAATGTTTACAGATATGATAAGATCATAAATGGTTTTGACATAAAATTATTGATTTTTGATTTGAATACCAACAGATGAGCCCTTAATGATTGACTATAAATTAAATAAAAATCAAACAAAAAGAGAGCACCTATTAGTGGAGTCATATTTTATATGCTAATGTATGAATGTATACCAAAAAATAAAAAGATAGGAACTAGAATGATTCATAAATAATAAACTACACATGGATGATTTTGCTCCTTAACAATTTATGCATAAGTAATTTTCTTTAAATAATAAACGCCACATGTAAAAAATTTTGAGTATTTTTTTGGCATGGAATGCATTATCGTATTTTCCATTAATTTATATGGGAAAAATTGTTTTGCTTAACGAGTGTTTCGCATTACGAGTACAATTCTAGAATGAATTATGCTCATTATGCGAGGTTCCACTGTAGTATGTTATATTGTAGTACATGGCTATCCAAATCCAAAAAGAAAAAATTATGTTTACTGTTTCAGCCATTTGTTGAATATTTAAATATCATGACATAGTTATAAAGTAATCCAAATCCTGACAACATACTCGCCTATACATGATTTTTAATATTTTCTCCAAACCATATTTTATAAGACATGAAAAACCTCAGGTAATGTCTTAAAAGTCAGTGCAAACTGTTTAAAGAAATGTTGTAGCAAAAATATATAACTCATGATTATAATAAGCTGCTTCCTAAATGACACACAAAATTGTCTGAAAAAGATGTACTCAGAATGTTTAAATTACTATTTAATGCCATCAATGTTTTTAAAGCATTTAATGCAAAATAGGTAATAAATATGATGATATAGATGATAACAGTTCATAAAATTGTTAAATTTGCAAAAGATTTAAGTCAGCAAGCAGTATTTGAGTCTCCATAACTTCGAAAATGTAATGTTATTCTACATATTCTGGTTAAAGGGTGAAATTTATATTTAGTCTTGAAAAGCAACATCTGATTTGCTAATTTCCTGTACAAAGACCTGACAAATTTATTATTTGTTCACTAAACGTTTAAATACAAGTAATTACAGGAATTATAAACTACACTAACTGCAAATAATAATTGATTGTGATAATCACTCCCATATGAATATCATAAGTTAGAAGCGTACAAAGCAAACAGTGCTAATCTATTTAAGATCAAAATAAACTAATTTTTCTTACAAAAATATAATTCGTTAATTAAATATAAATATAATAAAAATTGTTAAAGGCTGAGCAATTAATGGCGCCTTAAAATACAATATATAAACCAAAACAAGACTATAGCGATTGAAGTTTTACATAAACGTACTTAAATACTTCAATCTTGAGGAAAAATGTAAATAAATATAAATATGTACCTCCAACACAGCAGATACAAAAAAGTATGCTTATGTGTCGTCGTGATCAGCATTTCAAATACAATGTTCAACAATACCTGAACAAATTTAGGTAAGTCGTCAATAGACATCAGCAGCCAGCAATTTTTCAATTCACAACGCCAAGCTTCGCAATTTGGTGAAAAACGGCCCTCAAATTGGCACAGAAGCAAAATACTGCCAAAAGGTTTTCCGTAATGTGAAAATTGTGCCAGGACGCCAAAACCAGGTTGCTGTACTTCAGGCATCCCCACTCCCTCAAATTTCCAAGTTGGAACGCATGCGCAGTCGGGTCGCAGTCAGGCAATCTGAAATCCTCGCTTCCTTAAACTAATGGCTCCTATGTAGTGATGCGACATCGATAACAAAACATCGATGTTTTGAAACATCGATATTCCATATTAAAACATCGATGCTAATAAAACATCGCCCCAAAACCATCGATGTTTTTAAACATCGATGTTTTAGAACATCCATTTTTTAAAACTGGTTTAGTAATCTTTAACATTAATGTTACTTCCGTTAGTCGTGGGGGGAGGGGGTGATTTAATTTTACTCTCTGATTGGGCAGGCACAAATGACAAAAACTTGATTGCTTTGGGCTACATTGATGACTCAAAATTCTCGTTGTAAATACCGCCATGTTTTGCCTTCAAATGTCCAGATAAATTCGTGTATATTGCCAGAAGTTTTGAAGGACTTAAGGCAAATATTGCATTTCTCCAATTTGTCAGAGGTTTTGTAAAAATACTTCCAAACGGTACTTTTGGGAGGCATCTTACAAATAAAATTAACGTCAACTTATATAAAACCATCACAAAACAAAGACTTAAATGGATGCACTCGTGTATATACTATTTGTAAAATAAAACCCCATGGAAGGTTCTGGAGTGTCAGGAACATTCCAAGCGCTCTGATTGGTTCATTGGTTGCTAATTGCCATTTGTCTGTTTGCCAAGGAATCATTCCCCCTTTTGTATTCGTCCTTTTCAGAATTCAGACTTACATTTACTGAGTGTGAAAATTATGCTACGTGGTAAATTTTTTATATTACGGTACTTTTTCATTAAAAAAAAAACATCGAGACAACGTAAAACATCGAGCACAAAACATCGATGTTAAAAAAACATCGGCTTCAATAAATCGATGTTAAAAACATCGATGTTTTTATCAAAACATCGATGTTTTGAAAACATCGACATCGATGTCGCATCCCTACTCCTATGATGCAAATCTCTCTTCGTCAAGCTCTATCACTGTTGAACAAAGAAATACCAGAACAGATGGCGCTGTTGTAGATCACGTGGGGTCGTAATTAACAATTTCGGTAGTCTGGTAATAAAAAGAAATTTGATTGTTTGATTTTTAGAAAATAAGTAACACTGTAATAAAAGTACGAGTTTTCACAAATTTCCTGCTACACATTTCAAACTAGGATCTTCGGTAATGGCTCTAAGTTAAATAATTTAATGCTTAAAGTATTTCCTCTACAAAACTTTTTAGCAAACGTTCATTAATCATTAGTTAGCAAAATGTTTCCTTAATGGAATTACAACAATAAGTAATTTGTTTAGCAATAACTTAAAATGAGCGATATTTGTGTAAACAATTTGTGTTACAGCTTCTGAAGTAGAAAACAAGTACTTTTATTTCTTATGTGCTAATTTTTCTCATTTAAAGTAATTGGTTAAGAACACACATGATAAAACAAAAATAACTGGAATTCCAATCTTTTGATATTATGTATGAAATAAACTTACAAACCCCACTGTTGAATTAGAGCTATCTTACGGTAATAGACAGTTTAAAATAAAAACTAAGAATAATTTCATAAAAATAAGATTGACGAAGAATATTTAAAAATTTTAATAAGCAAAGAGAATTTATGTTAAATTTCAACTTGCCAATATCAAAAATGTAATTGCCATTGTTTTCTTGTGGTGATCTGTAATGATTAATTTAAAAATTCTTTATTGACTACACATAATGAAATGTTTACAGATATGATAAGATCATAAATGGTTTTGACATACAATTATTAATTTTTGATTTGAATACCAACAGATGAGCCCTTAATGATTGACTATAAATTAAATTAAAATCAAACAAAAAGAGAGCACCTATTAGTGGAGTCATATTTTATATGCTAATGTATGAATGTATACCAAAGAATAAAAAGATAGGAACTAGAATGATTCATAAATAATAAACTACATATGGATGATTTTGCTCCTTAACAATTTATGCATAAGTAATTTTCTTTAAATAATAAACGTCACATGTAAAGAATTTTGAGTATTTTTTGGCATGGAATGCATTATTGTATTTTACATTAATTTATATGGGAAATATTGTTTTTCTTAACGAGTGTTTCGTATTACGAGTACAATTCTAGAATGAATTATGCTCGTTATGCGAGGTTCCACTGTAGTATGTTATATTGTAGTATATGGCTATTCAAATCCAAAACGAAAAAATTATGTCTACTGTTTCAGCCATTTGCTGCATATTTAAATATCATGACATAGTTGTAAAGTAATCCAAATCCTGACAATATACTCGCCTATACATGATTTTTAATATTTTCTCCAAACTATATTTTATAAAACATGAAAAACCTCAAGTAATGTCAGGGCCCGATTATGAACGCTGGGGGCCCCCCTTACGAACATTTATAAAAATAACTATCCGTGGGCTATACATACTATTAAAAGTACTAGGTTCAGACACCAAGAGGGTTTTGGGGTCCCCTAGCATCATGGGGCCTGGGCAAAGTCCCGATTTGCCCAGGCGATAAAAAGGCCCTAGGTAATGTCTTAAAAGACAGTGCAAACTGTTCAAAGAAATGTTGTAGCAAAAATATATAACTCATAATTATAATAAGCTGCTTCCTAAATGACACACAAAATTTTCTGAAAAAGATGTACGCAGAATGTTAAATTACTATTTAATGCCATCAACGTTTTTAAAGCATTTAATGCAAAATAGTTAATAAATATGGTGATATAGCAGATAATAGTTCGTAAAATTGTTAAATTTGCAAAAGATTTAAGTGAGCAAGCAGTATTTGAGTCTCCATAACTTCGAAAATGTAATGTTATTCTACATATTCTGGTTAAAGGGTGAAATTTATATTTAGTCTTGAAAAGCAACATCTGATTTCGTAATTTCCTGTACAAAGACCTGACAAATTTATTATTTGTTCACTAAACGTTTAAAAACAAGTAATTACAGGAATTATAAACTACACCAACTGCAAATAATAATTGATGCTGATAATCACTCCCATATGAATATCATAAGTTAGAAGCGTACAAAGCAAACAATACTAATCTATTTAAGAACAAAATAAACCAAGTTTTTCTTACAAAAATATAATTCGTTAATTAAATATAATTATAATAAAAATTGTTAAAGCTGAGCACTTTATGGCGCCTTAAAATACAATATATAAACCAAAACAAGACTATAGCGATTGAAGTTTTACATAAACGTACTTAAATACTTCAATCTCGGGGGAAAATGTAAATAAATATAAATATGTACCTCCAACACAGCAGATACAAAAAAAGTATGCTTATGCGTCGTCCTGATCAGCATTTCAAATACGATGTTCAACAATACCTGTACAAATTTACGTTGTCAATAGACACCAGCAGCCAGCAATTTTTCAATTAACGCCAAGCTTGGTAATTTGGTGAAAAACGGCCCTCAAATTGGCACAGAAGCAAGATACTGCCAAAAGGGTTTCCGTAATGTGAAAATTGTGCCAGGACGCCAAAACCAGGTTGCTGTACTTCAGGCATCCCCACTCTCTCAAATTTCAAAGTTGGAACGCATGCGCATTCGGGGCCCAGTCAGGCAATCTGAAATCCTCGCTTCCTTAAACTAATGGCTCCTATGTAGTGATGCGACATCGATAACAAAACATCGATGTTTTGAAACATCGATATTCCATATTAAAACATCGATGCTAATAAAACATCGCCCCAAAACCATCGATGTTTTTAAACATCGATGTTTTAGAACATCCATTTTTTAAAACTGGTTTAGTAATCTTTAACATTAATGTTACTTCCGTTAGTCGTGGGGGGAGGGGGTGATTTAATTTTACTCTCTGATTGGGCAGGCACAAATGACAAAAACTTGATTGCTTTGGGCTACATTGATGACTCAAAATTCTCGTTGTAAATACCGCCATGTTTTGCCTTCAAATGTCCAGATAAATTCGTGTATATTGCCAGAAGTTTTGAAGGACTTAAGGCAAATATTGCATTTCTCCAATTTGTCAGAGGTTTTGTAAAAATACTTCCAAACGGTACTTTTGGGAGGCATCTTACAAATAAAATTAACGTCAACTTATATAAAACCATCACAAAACAAAGACTTAAATGGATGCACTCGTGTATATACTATTTGTAAAATAAAACCCCATGGAAGGTTCTGGAGTGTCAGGAACATTCCAAGCGCTCTGATTGGTTCATTGGTTGCTAATTGCCATTTGTCTGTTTGCCAAGGAATCATTCCCCCTTTTGTATTCGTCCTTTTCAGAATTCAGACTTACATTTACTGAGTGTGAAAATTATGCTACGTGGTAAATTTTTTATATTACGGTACTTTTTCATTAAAAAAAAAACATCGAGACAACGTAAAACATCGAGCACAAAACATCGATGTTAAAAAAACATCGGCTTCAATAAATCGATGTTAAAAACATCGATGTTTTTATCAAAACATCGATGTTTTGAAAACATCGACATCGATGTCGCATCCCTACTCCTATGATGCAAATCTCTCTTCGTCAAGCTCTATCACTGTTGAACAAAGAAATACCAGAACAGATGGCGCTGTTGTAGATCACGTGGGGTCGTAATTAACAATTTCGGTAGTCTGGTAATAAAAAGAAATTTGATTGTTTGATTTTTAGAAAATAAGTAACACTGTAATAAAAGTACGAGTTTTCACAAATTTCCTGCTACACATTTCAAACTAGGATCTTCGGTAATGGCTCTAAGTTAAATAATTTAATGCTTAAAGTATTTCCTCTACAAAACTTTTTAGCAAACGTTCATTAATCATTAGTTAGCAAAATGTTTCCTTAATGGAATTACAACAATAAGTAATTTGTTTAGCAATAACTTAAAATGAGCGATATTTGTGTAAACAATTTGTGTTACAGCTTCTGAAGTAGAAAACAAGTACTTTTATTTCTTATGTGCTAATTTTTCTCATTTAAAGTAATTGGTTAAGAACACACATGATAAAACAAAAATAACTGGAATTCCAATCTTTTGATATTATGTATGAAATAAACTTACAAACCCCACTGTTGAATTAGAGCTATCTTACGGTAATAGACAGTTTAAAATAAAAACTAAGAATAATTTCATAAAAATAAGATTGACGAAGAATATTTAAAAATTTTAATAAGCAAAGAGAATTTATGTTAAATTTCAACTTGCCAATATCAAAAATGTAATTGCCATTGTTTTCTTGTGGTGATCTGTAATGATTAATTTAAAAATTCTTTATTGACTACACATAATGAAATGTTTACAGATATGATAAGATCATAAATGGTTTTGACATACAATTATTAATTTTTGATTTGAATACCAACAGATGAGCCCTTAATGATTGACTATAAATTAAATTAAAATCAAACAAAAAGAGAGCACCTATTAGTGGAGTCATATTTTATATGCTAATGTATGAATGTATACCAAAGAATAAAAAGATAGGAACTAGAATGATTCATAAATAATAAACTACATATGGATGATTTTGCTCCTTAACAATTTATGCATAAGTAATTTTCTTTAAATAATAAACGTCACATGTAAAGAATTTTGAGTATTTTTTGGCATGGAATGCATTATTGTATTTTACATTAATTTATATGGGAAATATTGTTTTTCTTAACGAGTGTTTCGTATTACGAGTACAATTCTAGAATGAATTATGCTCGTTATGCGAGGTTCCACTGTAGTATGTTATATTGTAGTATATGGCTATTCAAATCCAAAACGAAAAAATTATGTCTACTGTTTCAGCCATTTGCTGCATATTTAAATATCATGACATAGTTGTAAAGTAATCCAAATCCTGACAATATACTCGCCTATACATGATTTTTAATATTTTCTCCAAACTATATTTTATAAAACATGAAAAACCTCAAGTAATGTCAGGGCCCGATTATGAACGCTGGGGGCCCCCCTTACGAACATTTATAAAAATAACTATCCGTGGGCTATACATACTATTAAAAGTACTAGGTTCAGACACCAAGAGGGTTTTGGGGTCCCCTAGCATCATGGGGCCTGGGCAAAGTCCCGATTTGCCCAGGCGATAAAAAGGCCCTAGGTAATGTCTTAAAAGACAGTGCAAACTGTTCAAAGAAATGTTGTAGCAAAAATATATAACTCATAATTATAATAAGCTGCTTCCTAAATGACACACAAAATTTTCTGAAAAAGATGTACGCAGAATGTTAAATTACTATTTAATGCCATCAACGTTTTTAAAGCATTTAATGCAAAATAGTTAATAAATATGGTGATATAGCAGATAATAGTTCGTAAAATTGTTAAATTTGCAAAAGATTTAAGTGAGCAAGCAGTATTTGAGTCTCCATAACTTCGAAAATGTAATGTTATTCTACATATTCTGGTTAAAGGGTGAAATTTATATTTAGTCTTGAAAAGCAACATCTGATTTCGTAATTTCCTGTACAAAGACCTGACAAATTTATTATTTGTTCACTAAACGTTTAAAAACAAGTAATTACAGGAATTATAAACTACACCAACTGCAAATAATAATTGATGCTGATAATCACTCCCATATGAATATCATAAGTTAGAAGCGTACAAAGCAAACAATACTAATCTATTTAAGAACAAAATAAACCAAGTTTTTCTTACAAAAATATAATTCGTTAATTAAATATAATTATAATAAAAATTGTTAAAGCTGAGCACTTTATGGCGCCTTAAAATACAATATATAAACCAAAACAAGACTATAGCGATTGAAGTTTTACATAAACGTACTTAAATACTTCAATCTCGGGGGAAAATGTAAATAAATATAAATATGTACCTCCAACACAGCAGATACAAAAAAAGTATGCTTATGCGTCGTCCTGATCAGCATTTCAAATACGATGTTCAACAATACCTGTACAAATTTACGTTGTCAATAGACACCAGCAGCCAGCAATTTTTCAATTAACGCCAAGCTTGGTAATTTGGTGAAAAACGGCCCTCAAATTGGCACAGAAGCAAGATACTGCCAAAAGGGTTTCCGTAATGTGAAAATTGTGCCAGGACGCCAAAACCAGGTTGCTGTACTTCAGGCATCCCCACTCTCTCAAATTTCAAAGTTGGAACGCATGCGCATTCGGGGCCCAGTCAGGCAATCTGAAATCCTCGCTTCCTTAAACTAATGGCTGTGGCTAAGTAACCGGCCAACCGGTTGCCGAGTAATCCTGACTAAAGGACCGGCCGACGCAGAACGTCACTGCGCATCATGTTTGGAAATTCGACCAGCCGGTAACTTAGGATTCGCAATTAAATGTCCGGCTGGTTTGGCCTGTAGCCTTGGTTTAAACTAGTTGTATATTTTATTTTTGATTTTGCTCAAGATTTTCAACTTTTTCTTCTTATGTTATGTATTTTTGTTTAAATAATTCTATAAAATATATTTATTATTTTTTACTCAAGAATTTCATCTTTTTCTTCTAATGTTGTGTTTTTTTGTTGTTTGGATTAAACATTTTTTCTATAATATATTATTTTTATTACTCAAGAAATTCAACTTATTACTTCATCTGTTATGTTTTTTGGTTTAAACCTTTATTCTATATTATATGATTGAGGTCAACTTAATAATCTTGTTGTGTAAATATATTATTTTACTCAAGAATTTCAACTTATTCAATTTTATCTTCTTATGTATTGTTTTTTGGTTTAAACATTTATTAAACAATAAATATTTGAGGTTAAATTTATAAACATGTAGTGTATTATTTAATTACTCAAGATATTCTAATTTCTTCTATTTGTTAGTATAATTGGTTCTTACATATAATATTGATTAATATTATATTCTCTTTGCTTTTTCCAATGCTACTCTTATTCTTGCTATTTGCATTGATTAATTATTAGTTAATACTATATTATTTTTACTCAAGAATTTCAACTTTTTCTTCTAATATTGTATTTTATTGTTGTTTGGATTAAACATTTATTATATAATAAATTATTTATTTTACTCAAGAAATTCATCTTATTACTTCATCAGTTATGTTTTTTGGTTTAAACCTTTATACTATATTATATGTTTGAGGTCAAATTAATCTTGTTGTGTAAATATATTATTTTACTCAAGAGTTTCAACTTATTCAATTTTATCTTCTTATGTATTGTTTTTTGGTTTAAACATTTATTAAACAATAAATATTTGAGGTTAAATTTATAAACATGTAATAGTTTATTTAATTATTCAAGATATTCTAATTTCTTCTATTTGTTAGTATAAT
>OU015494.1:68251942-68264442 GCA_907164885.2 Dolomedes plantarius | reverse complement strand
CCGAAAAAAACATTCTCGTTTGATTGTAATGAGCAGTGATGAGGAAGAAATTTATTAAGTTGTTTATATGGAAATTTAAAAAAAAAAGCTTGTTTTTAATAAGTTTTTGGAACGTAACCCCCCCCCCCCCCTTTTTTGTACTGCTTCTCGGTCTGATATAACACGATTTCACACAACACGGCATTTTCTAGGAACCTATCTGCCGTGTTATAGGAGGGTTACCTGTATATATATATATATATATATTTATTTCTTCTGTCCGTGTGTATGTCACTGAACTCCTCCTAAACGGCTGGACTGATTTTTATGAAATTTTGTATGTGCGATTAAGTTGATTCGAGAATGGTTTAGATTCACAATAAGACACCCTAGCACCCCCAGGGAGGCAGGGGGCACATGTAAATATAATCGAAAAGGACTGATATCACTGTCGTATCCATAGTTTTCAGGGTCGCTGAGATTAATAATGACACTCCCCATGTCGTTTAAGTCTGGGCTGCACCCCCCGCTTTTTATGTTCATCTGTCCAGACAGAATGTGCTTAGCGCGGTTCTAGTGAAATGATATACAAACAATTAGAAAGAAACTTTGAGCCTGCGGACTTTCGTCTGATTATATGTCTGATTTTATTGAGAATAAATAACACAGTGTTGCACACGTTTGGATTGAATAAGTTTACTGTTTAATTAGATTTGTTTGATCTACTGTTTAATTTGAAATAAGTTTTATAATTTACATTTGCCTTTATTTTTTATTTTTCCCTTAAACCTGCACTATTTTGGATGACTCTTATGCTTCAGTCTCTATGCTGCAGTGTCAAGGGAAGCCGCAATAAGGGGGGGGGGGAAGGAAAAATAGTTTGAGATGCCGTTTCTCCCTCCTGTGTCGCTCGATTGCGCTTAACTGCTAATCATTTGCATATCCCATCATCTTCTTCCTTTCATGCGAATTTGACGTTTGTATCATCCCTCTTTCATGGTGTTGCAATTTTAATAGCCAGCAGTGTATATAACCCAGCAGGATAATTTTACAATAACATGATGTTCTCAATTGATTATTACAGTAACCTGAAATTTGTTGTTCATGAGTTGATTTTTTCTTTTATTCTAAGAGTCATTTCATTTATACCAGCAATTCTCAACCTGTGGGTCGTGAGCCCTAGGAGGGTCGCCATGGTTTTATTCCATTAAAATAATTTTTTAAGGAATTTCACTGAAAAATTTACCAGTATTGTTTTTATCATGAAACTGCAGGTGTGTTGTTGTTGTAAGGCAGTGATGTAAAGATAGAGTGTGATAAGAGTTTTTCTATATTTGAACTGTTATTTTTGAAAGTGGAATAAGTCCATTTTTTCATGTATCGAGATATTTAAGAGTTTGCATTTGAATTGATTAAAAAATATTGTCAAACGTTAATCAATTCAAGTGATGTTTTTAACCCAATACGCCTTTTAAATTTTATTATGAAATAATAATTATTAAAATTATTTTACAAAAATAAACGTTTTTTTTTTTAGCTCCAAATGGACTTATACCACTTTCAAAAATAACGTATTATAAGAAATAAAAACAAAAGGAAATTTAAGTCCATATTTTTATAGACTTTAGCTTCACTGAAGGCTGTTTCACAAAAGGCTGTTTCTTTCAACCCCTTGGTGAAATCAGTGGTCTGGAGACATTCGTATTCACTTCCGAAGAGGAGTCCGTTAGTCTTTGATTGTCAGCGCTGACTGCTAGCCACTCCCTTTTGACGAGTCATGTCGTTAGCACCTAAATAAAAAAACTGCCGACTGAAAAGGCAAAGATCGTTAGTAGTTACATTTGGGCTGACTTCAAAAAGCAACGACCCTTCCTAAGTTGTACCGACCCGCACAATAGTCTTTTCAGTTCTACGAAATGCCGGGAGAAATACTGGAATACGTCAGAAATATTTGACTACCTCATACCATCACTAAACTGAATTACAGCATCAAATGCACCACATTTTAAAGTTTTAAGGCATACATAAACTTCTTTAAGCACAAAACATTCATTTCAGCTCCGTGTTTCGCAATGTAGGCAGTTTTTGAGAAGTTTATTAGAACATGGTTCTAAATAGTTGGCTTTACTATATTTAGCACCGGACTGTCTTTTCCCGCCTCCCCTCATAGGAGTAGCGTGCTTCTAACTTTTAATGGGGGAGGGGGGCACGAATCGAATTTTAATTTAGTTCAAGTTAAGTTAGGAGGGCACGTCCCCCCCCCCCCCCCAACGCTACGCCTATGCCTCCCCTCATCTATGAGTCACAGGCCATCCTCCCCTCCACTAGGTATTATACCTGCATGTCTTTCGACAATGAAACATTCTCCGCAAATCACATCAACGCAATTAGCGCTCTTCTGTTATTGAAATACACTTCTTACTTTTACGTAAAATAAGGTCTGCAAGGTTTGACATTTACGCTGTACCAGGTATAGTATTAAATATGTCATTGACGACTTTTACACAAACTTTTTCACAAATTTTACGGCTAGGTCCTTTTCTTTCAAATGAATCTTCCCATCTCTTTGTAAATACTATACTGCCTGTTTTTATTTAAGTGCCTCAACATTAATTGACGAAGTTTCATTTCTTAAAGAAAAGTACAGATACGGAATTTTTATTATATAAAAGTCGCACCTCTTTTGGCAAATAAGTCATTTAAACTTGAAATGGGATCATTCCGTGCCTTTTTGAATTCCGCTGCCGAACCCAACAGAAATCTGGGGCATTCTCTACGGCGTGGATGTTTCCAGCAAATATGTGAACAAAGCAAGCGAAATATTATGCTTTGGGTTCATCCTATTCGGGTTGACTGAATTTTTATTTGAGCCCCCTGTTTTTATTATATAAAAGTCGCACCTCTTTTGGCAAATAAGTCTTGACCAGTCATTTAAACTTGAAATGGGATCCACACGTGTGGAAAACATTCCGTGCGATGATCTTTTTTGAATTTGTCCTTTCATCTTCCGCTGCCGAACTTGCTACCCTATCAGGCAACAGTAATCTGGGGCCCCTAACATTCTCTACGGCTTGACTACATGAGATCCACCAAGGATGCGGCGTGGATGAACAATTTTCCAGCAAATATGTGAACAAAGCAAGTAGTATTAGTGCGGCGAAATATTAATAGCCTGTCTCTATTTAAAAAGTAAAGCCTCAATTTTGCCAGACGTGTAAATGACGAGTTTATTGTAACTGAAGAAATGACTACCGTTAATGACACGAGAGTATATGAAGGCGCGATTCTTATTGTTCCTAATGCCTCCCGACCGGAGACCGTATAGGATTCGTGCTGAGGCTCCGGCACAAATTTCACCGAGCCCACTGACCACATAGAGGATGCCGGCGCGACATATGGTGCCCCAGGCAAAAAAAAAAAAAAAAAAAAAAGAGGGAGAAGACGACACGGGGAACATTTATGCGGCTTTAAAAATGGACCATGTCATGCAAATCGAAACGGTCTTAGATGTGGCGATATCGTATACTTTAAAAGAAATCAGTGGTGGTCTTAAAAAATTTTATAGCCTACTTGATGAAATCAAATTGTTTATGACCCGCGCCAGAACTCGATGGATGCCCATTTAAATGAAACCCGGTGTAAAAACCAGTCAAACCATAAACGCGTTCCAAGCCCAATTAAATGTTAAATTTTTTTTTTCTTGCATTTCGAGCATAATTCTAACGTCAAAAATTTAAAAATTTATTTCAGGAAAAAATAAACAATTGTTTTGCTACTCAGTCAATATAGATATAATGCTAGCAAATTTTTAAATAGAATCTGACATCCAGAGAATTCAATCAAGTCTCTTTGATGTACTCCCTCACTGTCACAAATGTTTGGAAGCATCTGTGAACAACTACTATTTTCAAGCACACAACCAACATAGCGGATGACCCAGAAATTGAAGCTTTAATTTTTTGCAATATCACATTAATTTTATGACTCCTTTAGTTATCATTTTAATTTCAAATAAAATATATAATGAAATAAATACGTGTGTTGACTATACATTATGTTTGCTCACCAACTATTTTTAATGTTAGGTATATTTTTGTGTTCAACCAAGGAAGGTTGGACCAAATGCTGGCCCAAAAGTATCCGGCCTTAAAAAAGTGGATCTGACGATGCGAAAGCTATAATTATGGCATTCATCATAGTGGGGTGGCTGTTCACACATTTTTTAGACGATGTATATTGTATTCACAAAACTAAATTACATAAAATTCTTGTGTTTTAAATGTTCTATTTGACATCCCTTATTCTGAACTATCTTTCGACACCGCAATTTCCAGGATAATGATGCCTTTTGAAGTGTCAGAAGAGGTATTCTATCCCATTCCTCCTGAACAGCTTTCCAGAGTCCTGTAACGGTTTTGGGACGACGTTTGGATAATGCAGATTTTAAAAGTCTGAAAGCACAAAAATCCATAGGTGATACATCGGGAGATTTAGTAGGGATATCAGTGAAGGGTATGGCCTTGATACCAGTTTTTTTGTTCCATTTCTTTTAGGAAATTTACAGTGGATTTTGATGTGTGACTGCTAGCTTTGTCTTGATGGAGTCTCACAGATTGATGGCACTGTGGGCTGTGGGTAAAGCGATGGTATTTCATTCAGAAAAATTGGCGATAAAATATGTTCCTGATAGTATTTGGAGTTAATCTTGACATTTTTTTCCACTCTCTTTATTTTTAACTTGCCATTATAAGAAAAACCAGCAACAATCATGAATCCCTTAGAAAAACTTTCTTTCGATTGTTTGAACCATGTACTTAAATTTTTTTCTCCCCTTTTATGATAATAAATGGCTCTTTTTTTGTTACAATCATTTAAATACACCCATGATTCATCTATTGTGACAATTGTTTTCCATTTTTCTTTGGATAAGTGTTTCTCATATAGAATTCTGCAGCGTGTCCTGAGTTCATACGGTATGATTTGGAAAAAGACGATGCACATTGCGTTTTTTCGCTTTCTTAAGATTTAAATCAACGTTTATCATTTTGTTTACAGTGGACACCGAGCATTTTAATGATTTTGTCCTTTGACTAGGGGGATTTTCTTTTAACATTAAACAACGTACCTTTGCAATAGTCGAAGATGTCCGTTTTTTCCTTGTATACTTGTTTGGAATTTTTGTCCCACTTGAGGCTCCAATTTGACGTTTTTTTCCTTTCTTGTTGACGATATTACCTATCGACGCTTTAGATATCACAAAACCATGACTCTCACATCGTTTTTTGGATAACGGAGTATGCATATTTCTCTTTGGAAAGAGCATAAATGTAGCCTTCAAACCACTGCTTTGTTAAAAATGCCATTTTGAATAAAAACAAAACTTTCAAGCCGCAGAGGATAATTTTGACTTTTAAAAACATAGTACAATTGCAATTATTTCTTTTGCAGCAAACGATTTTTTATTACCGCTTACCAAAATCGTCTAATAAATGTGCGAGCAGCCTCTGTAGTTTTGCTGTAGGTCAGTGATTCTCAACCTTTTTAAAGCTGCCGCCCCCCTATGGGGCATAACATTTTTCAACGCCCCCCCCCCTTTGGGAAAATCCAGTAATTTAGAGTATGGGGAAGGGGAGGGGGTTACAGAATTACAAAAGGCAAAAATTTTGAGAGATTTTTCTCAATAGATTTACACACCCAGTTTGTTTGATTTAACTCGATAATTTTGCCCTAGAAGGCAATTGCATTCCTTTTATTAAAATTAAAGTGAGTAATGCAAAAAAAGTTTAGATGCTCTTTTATGTTTAAAAATTATTTATTCTTAATTAGATAATTAAGAAAGAACAGCAAAAAAATTGCACTAAAAGAGTAATAGCAATAAAGGAATCAAGTAAGTCATTGGGATGGTTGTGCTTGATGGTTCAAAGCCAGTTTCTGAACGTTCGCTTCGATATTTTTAGAGAGATGAAGGCGCAAGTCCCCTCTTTCCACGATTTAGAGTCGACCTCTCTTTTTTGTAATTAGATCAGTCACGGCACTGAATCCTCGCTCGACAAGGTAGGAGGAAGGGAAGGCAATAAGAAATTTTTTGATGATAGTTTACAGTCCTGGGTAGAGGCTACTGATGTTACTTTGAAGCCAAAATTCTGTAAGACGATCACCATCCTGGAAGTAGGCTTTCAAAGTTTCATTAGTTGAAAGTTCGACCAATTCCTCTTGAATCTGAATTTCTGCTGTCTCAATATTCATAAAAGGGTTCATGACCCATTGAGAGACTTCCAGGTACAAAATATCCTCAAAACGCTCAGAAAAGTCCTTGTGCAAAGACTCAAGTTGTTGACAGTAAACTTGTGTTTCATCGAATGGGATTTCACTGCTCTTATGCAGATCCGACAAGATTGGAAACAGGCTGAACTCGTTGTGACTAAAATTCTGCTTCCACAAAGTGAGTTTTTTTAGGAAGGCAGGAACAGATTTTGTTGTGATAAAATTGAGCTCTTCGCCTTGAAGCTGCAAATTAATTCCATTGAATTTTGTGAATAAATCGGTCATGTAAGCAACATCAATCTTAAATTGTACCAATCTATCTCACAGAGCTACACCTTTCTCTTCGAGGAACTCAAGTACAGAGTCGAAAAGATTCTAGATCCTATTGAGGCAGGTGCCTTTTGAGAGCCAGCGAACCTCGTTGTGTAGAAGCAAGCGATTGAATTCTTCATCGTTGTCCTTACACAGCTGCCCGAATAATCAATCGTTGAGTGCATTACTGCGAATTTTGTTCACAGCAGAGATGACATATTGCAATCGGTCGCTGAGGTTTTTTGCAACTAAATGCTGTCTATGAATCACAAAGTGAACAGCTAAAATACCTGGTACATCTTTCTACAAAAGGGCAATGAACCCACGATGACGACCCACCATTGCAGGAGCTCCATCGGTGACAACAGACATAATGTTCGCAAGAGGAATTGTAATATGAAATTGAAGGAGGAGGAACCATTTCTGTACAAATGGAATTTTTTGACGACGGTACCATTTCTGTACTATTGAAGTGAATTTCTGTACAGTTGTACTTTTTTTTTGGGTACAATCACTAATTGTATACGGTCACTATTGTGTATGGTCACTATTTTGGTAGAGTCAAATGTTTTTATCTCGAAGGACCTTTGTTCTGTTGAGTGAAAGATGAAGTACACCAGAAATGTTCACAGCACGAAAGTTCTATAAAAGAATGAAGATTTGTCTATCGTTTAAGATGTAGAAATGACAGTTCGTCAAGGCAGGCCGGAGCATTTAAGACGCAAGTTCAACCGGAAGATTTTGCATAGTGGAAGTACAAGATTTGCTGGGGAAACAACGTTGAAGATCATTGTGCCGCAGGATTGAATTATCACAGGTTTGGAAGCTGCTCACAACTACTCTTTATAAAAAATAAATACTGAGGAAGAAAACTTCTTCAAAAACGACTTGTTGGTAGAAAAAATAAGTTTTTATTCTTCTTGATAAAAAGATGCAATGTATATCTTGACTACTGAATTATAACAGGAACAAATAAACGTAATACTACATACTAGAAAAGAGCTTCAGGTCTACACGACCACTTATTAGAAGATCATCAAAAAAAAATAATAGTATTGAAGGAATTTCCTTTTTAAAGTATATATACACAAATATCAGATCAATAGAATACACTCGTACTCACTATTCGACAATAAAAAATACATCCCCCTCACCAAGCCACGGCCAAACCAAAAAGGACCGAAAGCCCGGCTCAGGGTCTCTTAGAGCAAGTTTTTATCTACCAAGCAATTCTAAATCTCTGCATCGCATCTCTTTTTTTTTCAGCCCTGGACAACGCAAGGAGAGAAAGGTTGCCGTACAACCAATCTCGCCAAGGCGTGCAGAAGGGAGAGGAGAAAGACAACCTTAACAGCGCCTCAACACATTGCCAACACCTTGTGTCCATAAAATAAAATACGCGAAGCATCGCCAAAACTGGATACCTTAAGTACCACATTCCTCTTGCCAGAAGAAAATGCCAGAAGAACCCTTTTAAGGAGTTTCATTGGCCGAGACTGGCTGAGCTTAACCAATCAGAGGAGCTGGTCAAGCAGCGCGAAGCCCAAACGCCTGTTCAGAGAAAAAACTGTTTCCCATGCAAGATACTCGTAATAAATTACGTTCGCCGCAGGCGCGGAAAAGGGAAACTGGAGCCTTTAGCATTAAAAAGACCCATCAATGCTGTTAACAAAAACACGGAAACAGGGAAGAAAAGACATCTTATTTCGTGGACACGAGGGTAGCAATTAGGGGATCTAGCTGACAAAGACTTAAAGAATATAAGACGGCAAATTGCACTGCCAGATGTTAGAAGATAGGCTATTCTCAATTACCGACCGAACGGACTTAAAGGTTACAGAGACCTCCCATGACTAAGAGCCTGGGAAAAAAATAAATTACTATCAGATAAGGAAAGGAACATAACTAGCAGATTTAAGATTAAAATTAAAGTTATAATTTAAAGTTTAAGAGAACTACACAAATTAAATTAAATTAAATTAAAATAAAGGAACCTGTAACGAATTCCTCGTTACAGAACTCTCCCTGTCCAGAGATGAAAAAAAAATTTACAAATCACCACATATTAATGTGTGGAAAAACCAATAGCATACATAATACGTGAGACACATTTGATCTCAAAACAAAATTTCATATAAAATACATATAGTGAATACAAAGGGAAAAAGTAATATATAAGGATATTATAAATGTAGTATCAATACAAAGATAGTAATTCATACAAGCATGGTGAATTTTACAAAAATAGTAGTGATTAATGCTTGACAAAAA
This sequence comes from Dolomedes plantarius, assembly GCA_907164885.2. Lineage (NCBI taxonomy): Eukaryota > Metazoa > Arthropoda > Arachnida > Araneae > Dolomedidae > Dolomedes > Dolomedes plantarius. The sequence goes on along the minus strand of OU015494.1, from coordinate 68,255,616 downwards.
AAAAAAATGGCGTAACACAGTACCTTAAAATTTTTATGTACATTTGTACTAATTAAACTTATAGTTGCATATCATAGTCAACAAAATAAATTAAACACTTGAAATTTCATATCATTTCAAGAAGGTAAGTTAATTTGGTCTTACCAAAGAATGATGAGTTCAATATATCTAATTGAAGAAGATTGGATCTCATATCCACTAATAATCAAAATATTGGATGTTATTTTATTAATATTCAATGTAGAATATCATATATTCATACTAAAAAATTGGAAGTAATATCCATTTGCATTCAAAAAAAAATATATAAGATGTCATATCTATTAATATGCATCAAAATTGCTACACACAGAGTGAACTAAACAAACATAATTGTCGTAACAATACTAACAAGAATTCCCACGAAACATAGACGATGATTCTAAGAAGTCTGTTGCGGCAACTTAACCTACCAGAGGTATGGGAATTCGAATCTTGACAGTTACTTAATTAGTAATATATAAAAAAATCCACAAGGGGAAGGAAAAAAAATATGTCACTCAACAAAGTATGCTATATGGCCAAAATGCTCATAGCTAATAATATAATAAAAAACATAAACCTTATCTTGTTTATGCACATGTACATGCTTTAAGTGTGAGCTAAAAAATGAAAAGTGAATGCATAAGAATGTAACCACAAACTGTCAAAGTTATAAGTGACCAGTTGGGTACAAACAATAAAAAAGTCAAAATTAGGTAAATTAGGATCAGTAATGTTTCCGCGAAGGATTATGACACCTGAAACCTAACAAAATATATGCACCAAGACAGACTCCACTCAAGGGGGAAAGCTGTGCAAAAGGAAGAATGACTAGGACACCTAGCCTTAAGTAAATTCCTAACTTCAAGTGAAGGGTTAAAAATAAAATTAAACTTGATCAAAAGATCATCCTACACCAAGACAGAGCTTGAATCACATAAAATTCCTTGGCCAAAAGAAAGTATATGATACTGTCCCAATAAGGTTGGTGACTTCTATCTTGCGCATGGAAATTTAATTTTACAAAAAAAATAGAAAACAACAAAGTAGTAATATTACACTAGGGGAAAACTGAAAAGTAAAAATAATAGAAAAATAAAAATGAAAGTGGTTTGCAGAACTAGCGTACATCTCACTACATTGCAAAAAAATTTAGGGCTATGGAACTAACTGCACTCAAAAAAAAAAAAAAAAGAGGGAAGGTAGTAGTGAACATGAAGTATAGGATAGTCATAGTCGGTATAAGATAACTTGTCAAAAATTGACAAAGTGAGGTATAAAACATAACAAAAAAAATATAACACATAAAATATAGTTCAGTTAAGTATTAGGGATTTTACACATAAATACACAATAAAGTTTGCTTGTAATATTTAAACACAACAAAATATAGGAAAGAAAGATCTTGATAGGATATATTAAAATACATGAATGTCCATAGAGTTGATATGGAAACATTTGGTTCCTATCATTTGTTTACATTGATACCTTGTTTTTTCAACAAGCTTAAATAGAAGATACTGACTTTTCAATACCATTAATATACACCATGTAATATGTACAAGCATAATCTTACCAATTGAATGAGTGACTGATAACATTCTCAGGTAATACCAAAAGAAATTTGTGTCAAGGCAAAAAAAATATTTTTCAGTGAAGAGTAATAAAAAAATATGTCAATACCATAGTAATACAGATGTTATTTGCTAAATTATACTAATACAGTTGTTATTTGCTAATGCTAATGCTAATGCCTTATACCAATATTTTCAGCCATCGTTGCATTATAACAACCAAATACAAACATCAAATCAAACAAAATATCTAAGCAAACAAAAATTATAACATTGATAAAAGTAAACCAATGGATGAAGCAAAATGTGCAACATATTACACTAATAAGTGATAATATCACTATGAAGTTGATTACATTAGAGAATTATCTCTGTTGAAGTATTTCATAACAAAATTATACCTAAGTTACAACTTATAACCTTGAAATCATATGTTGATGAAGCAAGAATTTGACAGGTATGAAAGGAACAGAAGGAAAATTAATCTTTCTTTAGAACAATTGAAGCATTAAACTTAATTTAACATTAGTTGACCATATTAAGGTTTTCCATATCAAGTAACTCAACATTAAGTGTTGGAACTAGTTAATAGAAGCTTACATTATTAAGAAACAATTGTAAACATTCAGAGAGCAGTACAATTTTAGAATTTTGAATAATGTTGGCAAAAAGGAATATACTCAAGAAACAAAATTACAGTGGGGAAAAAAAAATATCCTACACAACGCCAGCATTGGAAGGAAAGAAAGAAGTGATATTAGGGAGCTCTCCTAACACACAACCAAAAAAAATCACTGTAAAACTGTAGACCTCAAGAAATACCTATTTTGCTGAGGAGGAGAAACTTTAAACATTAAAGGAGCAGAAGAAGATCATTTAAGTGAGCTTTTCTAGCAGGAGCAAAATGGAGGACGATCAATATGAATTTTAGTAAGAGGAGCCAAAGGATTTGAGAGTAGTCTTATCGAATAAGTAACTACAGAGTGGCGTTTAATAACTTCATATGGACCAGTGAATTTCTTATTGAACCTGTCTTTAGATTTCACATACACAATATTTCCTGGAGAAAGTACACGTAACTTAGCATGTTGAAGTTGTTTGTTATTTTGAATTACACGTTTATCAGTTAAATTTTGATAAACCGTTTGTTGTACCTGAAGCATATTTTTGAACAAATTGTTTAAATATTGAGGTTTGTCGAGCTGTTCGACAGATTTTTTGTAACAGAAATTATCAAAGATCAGTGCAACTTCTCGACCAAAATGCAACAAAAACGGAGAATAATTAGTCGAAGAATGGTGTGAACCATTGTACAAATGTTGATGAAGAAGTACAGCATGTTTAAAAGGAACACCTTGCTGTAGAAGACAATTAATTGTAGATTTTGCAGAAAGATTAGTTAAAAAGAGCTTCATTGAAATTAGTAAGGGTTTTCACCTTAACATATTGACTATCGTCACATTCTAATATAACTTTTTCACATACCATAACTACATTAGATGCAACTTCATTACCTTTATCATTTTTCACACATAAATTATCATTCACAAGTACATTATCAGCATATAAATTAAAACATTGTGCAGTAGAAGAGATATCAACATTATCAGCAAAATCATTATGCATACTTATTTTGTCATTGAAGTTGGAAGAACAGTTCTCTGGTGCAGTATCACAAAAATTAGTAGAATTATCTCTCAGATTATTATTATTAGGTTCAATATTATGATTACTCTTAGTATTAAGATTAGGTGAGTCAGTGATGGTTGAATTGAAATGAACAGAATTATCAAAGGAATTTTGAATAAAAGGTATGGTTTCAGAGTTAATTTTAATTGCATTTAGTTTATGATCTAGTATTACATTGTATTTGTTGAGAAAGTCATACCCAATTAAGATATTGAATTTAGATGTTGACAGATCTGTTAAGAAAAAGGTGTGTTTAAATGACTTCCTGGAGAATTTGATAGGCAATTCAACACAAGCAGAATATTGTAGAGTAGAGTTAAGGGTTTTAATGGTTACAGCTCTAGAGATTATTCTGTATTTAAGTTGTGATTTCATTGAATTAAATGTATT